>SMGT01003591.1:187264-249161 GCA_004794575.1 Lanistes nyassanus | reverse complement strand
CATGTGAGCACGATGAGTTCTGCGTGTGAGCACGACGAGTTCTGCATGTGAGCACGGTGAGTTCTGGGTGTGAGCACGACGAGTTCTGCGTGTGAGCACGACGAGTTCTGCGTGTGAGCACGATGAGTTCTGCGTGTGAGCACGACGAGTTCTGCATGTGAGCACGGTGAGTTCTGGGTGTGAGCACGACGAGTTCTGCGTGTGAGCACGATGAGTTCTGCGTGTGAGCACGATGAGTTCTGCGTGTGAGCACGGTGAGTTCTGCATGTGAGCACGGTGAGTTCTGCGTGTGAGCACAATGAGTTCTACGTATGAGCACGATGAGTTCTGCGTGTGAGCACGATGAGTTCTACGTATGAGCACGGTGAGTTCTACGCGTGAACACGGTGAGTTCTGTGCATAAAGATCCCATCAGACAAACCTATCAAGAAGTTGTATGGACGACTGCGTTGAAGACATTATTACGATTTCACGTTTTCAGAGGCCGGAAAAGTCGTGGGACTAAAAGAACTGAAAGAACTTTGGTTAATGTTGCTGCCGGGCCCTGTATTGTTGGACGCCGAAGCCAGCGGTGGCGCACAATGATATGACAAGCCTGACTGACAGCAGCTTTCCTTCCTTAGCTCTCAAGGTTCAGAGGTCAGAAGTTGCCTGCCAACCTTTCGTCAGCCTTTCCCTATCCACGTGTAGCAATCCTTCCTTCCATCCATCCATCCATCCATCCATCCATCCATCCATCCATCCATCCATCCATCCATCCATCAAGTTCCATCCATCCGTCCGTCCTTCCACAGATAGATCGACAGATTAAAACATAAAATACTGACAGAAATAATATTAGCGCAGCCTTCTAGTGCACACGTAAACCCATGCGCACACACGCACTCACATGTCCGAACTATCTCTCTCTCTCACACGCACGCTAGCACGCACGCACGTTAGCCCTTATGCCAAAAACAAAATAAAACACGTGTGTGATAAGAAACTGAGCTGTAATTAAACAGTGTTCACATTCCCCCACTTACAGGATCGAAGTCAAAGGCAAACAAGCCAAAGCACAAAATCAGAGAAACTGTCACATAAACAGGGTAGTTTAAAAAGGAAATGAAAATAAAAGAGTGACGGGCGTCAGTAAAACTTCAGTGAAACGGGAATTTTAAAGGACACCACCTCACTGGTTCTGAATAGAATCACTGCGCACCTAGACAGGTAAAAACCGCAAAATTCTTTCAGCAAATAACACTGTGCTTATTTTCTCCATTTTAAATATTTCTTTTAAAGCCAGTCAGTCAAGAAAGCAGGCTAGCAGACGACGATAGCGAGTGTGGCACAGGTAAACAGATAACGGTCAGGGTGTGAGGCGCTTTGCCCTACAGAGCTAATGCGCAGTGACCATCAGACAAGGCCAGGTATTTGTTGTCCATAGCTCGTGGATTGTTAGTTGGAGATTATCGGCTACGCTGAGCGCTGTTCATGGTATACAAAGTAAAATGCAGAGAAAGGTCGGAAAGCTTATCGATGTCAATCGAAAATCTGTAATGGGTGTGCCCCTTCCCCTCCCCAACCCAGAACTGACGCAGACGCTAGCAGCAAGCCTTTTTTTATAAAAAAAATACAGGGATGCTTTAAAGCGGAATGGTAGGGGGTCTAAAATAGTTCCGTCAAACGCCTTGACTGCACTGGGGTGGGGTCGAGCAAAGGGGAGGAGAGAGGTGGAAGTGAGAGAGGGTGAGACACAGAGGGAAGACAAAAAGAAAGAAACAAAGAAAAAAAAGGAGAGATGGAGTAGAGGATGGGAGGAGTGAAGGAGGCAGATGGGCGAAGGAATGAGATGGGGGAAGATAGGAGAAATAAATTATGCAGCTGCACGCCTGCACAAAAAGTAGAAATCACGGCAGCCAGACTCGATCTCTCACTGCAATGAAAGAAAAACAAGGCAGCATCCGAGCGACAATTCTCAGCGGTGTGTGTGTGTGTGTGCGTGCGTGTGCGTGCGTGTGCGTGCGTGTGTGTGAGAGAGAGAGAGAGAGAGGAAGGGGTTGGAGCAACTCCCCCCTCCCAAACCCAGTCACACCTCATGCATTGGCAAGCACCCGACTTTGATCTGTGGTAGTCCTACGGTACGCGGATTTGCCAGGGTTTTTCGTGTACTCGCACAGCACTGTGGGCAACCTTGGGATCTGGTGGTGCTGACGGCGAGTTCTCCGAGAATTCCCTGCAGCCGCACTCACAAGAGGTTTTTATGGTCCGCACCGCACGTAATCGATCATCATGCAATAGCTCAGGCGAAGAAGAACCATTGCGATAATAATCTGCGTGCGAGATGAAGTTACGTAAAATGACCAGACTGATGACCTGCTGCTAGTGCGCCAGTAGACAGCCACTAAGCCACAAGTGGGTAGAAAATGCAGCTCTGTGGATTTCGATGGAACTTGTGAGTAGTTTATACCAGAAATTCCGGACCTGGTTCTCTCGGAAAACAGTTAAGCGTGGTGTATGGTGGAATGATGTTGGAAACGCAAAGCTGCAAAGATTGGCGATGAACACTTCTTCCCGAAACGGAGTGCTACACTGCCGGCTGGGCTTTGGCGTGTAAAGTCACTGGTCAGATTAAACTCACGTGACGCCAAGTCTGATAGGTGCTTAACGTTCCAGGGTGCCTGTGTGTTTCGATTTTGATCAGAAATGTCGTCTGAACTGTGAACAACGTTGTTCTAAAATAAGTTCTGTGTTTCTTCTTTGCGTATCGCGCATGTTCTTGCAATCTAAGATTAAGATGCCTTACCCAGATCTGAAGGAACCATGGAAACTTTTCCAAAGTTGGCAACAGGGCAGATTCCTATACATTATCAGTGATGTGAGGACATGTGAAAATGTGGTAATAAAAGGGAGTGCAATCTGCTTGGTGATGTGGATTCAGAAAGTTTTATTCTGCCAGCGAGATCGAACCTGCTTCTTTGAAAATCTGCGACATTGAGTTTTTAGAACCAACCAGGGGAATCAAGTACCTAATCAATTGCTTGTCTGAATGAACTACGCTTGAAAGTATAATTACTGGTTTGAAAATAGACGACATCACGGCGTCTACTTTGCGACAAAGCTTGCATCTGATGCAGGGAGGGTGTTGTTGTGGGAGAAAAATGCCATGTCTACCAAAGGAAGCGGACTCTATGTCCCAGAAAATGAATTGCACAGTCTAGCGAATGCGGCGGAAAGACTTTCAGGTGAATCAAAACCTGATACGCTGCCAAATCAAAAACACGCAGATAGCCTTTGCATCTAAGCTGCCCGCAGTGCTAAAGATGCCTCCCTGTCAGGTCAGACTTTTAAGAGGCTGTTCAACACCAAACT
Source organism: Lanistes nyassanus (assembly GCA_004794575.1). Classification (NCBI taxonomy): domain Eukaryota; kingdom Metazoa; phylum Mollusca; class Gastropoda; order Architaenioglossa; family Ampullariidae; genus Lanistes; species Lanistes nyassanus. The sequence goes on along the minus strand of SMGT01003591.1, from coordinate 245,810 downwards.
GTGAAACAATTTTAGATGAAGAGTAGAATTGTGCCTTTCATATATGTTCGTTTAAGTTTAGCACGCAATAATTAGTGTTAACACGCCACCTGTCAGCATCAATACTTCAGTAGATAGGAGAGTATGGGCTGGTTTTGTTTGTTGAAACTACGGACATACTATGTAAGCACTGAATGATAATGACTAAAACCGTTATAGGACAGAACAGCGGGCACGTGGTTTCACACTAAGGCACAAGTAAGTCCCATAGATTTCAATAATATACAAGACCTGAAGAAGTTTAGGTGCGATGTGATCTGGTTAATTATAACTTGATTGCCACATTTAGACTTACAACGCATGTCAAATAACTGGATGTAAGATGAACTTGCCCTCAGAAATAGTGTTCATCCATCCATTTATCCATTGATCATTCCACAAATCAGTGCCTTTCACTGAATATAAACATTAGTTACCACGAAACTGTAGTTCTCGAGGCCGCCAAGCATACTTTTTCACAGTTAAGCTCCAGTGTGAGAGTTTGATAGTGAAATACAAAAGAACACAAAAATTCCCGCATTCTGAATGTTAAAAAATATAATAATAAGAGAAAGAAAAGCAAGAAGAAACCCCCCCCCAGAAGTTACCATTATACCATCAGAGCTGTTTGTGACAGCTGAGAGGAAACATCACCATGGCAATGGAAGAACAGCTACCTTTTTTCCAGACGAAAATTCCTTGATGACTGAAGATGATATAAATCTCATTTGACGAGAAAGCACTCCAGCGGCTGGCAGTGGCTGGAAACGGCGCAGGGAACCATCAGCGCAGCATGTGTCCGTGCAGCATTCCAGTGATTTGCATGGCGTCTTGTATTGGTGCGGTGCACATGATTTGCCCTAATCAGGACTGAGCAGCAGAGTGGCGGATTCTCAGAGGAAATATCAAGCCATCACCTCTGGTCGCAGCAGCGAATGCGACCCCCTCCCCCCTCCGCCACCCCCACCCCACTCCTGCTGGTCCAGACCGTTGCGTCGATATTCAACTGTTATGCCGTGTTGGTCCTGGCTTCACCCAGAGCGGACTAATCGGGAACTCACTTTTCAACTTATCGATCGCTAAAGCTTATAAATCTTACAGACAGCGCACTCTTTGAGTTCTGTCTCATGTGCTATGACAAAATAATGAGATTCCAATGTAGGTAGAATGACATTTAGGGGCCGGCCTGGGTTTTCTAAAAAAAAAAAAAGACAGATTTTAGAAGACCAGCTCGCCTGACACCTCAGTACATACCTGTGTCATCGCCGTTGTTGTGTCACGACAATGGGTCTGATCATCAGAAGAAAGAAGAAAAAACGTAAGTGCCTGTTTATTACATATCACGTCAGAGTGGCCATTTATTACATATCACGTCAGAGTGGGGATTTATTACATATCACGTCAGTGGCCATTTATTACATATCATCACAGGCTCTCTTTTTGTTTCAATCAATGTGGAAATTAAATGCTATTGTTGAATGCCGAGATATTATTTCAGATGAAGTCAGATGGAATTTAGTCAATGGTAAAAGATGTTCACATGAACGCAGGAAACAACCACTGTCATCGCCCATGGTGACTACTGGCACCTGAAAGTTTAAAATGAGGTCATCACCTATGGTGACTATTGGCACCTGAAAGGTTAAAATGAGTTCATCACCTATGGTGACTATTGGCACCTGAAAGGTTAAAATGAGATTATCACCTATGGTGACTATCGGCACCTGAAAGGTTAAAATGAAAGCGAACACAATGATCAGGGAGGTTTAAGGTGGAAAGCTTGTGCTGCAGGTTTTCCTGCAGCCAGTAGATGTGCTTGCAGGGGAGGTAACGCTGGCCGAGACGTCGTGTTTTGATGCAGAAGAGGAAGTAAATCTTTGATGATCCGTTGCTTACGCATGATAGTCGCTGATTTTCTTTTTGCGGCCACGAACATTTCTGTCAGACTGACAAGGGGGGAGTCAACATCTTATTTCCCAAACAAACCCTCTCCACTATATAAGGACAATGCCACGAGGGCATTAATATCTTTTTTCCCAAACAAACGCTCTCCACTATATCCAGATATTGCCACTATGCTTGTCAAGATCAGTAGCTCGGGACACAAATCATGCATCGTACCAAAATGAACTATCCATTACAATGTGCCGAACATGGTTATCCGAAAATAATAATGAGGAAACATACGATCTGTCCCAAGCAAGATATTTCAGACAGGACATTACCCTATAGTTTAACATGTTTAGGATCCAATGTGTGATTTCATGTGTGCTTCAGCGAAGCACGTAAACATGGCGCGATAACCTGGAGTGACAGAACTCGGCTGCAGGCGTCGAGTGTGCGCTGAATCAGAAACAGCCTTCAGAAGTAATGGTGAAAGCACATTGGCGTATAGTTAGGGCAGGAACACTCCGCGCAGTTCGTCCTGCCCCGTGTTTACTTCCAGGCGGCAGCAACTTGTCCTTCTGTTTTTTCGTGTTTTGTTGTTGTTTTCCTTTTGTTGGTTTGTTTCCCTTAGTGTGGGGTCTTAACATATCGAGCGAAACATTTTTTTGCACTGCTTGCATTTGAAAGTGTTTCTGGTTACATTTTACATTTGACTTGGCGTGAGCATAGCACGAACCGCGTATCCTAATCATCACGAAGGGAACTGTGTATCTACAGCACCAGGACATGAACTGTGTGTGTGTATTTGTAAAACAATGACGTGAACTGTGAACATAGCAAACAATGAAGTGAACTGTGCATATATCCTTTAAAACAATGGCGGGAACTGTGCATATATACTTTAAAACAATTGTGTGAACTGTGCATATATACTTTAAAACAATGACGCGAACTGTGTGTATACAGTAGCGTGACCTGAAACGTGTATCTACAGTAACTGCGTATAATACAGAAACATGGCGTGACTGGGAATTTGCAGAACCTTTCGAATCTCCTCTCTCACACGTAAACCAGTAAAATACACAATGAAGTGGCCTTATCGAGGTGGATCCCCACCCCAAACCAACCCCGGATACGAACGTTCGTGCAAGCTGCTCCCTGGTCGGATGTTCAACCCGTTAACTATCTTCGCAGTCACGCGTACGGCATTGTTGCCTCGACTTTCGGCGGGAAACCTGCTGATATTTCCAACTAAATCGATTTCTTTCAGGTTTTCTTCGGAACGAGGGCAGTGGGCAGTGGGCAGGCTTTTTCTTCCATTCTCTGTCTGCGTGTGTGACTGTGTGCGTGTATACGTGTGAGCGGAGGATTGTGTGGATGGGTGATTGAGAGAGCGAATGAGTAGTGTTTGACATGTTCTCTCTCTCTCTTTTTCGGCAGCAGAAGCAACAAGCAGGGTGAAAAATTTCGCGTCAAAACATCGAAATCTAATTCCGTGTATGACTACAATCCTTTGTTTGGGCGGATTTTTCTGTTGTTTTTTTTAATATCTGGGTCGGAGATGCGTATATTTGCAAACTTAAAATGTCAGTCCCTTACTCAAATACTCGTCTTTACCTAAACTGTCATGAAATCGCTGCTTGAAGAAACAAATATTTTTGAGAAAATATTATCTGTAAAATCTTACTGTGAAATTTACAGACATACTTTCATCAATAACCTGGAAAATCTGCAAGTCAGGATACTTTTGTAAAAGAAATGATTGTATATTGCGTATAAGGCCTACTGAGGTCGATCAACCAGGTATTAGAATTCGGTTCAATTAAGAAAATATTAAAACAGAGATACCGGAAAACTGGAGCTGTGGAGAAACCGGAATTATCGTTCTGGTAATTTAAATGAGCACCTTTCATCAAAAGAGGCATATATTCTGTCCAACAAGAAAACGCTCTGCCTTCTCTTCCAAGACTCTGGGAAAGGGCAGTGGTCATCCTCGTCAGGGGAGAACAGTTGCCTTCTTCATGTTCTCAATTTGCGTTTATGTTCTTACCTCCCTTGAATTTGCTGGGTCGCTGACATCTGAGAGGCGACGGATTTTAGCACTGTACTATTGGTTTGTTTTTTCTCGTTTGTATATCTATTTGTTTTTCTTTCAGCGAGACGACCTCACATTGCAAAGAGAGAGAACTTCAGGACCACTGTTATCAGTAAGAAGCTCGACCTGGCGGTAAGTACCACTCTCGACTGTTTCCCATTTCCTATTTTTGACATGCGTTACGCTAATCATGCTGTACGTGCGGTGGGCCTAAATGGCCATAGTTTCGTAAGAACATCGTTAGTGTTGACTATTGAAGTGTGTCAAGAAATTGTATGTGCACATCGAACTAAACAGAGGGTAGAGGAGGATGTAGAGGAGAAGAAAGCTATGTAACCTTCCTGACCTCTGGCAGTGAGGTGCTGGAGACCACATTTTTCTGCGAGCTTGGTTTGGGAGGGGTACGTCAAATGACCTCTGCCCCCTTCTGGCTGTCTTATCCCATCTATGGGCTGGGAGGGTGCCTATTCACAGCTGGTGCAGCTGGGGGTACTTTGTTTACCCCGCTGTGTTCAGCAGTCCCCCGTTGAAAGGAGCGACCGAGCAAAGTATGTAACGAAAAATAAATCCTGTTTTTCCTTTTGATCAACCAAACCGACTTTGGCAGATAAACGAATACTCACTCATACAGCATTTCATGCAGACAACAATGTCACACCAGAGTCAGAACATCGAACCCCACACGCTCACATCCACAAACATTTTAATATTATGCCTTAACCACCCAATCTCTAAGGTGTTCGATGTTTTTGTTTTAATCTTAAGATTTATGCTTTAGCCAAAATTGAGAGGGAAGTTTAACAGGCAAAGTTCGAGAACGGCGCTATGACAGCTTCATTGTCTGTACATCTAAGTTACATCGAAGTTTGTGTCGTAGCTAGAGGTACGGGCTGAGCTTAATGACAGATAACACTCCACAAAACTTTCTGCGGGACTGCTTTACAGTTGTTCAAATGAGGATTTGAACAACTACGCCAAGGACTGTTTTGTGGGAATGGCGTCAAACTGTTTCTGAGGGAAGCTGTGGACAGCTGTCGGATATGGGAATGGGGTCAAACTGTTTCTGAGGGAAGCTGTGGACAGCTGTCGGATATGGGAATGGGGTCAAACTGTTTCTGAGGGAAGATGTGGACAGCTGTCGGATATGGGAATGGGATCAAACTGTTTCTGAAGGGAGCTGTCGAGAACTTCTCAGATTTGAAAGCCTCGACTTCTAGCTTGGATTTCACGAGCGTATCAGCACTTCCGGTCATAAAGGCGGTCGTAAGCCTCTGTCGCCTTGAGTATTTTATGTAACCTTTCAGTATGAACAACAGATATGAACGTTCACGCAAGCCAGCCCTGGACTGGGTTCGTACAGACTGTTTTTGATCGCCAGCCTGCCCTCCATTGAGGTCGCAACGCGAGGCCACAAGTTTGACATCTGGGGCCTTCCGCCAATATGCTGTAGCGCTACCTTCCTAGCCTAGCCGCCAGCTTTTCGCTTTTCTGGACTGGAATATGGGCGCGTAACGAAATTCTCCTTGCCCTCCCGCCGCTGTACCACACTGAGAGCAGTGAAATTTTGCATCTGGTTTGCATCGCAGAAGCACTTGGGGCTGCCTCAACCCCAGTATTTTATTTAGTGTCAGGAGATACTTCTGGCCCCGTCGGCTGAAAACTTCGATTCACAACTTCTCCAGCCGCTAATAAACATGTTCTTTCATTCGTGAAACATGATCACAGTAAGATTTTCAAAAGCTCGCTTTTTAAAATCTAAAGTTGAAACTGTTTTGGTTGGTATTTCTTAATATTCTCTGGAAGTTTACATCCAGGTTTAAGTAAAAATAATCTCATTCTGATGGTTTCATTGGTCACGAAATTAGTGACCAAATATTAGTAATACATTGATGTTGGTGGTGATAACCACGATCACCAAGTGGTGTTTGCACGAATCTCTCTCTCTCTCTGCCCTCTCTCACCTCCTCTCTCACGCATCTGCTCAAGGTTTCAACAGACTTTTGACATTCTCCTGGCGCAACAGATTTTTTAAAGTACCACAGACGTGAATAATTCTGTATCATATCTTTTTAACAGTGCGACATTAACTATCTTCACGACAGCACTGACCTGCTCTGTTATAAAGTATTGCTTATTTCCTAACTGTTCCTGTGTTATGTGGGGATGAAAAGCAGTTGGGATTTGGTAGCCATGATAAATGCTACCGAAACTGGAAATGCGGTATGCTTAAATAGAAGCACCTGGTAATTAAGACAAGGGTTAACGGGGAAATTCGTTGACCCTGTATCCTTCTCTCCACACATTTCTTACTTTTATGGCAGTGGGCATGACAACCCGATAAAGCTTTACAGCTTAGAACAAAACAGTTCACTAAGCGATTGTCGTGAGTCTCTCCACAGACACAGCAGTTGCTGCTCACGGCACTTCTCGCGTTCAGCGAGACTTGTCAGGATCTGTTGGCAGCTGCACAAAGAGAGTCATGCTACTGATCCTGCCATCCCGTAGAGCTTCATCTTTATTAAATTCTCAAGATATTCGCATTATGTTCCCCTAACTAACGGGAGGCCCCTGCAGAAGAACATTCCGAACGAAGTTCCCCCATCACTGCTTCTGGGCCAGAAAGTGGATGGCGGTACTCGGGGTGACTGATAAAATCTGGTTTCTCTTTACGACTTTGGCTGCTGTGCTTGTTCGTTTTCTGTGTGCACACCATGCACTCATCTACGTAATTTCAAACTCGAAGAGTCAAACAATCTTTGATTTAGTCTAAATAAGATTTCCGGCGTGACTGACTGTAAATGTATACGTTACTTATTTCAGGGTCGATACCCAAGCCTATGTTTGTTAACATTATCGCTTCAAGAACGCCTGATTTGCTGGTCTGGTGCTCCCGTTGGCTACGAAGCGTCACGAAGTACGCAGGTTACTTACTTCCGCTTCTGACAGCGCATGCGTGTGACGTTACAGCGTACAGTGCGAATAGGAGTTAGCTGCCTGCTTTCAGCTGCCGGTTCTGGTGATTAGTGTCAGAAACCTGTCACACTGTTTGACCTCTTCGAGAGGTCACTGAGTCTGATGGCAGACTTTCGCAAATAAGACAAAGGAGAAAATTATTAGTAACCTTTAAGTTCCTTTTCTTTCTTTCTTTCGTGTTTGCTTGCTTGTAAAGATATTAGCGAGTTAATTATTCTTACAGAAAACCTTATAAATCTGAACTTTGAATTGAGCGAGCGAGCGAGCGAACGAACGAACGAACGAACGAACGAACGAACGAACGAACGAACGAACGAACGAACGAACCAACGAACGAACGAACCAACGAACCAACGAACCAACGAACGAACGAACGAACGAACGAACGAACGAACGAACGAACCAATCAACCAACCAACCAACCAACCAACCAACCAACCAACCAACCAACCAACCAACCAACCAACCAACCAACCAACCAACCAACCAACCAACCAACCAACGATAAAACCCCACTTTTGGTGTTTAAGTTTTCCGTCAGTCGGATCCAGAATTTAAGTGTTAAGCCGAGTGCGTTCAAGCGTTAGATCGATTCCCGCATGTTAAACGGGTGCTGGGAAGCAATTATTCCAAGGGGTCGCGGAACGTTCTATTCCAGAAAGAATCTAGAAGCTGCAAGCTGTGCGAGAGCGGAGAAAAGCATTTTAAAAAATCTTGTGCTGCCAGTTTACTATCACACCTTCAGTGTCAGTGTCAGACTGTCCCGTTACACCTGTACTGTTAGTGTCAGACTGTCCCGTTACACCTGTACTGTTAGTGCAATAGTGAACCGTTACACCTGTAGTGTTAGTGTCAGGCTGCCCCATTACACCTGTACAGTTAGTGTCAGACTGTTCTGTTACACCTGTATTGATACTGTAAAAATATACCGTTACACCTGTAGTACACTGTACTATTTAAGTAACAGTGTAGCGTCACATCTGTAGTGTTAGTGTCAGACTGCCACATTACACCTGTGCTGATAGTGTTACAGTATACCGTTAATCTGTAGTGTCACACCTGTAGTTGATGTACCAGTGTACCGATACATCGGTGTTGTCACACCTGTACTGTTAGTGCAACAATGTATCGTTACATCTGTATTGTTAGTGTCAGACTGTCTCATTACCTCTGTATTTATTGTGTAGCAGTGTATCATAACGTCTGTAGTGCTACACCTGAACTATTAGTGTAACAGTGTACCGTTACATCTGTAGTGTCACACTTGTACTATTAGTGTAACAGCGTACAGTTACACCTCTAGTGATACACCTATACTGTTAGTGTAACAATGTACCATTACATCTGTAGTGTTAGTGATGTGGCGGCTATGACGACGACGACAATAATGACGATTAATATGATAATGATGACACATTTTATATCACACAAATTTCCCTAATTATATACGAACTGTCCTAGGTACGTGAAGAGCGGTACAGCGTCGTATAGAGTGGTGCTTGGTTCCTGTCAGGTTTCGAAAGACAGCCATTTATCTCTTTATCGAAAATGGAGGTGATTCCACAGGAAGTCTGCAGGTTCTTGCATTTTTTCCCTTTGGTTTGAGCCTCGTGTGTAGGTTGCCATTTTACTGGTCTGGTAGAGCTGACAATTCATTTCATAGATGTGTACGTAATTCATTTGTATTCACATCGTTTCAGTCAGAGTATATTTCATATTAGAAATTCCACATGTAAGCATTCATCAGGGCATTCGGTGCAAGAGGAAACATCACAGCTGATCCTGCCTGATCTCCTATCTCTCTCTCTCCCCTCCTCTCTCTCTCTCTCCCCAACTGAAGACAAGCCTTTGAAGAGTATGATAGTCAGAAAAGGTCAAAACTGTTAAAGTTTAAGATAACGTCAGTGTCACATTGATCCAGATAAAGGTTTGATCCGCTGCCCGCAGTACTGGAAGTGTGTTTTTTATACATCCCCGTTGATAGACATTTTCCTTTTATTCTGCACACGTTTCAGAATCTAGAACATATGGCCACAACATTGTGTGAAATCAGATGTTGGCGCCATCTGTTCTGTGAATGAATTCATTTTTACGCATGACGAAAGCACATCCGCCAGCGTCTGCCAGTAATACGTTAACAAGATAAACTTCTAGTGTGGATGCTGACGTCATATCACCAAATGCCTCCACCTCCCTTTCTTTTCCTCTCTTCCCATCCCTACATTCTTATCCCTGCTCTCCCCCGTACGAATGCGAATATTTGGATGAGGATAAATAGCAGTAAATAACTCACTCACTCACTCACTCACTCACTCACTCACTCACTCACTCACTCACTCACTCACTCACTCACTCACTCACTCACTCACTCACTCACTCACTCACTCACTCACTCAGACACTCAGACACTCACACACTCTGTCTCTCTCTCTCACACACACACACACTCACTCACTCACTCACACTCACACACACAACACACTTGCACACGCTCACACTCACACACACACACTCACACACGCTCTCTCTCTCACACTCTCACACACACACTCTCTCACACACACACTCTCTCACACACACACATATATATATATAAGTATATACCAGCTTCTTTCTTTTCACTTCTTTGTATCGAAAACGTTTTGTGCTCGGAAAATAAGGCCCTAGGAAAATAACCGCAGGAAGAGGATCAAGCAGAAGGTGCTAGTGTTTCCTCTATGGGGTAACGAGGCAAATGGCACATCGATTGCAGGGGATCGCCTGGCACTAGCTTGAAAACAGCCTAGCCAATGCTCCACGGGCTGAGGTTCTGTTTAGCTCATCAGGTGGTCTGCGGGAATGACGACTACGTAAATAGACTATCAAATCGCTTAGAGCAGAGGATTATGCAAATAGACTACCAGATGGTTTAGACCAGAGAACTACGTGAATCGTTTAGATTAAAGGATTTTGTAGACTACCCGATGGTTTAGATCAGAGGAAGTCGTAAATAGACTATCAGATTGTTTAGACCATAGACTCATGTAGACTATCAGATCGTTTAGACCAGAGGATTACGTAAATAGACTACCACATGGTTTAGACCAAAGAATCACGTAAATGTAAATAGACTATCAGATCGTTTAGACAAGAGGATCCAGTGTGTGTGTGTGTGTGGTGGGGGGAGGGGGGAGGGGGCGCCTTGAGAACTCGGCTTCATCTATGGGTCTTCACTTCGGGCTAAAACATAAAAGTAGCACAGACTGGTACCTAGTGTGATGACACTATGGTTGGACCAGGACATGATGGTATGATGTGGGATGGTGGTATGACAACATGGTGGCTCTGTGTCATTATTGTATCGGAGGATATGGCATAGTGGATTAATGGCACGACTGCATAGGCGGATAATGACATAATAAATTATTTCTATTATCGCATAGTGAGGTGATGACATCGTGGCATGATTGCACAGTGGGATAATGACATACTGGCACATTGGTGGCATGACTGTATAGAGGAATGATCACATGATGGGTTGTGGGCACAGGAGGATGGTGACGTAACCGTTTAACGGCATGATTGTATAGTGGAATAATGACATGGTGGATTGCATAGAGGGTAGTGACATGATGGATTAGTGGCATGACTGTAGCGATGATGACATGATTGATTCGTGGCATGACTGGATTGGCCGATGAAGACATGATCGTATAGATGAATGCGACATGACGGCTTTGTAGCTCTGTGAGATGACTGCATGCTGACAAGGTAATATGACTTGGCTGGAGGCCGGCCATCGATTAAACACCTCCTCACCTCCCCAGGGCTAACACAGGAGGAGTTGATAAATTTCGTGCTTCCTGTTGGGTTGGGAGGGAAATAGCTTCTTTCTGTCTTTTCCAAAGTTTTAATTACTGTCTAGATGTGAAAAGTAAATGATCTCTGTAGCCTGCACAGATACATTTAGATCGTTTTTATAAATTGTCTATTTACCTATATATACATACAGGTGTCATGTCATAAGCTACTTTAGTTAATTCCTTCTCCGACTATGCTGGGAGTCTGTTCGAAAGAGTCTGTAAATTCTGAATTAGTTTTGTCACATGTTATTTCTGCTGTATCGTATTTTGAATACCTTATCAAGCCTGTTCTTAGTACCCGTGCATATTACAGATGCAGAAGATTGTGTGTTGACATGTTGTCAGCAAACTAGAATAGGTTGGTCGTGATATTTACGCTGGTCAGGTCGTTAGCAAACACGTTTCCAGGGTCTGTTTAAGATATCAGTAAGCACACCCTGGAAGACGATAAACCATTTGTTAAATAGTTCTTCTGTGAGAGCTACTTTGTGTGCTGTTTTAACTAAAAACAGTTGAACAATTTGCTGTGTAGTACATTTAAATTTAAAAACACCGTAACTGCATCCATTAAAGGGAAACGAGTCATTCTTAGTCCATGCTGTTTACAGATGCAATTGGAACAGCTTCTCAGCACAGCCTTGCACAATGGGCCCTTGCTTTGCACAGTGGGCCCTTGTTTCTCACATTGGACCCTTGGTTTCTTCCCACCGCAAGCTTCAGGAACCGGTCGTTCTGCAGACGGAAATTTCACCTTTGAAGACAAAACACGGACTTCCGGCATGAAGGAAATTGCGAGAACTAATTGTTCTGTCGTCCTCGCGCTGTTGTTTCTCGTTACCCGCCAAACGGCACGTTCTCACGCCCACCCTGGCCCATCCTTTTCCCCCCTGAGCTTGCACGAGATATTTATTAACGATCTTGTTAGTGTTACGCCCGCTATAGCAACCAGAAAGCAAGTGTGCAATAATCGCTGCATCTCCAGCCGCTTAACACATCGAATATGACGCTGGCTTTGTGCAGGCCGATTTGGCACGACGGGTGAGAAAGAAGATACAGGTGAACTTCTGTTTCAGGGCTGTGCCCACAGCTTTGCTTGACATCACAGTTTGTCAGGAACTGAAGCAACTTGTCGTAGAAAGCGCCAGCGAAGGGAACACACGGTGGGTCTGAGGCTGAAATCTAACCACTCGGCCATCAGCTTTAACGATCGTTAAGACTGCGTCAAAATGCGCGACTTGCATAAAGGTGTGCCTTCTGACAGTGGCAGCTATACTGTAATCTCTCCTGCCCATACCCTGGGACGCAGTGAACGCTGCAGACGTTTGTGGACGTGTACATTTCGATCGTTTCTCTGTTGTTAGGCAGTAGCCAGCAGTACCAACCACTACCAGCCAGTACCAACCAGTACCAGCCAGTACCAACCAGTACTAACAAAACCCGCCTGCGGTTTCTCTTGCGCCCACTTGAAAAATCTTGAAACATCTGCCCCAGCCAGCACACGAGGTGATGTCAGCCTCAAGTCTGAAATGGTCTGTTGACATCATCTCGTGTCAATAGACGGTTAAAAGACAAGTCAAAGTTCACCTTTTACCAGGCCCCGCATGGGTGTAAACTGTACTCAATTTATGCCCGAATAGAGGACTTTTTATGTCACTGTAAACTCTGTTTCGGTGAATTTGGAATAAACTATTCACTCCTGGGACGACCGAATAACTTAATTATTAACGACTAACGAGGGGGAAAATAGGCTATTCCGTTTTCGTGCATGGAAAATTGAAGGAACTTATTCTTGAATGTCCGCCATGAAAGGAATAAGTCGGTCGTTGTCTTGGATACGAGTGCAGGTCTGGGAAAATCTAAAAATGCTCTCTCACTTTCGACGAAAATCTTGAAAGAAGTGGATCTGGGGGATTGTTTGCCACGAACGCATAGTATTAGAATTGGTGCCCTTCTTACAACCTCATATAGTGATGAAAGATAAGATTGACTACAAGGCTATATAAATGTGAAAAATCGCACTCACTATATGTATATATCTTCACTGTTTAAAAATGTTCTTATATCCATTTAAAGAGTGAACGGATTTGCTACAGCATAGGACTGACATATCAAATTTGTGGGTTAAAATCCAGTAGAGCCCGACTCCTTTACAGTTAGTAGTCATTGCGCCCCCCCCTTCCCCAGAACATCAAAGTGCTTTTGGCGCCAGCCTTCTTACTGTGTCGATCAGCAATCAGTTTGATTGATGTTTCAATGCACAGTTAAGTAATAGCGCCCCATCCCTCATATCACGGCCGTGATGTGGTCTTAGTTGTGACAGAAAATCTTCAAATTAAATCTCCTCTAACCTGTGTAAATGCGATACTTATGAAGCAACAGAGTTTTAAGTTCAAAGGCTTTTGGGCAACCCTGAACTTAATATAGGAACATTTTCATACTACGAATTGTTACCCACGGGATTCTAATGTTTATTTCTGTTTCTTCCATTCCACTCCTCACGCTGTATAAAGAAAGAAATGAAGGGAAAATAGAAAGTAAGAATGAAAGAAAGAAAAAATAGAAAGTAAGAATGAAAGAAATAAATAAAAAGCAAATGAAATTTCTGTTGATTCAGGAAATTTGTTCTCAAAGCAATCATAGTGGTATCTCGGCATCTGGCACGCTTTCAAACTTTGAAAACACGACTAAAGTCGAGAAATGAGTGTTACTGGGAATCGGCTTAGCTTTCAAAGAAGTGCTTTAATTTTGTCGTGAAGACAGAATTAACTACCTTGAGAAGCCGTGTTTCTCTCTTTCCTTTCTCACTCATTGCTTACTGTTTCTCACACACGAGGCGAAGGAGAGCAGCGTTTATTCATTTCCCACCCACCGAGGTAATGGCGGCTTGTTCGGGGAAAAGTGAACAAACACAACGTTAAGCATACACCAAGTTCACGAACGCACTAAAGCACATAAACACACCTTTGCACAATTTCGTCAGAAAGATTGCTTTTATTTTTTGTTAATATGCTTGCGTCTGGATGGTGCAATGGAGTGAAAGAGAGTGTGTGTGTGTGTGATCGTGTTTGTGTCAATGTGTGCATGTCACTGTGTGTCGATGAATGCGTATTATGGTGTGTGTGTGTGTGTGTGTGTGTGTCGTTATGTTTGTGTGCGTGTCATAGTGTGCTTGTGTGTGTGAGAGAGAGCGAGAGATCGTACTTGTGGAGAAAAAAATGTATTCACTGACGTCAGGGCAGACTTTGTGTCCTAGGCAACTTGCGAGACTAGTGAAACGTTAATCATGACGAATTATTGGTCAGCGTTAGGATCCTGACTGCTTTACTGTGCACTTCGTTTACGCACACTTTAAGGTGATATTCGGCAATATAAATTTTAACAACACGAAATGGCAGCTGTCCACGCCTGATTGTGGAAATGAAAAACACGACTCTGGCACGAGGAACCTGCCTGCAAGAGCTCTGCCTGTGCTTGTGTTTAGTAATCCCACGGTTCTATCAAAGATGTCTGTTTTCTCAAAATTCCTGGCTGCTGTCTACATGCGCGGGGTAAAAGTTCATGCCAGGAACGTCTTTCGTTCATGACACCGCTAGGACGTGCTGTGAGGTCTGACATCTAGCTCTGTTGCCACTCTGCCCCCAGGGCACACCACCTGTGCAGCACAACAAAAACGGATGGTGTAGCTGAAGCTGCAGTAGTTCTCCCCTCCCGGCCTGTTTGTACTTAAGGATTGCGCAACTGGCCGCGTGAAGCGGTCCACTGCTGGCGTGACGTCGACCGAATGAAGGGCACGTCCGTGTCAGGGCTACGTCAGGTCACGTGTGGCCACACCTCCCTCCCGCTTCCCCCTAGACTGATGACAGCAGAGGGCGGGACACCCGCTGCATATCCTGATGTTGGCCTCTGCTGCCCTCCCCAGAAGAGAACTCGCTGGCTGAAAGTTTACCTGCTCTGGGAAAATATCACAAAACCGTCATTGCCAGACCAGAAGCGATTTTGTCAGGTCTCAGGCCCGAAGCACTGGGGCTTTCTGCTTTGTGCCACAGCTGACAAGATGGACGCAGTAGCAATAATTACTAGTTCTACTTCACACCGAAGAAGCTTTCCATCGGCAAACACGCATTTAGCAGTTCTCTCTACTTTTCAAAAGTCGAAACAGGATTAACGAATTTCACACACAACCTGGTACGCAGTCCGCGTGAAATTTCTGTGTACCTTCTCCAGGTGCGAGTTAAAGTTGATAGTGTCGGCGCTTTTTTTTCTCGCACCAAGCGTGGACTTTCGCTTGTCATTCGTCATGCACTGCTTTGATGCTGGCGGGAAGAAGCATGAAGAGGTTATATGAACAAGCTTTAGCAGGTCTGCCAAATGTTCATAATGTACTCTCATTGCCTTGAACGAGGCGAACTGAAGGAAGGTAACTGTCTGTGTAGGAATCGCTCAGCGAAGAGCTTCAGAAATTATCTTCTGCGACTTTTTTCATGCCAGAAGCAAGAGAAGGACGGACAGTGGTTCTTCTGTAGCTGACGAAACGAAGTGTGACAGGTGGAAAATGCTGGAGGGGTAATCCTTCCATGACAGTCAGCGTCTTGGCTCACGTGTTTAAAAAATTTTGAAGTCGTTTTGCTTGGGAAAAAACTAGAGCAACCCTCCCACCAAATACCGCAAAGAAGTCGTTCTGACAGCGGTCTCAGGCGGTTTTGATTTGCCGAAGGACTGTTTTCAGCGCGCGCTGAGCTAATCGTCTGAAGATGAGAACAGCCTATCCATGCAGCTGGAGAGGATCTGGTGCCAGGGAACGGACTTGAAGAAAGGCGATTGTTTCCGCACCAAACCCTTCATCTGCGCATTTACAGACGCGGATAAACCGACCTGGAGAGAATTCCACCTCATTGCCCGGCGTTTTTGACGGACACAGTCCTCGGGTTGGCAGCTATCGATCAACGATCTAGAGTTTTATTGTGAAATGAGTTCACCTTCCATAGTCGTTCGACAGCTTGAGGCTTAGAAGGCGACAATGAGTTCACTCTCACGGCATTGACCAGAGGGATTTAAAACGGGAGATGATTGGTCAGTCAAGGTCAGAGGGATTAAAACGAGGAGAGTGACTGGTCAGTCAAAGCCAGAGGGATTAAAACAAGGAGAGTGACTGGTCAGTCAAAGCCAGAGGGATTAAAACAAGGAGAGTGACTGGTCAGTCAAAGCCAGAGGGATTAAAACAAGGACAATGATTGGTGACTGCAAATTGGCCTTCATTCGGGTCTGTTTTTTTTAAACAGACAACCGTTCTGAGTTCATTGTCACCTCTGATCATGATCAGAAGGATTTAATCTTAAGCTGGAGAATAAATTCTTCAGATGTGCTTAGAGATTTCAGGCGTTCGAAAATACAATTGCAGATAACGCACTGTTAAAGAAGAAAGAGTGAGTACTGCGCGGCAGTTCTGTTGGTGCGTTATTACACTAAAAGCTACCATCCTCAAAGCGGAAAACTAATCTGAGAGTGAGTAGTGTCTACCAAAATGAAAAGAAGAAAAGTGCTTTCTCTGCCTGCAGATAGAACAAGTTTCCACCGAAGAGTAGTGTAAGCACGTGATTGGTTTCTCGTTTGTGGAAGGGACGGTTCGCGGTGGGGAAGCTGGCATCACGGCCTTCCGCCTCTCCAGCCGTGGATTGTGGGACCTTTTTCTAGCACCTGCCTGTCACTGCCCAGCGCCATCGCCGTTTACCTGCCTGCCTCATTACAGCTGAAAAGCAGCTAGCTATTCGGCGCCGTTCTGAGCGGGTGGGGTGGCCCGGGGCTCCTAAACAGACATACCTGTGAGCTCAGAACTGGGACAATCACGTAAATTCCGCTTTGTCCCTGTCATCGCGAGCATCAGTCGTTCGGAACCGTGAGTGACGTCATGGTGACGTAGTCTTTCTGTTGTCTTCTGAAGCGGCAGACTTCACAGGATGGCCCTGTGCAGCACTCGGGCAGATACAGGCATGGCGTGTTGGGGAATAATCTATTTTTTCTTTTTCTCCTTTCTTAACTTCGGCTAAGCTTCAGCGAGTCTAGGTACACGTCTGTGTTTTAGAACGGATGTTTTGGTATTTCCGCCACAAAGTGTAGCAAGCAGGAGAGATGACGTTATACTTTCTCCACGGGAAATACTTTTGCTGCAGAATCATAGCTGGGCACATGCCTTCACGATCTGCCGGGCTGTTGTTTACGAGAGGTGTGTAAGACAAACACTTCCACTGGTTTACAGACGACCTCCGGTGTCGAAACTGCGTTGTGCAAGTGTGTACCGAGTGGCGTCACCAGCACGTGTGCGTAAGTCTCGCTCGCTAGATAGCTTGTTTATTTTTGATAACTGGTATTCCAGACGTAAGAATGACTACATTTACTTCGCTTAGTGAACTGTCTTTTTATACACTGGATCCCGCCGTTTACCATCTCAAGCCCATAGGCACGCATATGCAGGTGAGCATCGTGTAATGAAGAAAATTACAGAATTATTTTGTGCAATTTCCTCTGGAATTGGACGCATAGCCTGTGTGGACTCACCGCACGGCTGTGACCTGTACCACTCTGTTGTCTGAACTATGCCACTTCCCTCTTTGTGACCCGCACGCTGTATGAGCTGTTCTTACTGGCGTTTGTTCTGTAAAGGAAGAACTGTGAATGTGTCACAATCCCCTACCCCAACCCAGTTCATGAGGCCTGTGACGGTCAGGCCAAGGATGATGCGAAAGCAGAGGATGGAAGGGTCAAAGCGAACAAGGCGGTTCACCATGGAAATCGAACAGACTGGTCAGATCTCTTGACTATAGGTTTCTGCGTCAGCTTGTCATGAACCGTGACTGAATCTCTCCAGTACAAACAGCTTCCGGTATATCGCTTTGTCCCTTCGTTTTGTACGGAACATCGTGGTCAAGAACTGCCAACCAATTGGAAAACAAACTGCGAAGCCATGGAGACTAAAATTTGGAAATACTACCCTGTTGAGGAAGAAAGCTCTGAACTGGACGACTTTAGCGGCGTGAAATGGTGGTACTGGAAGAGCGTGAGTACTTCTTTCTTTCTTTTGTTTCTGTCGTTGTCTTTCTTTTCTTTCGTTTTATTTCTCTCTTTCGTTTCCATTCATTCTTTCTTTCGTTTTCTTTTCTTTCTTTTGTTTTCTTTCTTTGTTTCTTTGTTTTCTATATATCTATCTTAATTTTTTCTGTTTCTTTTGTTCTTTGTGTGTTTCTTTGTTTGTTTTTTCTTTCTTTCATCTTTCTTTGTTTGTTTCTTTTCGCTCATACATTGTTTTTTCTTTCTTTTTCTTTCTTTTCTTAGTTTTTTCTTTCCTTCCTTCCTTCTTTTTTCTTTCTTTCCTTCTTTTTTTCTTTCTTTCCTTCCTTCTTTCTGTCTTTCTTTTTCCTTCCTTTCCTTCTTTTTTCTTTTTGTTTTATTTCGGTTTCCTTAGTTCTTTTTTCTTTGTTTCTTTTCTTTCTTTCTTCTTTTTTTCTGTTCTTCATTCTTCCTCTCTTTGTCTCCCTTCCCTCTCCGTTTCCCTAGACCCTCCTCATGATGACATTAAGCACGTTAGAAACGATTCAGTTTTCATGGTGTACATGCGGCGTGTGAATAAGATGATGACCACAACAGTTGTGCTGACAGCGAGAGTTTATGGCAATGGTTATGACAATGATAACGATGACGATGACTACAAAGACGATGGCGTACAACTACAACAGCGATCTCAAAGCTTGAACAAAATAACGGACAATAAAGCGGATGTAATGAATGGCTCTGTTGTAACCACAAAAGAGAGAATGTTGTTTGCTGAAAGGAAACTTCATCTGCGTGTTTTCGCGTGGGAGGTTTGACGGCTGCCATTGTTCCTGACTAACGGCAAACACGTGCCAACATTTCAAGCAACACATTCTTGACGCGCTTGAGTGGCGCACCGATAGACGTGTGTGGCTTAAAGGTGAACAGCTGAGCGGAAATAATAGTCTCCTGTGAATTTTTTTTCTGAACTTCTGCGACACGCGATTCTTTAAAGTTTGATCGACTGTATAGTGTGTGTGAGTGCGTGCTTGTGTGCTTTGGGCGTGCGTGTATGTGTATGTGTGCTCGCGCGTCATCTCACACCCAGTGCGTCCTCTCACATCCAGTGCGTCATCTCACACTCAGTGCGTCATCTCACACTCAGTGCGTCATCTCACACCCAGTACGTCATCTCACCCAGTGCGTCGTCTCACATCCAGTGCGTCGTCTCACATCCAGTGCGTCGTCTCACACTCAGTGCGTCATCTCACACCCAGTGCGTCATCTCAAATTCAGTGCGTCATCTCACACTCAGTGCGTCATCTCACACCCAGTGCGTCATCTCACACCCAGTATTACAGCATGCCACCTGGAACGTTCTGCGAACTCGATCGCGGGCCTTTCTTAATGAGACTTTATGGATCTCATCAACTGCTCTTCCCTGACATAAATTTACAAAACGACCGCTAGTATATGATGGGCTTTATGGCACTTCACAATTGGTTATAATTCTCCAGATTATCGCTGCCAGAAGCCGGCAAATGTGCCCAGTTATTTTTAAATCACTTGAGGACTTGACAGCGTGATTAAAATTGAAGCAACTATCATGTTGAGAAAAACTACTTAGTAACGATTTCCTATAAAATGCAGAGAAGTAAGTAGATGATTGATGGATTGCTCTTTGCGTGTGTTTTTTTTTAAATCATCCCGTTACGTCCGTTGCCCTTACATCAACAACCATCCTGTCATTTAGGCGTCTATCCTTACAAATCGATATCCATCGTTTTCATTGTCCTTCTCCTTTTCGCCGCCTCACCTTCGTCATCGCGAGCATTCTCATTTTTCTTTTTTCTTCTTTTCTTTCTGTTTCTTTCCACTCACCCATTTATCAGTTCTCTTTAATGGGTTTGAATTTATTTATCAAATAAAATTTGAAAGTGTGAGGTACACATTGCATCCTAAATCAAAAGCAGCATGGTATGGTGTCGGAGATAGAAATAAAACATTGTGTGGCTGGTGTCACCATAGTGTTAGGAGTATGTTTCCGTGGGTGCAAAGCGCGTCTCTTCTTTTGATTGGCGATTCATTACTACCTTGAAAATTGACTTTGTGGGCCGACCAGAACGCAAATCCACTTTCTTGTGCCAGTTTAGGGAGCTTGCAAAAGCGCAGAAAAACGGGAGCCAATCAAAATACAGTCTTACATAAAATATGCTAAACTCTTAGGGTCACCACTGAAAACCTTGCAGTTTCCTGGAAGATCTTTACTGCCCATGCCCCACCCCACCCCTCCCTTAACCCCCACCGAATCCCTACCCCTAGCCCCTACCCTAACCCCACCCCTTACCCTTAACTTAAACCCCCTCCTCCCGAAACATCCCCCCTCCCCCCACCCCCGGAAAGACCTGCGAAATATAGCTCGCCATTTGATTGGCTATTTTTTTACACATCCTAAATAGAGGTCGTCGTTTGATTGGCTCCAGTGAATTAGAGCTTTTACATGCTGTAGGTGCGACACACTACGGATCTAGAACATTGCACCACATTTTGACGCCTCACGCCATGTTGAGGTATCGCCAGTTGAATGAGACTGATTCGCTGGGCAGTCGCTGGGCAGAGGAATTTTGCGCCCGATATTCGTGCAGAGTGAACCGTTTGGTCTTCTGGAGTTTTATTTTTCTTTCAGAGAATGACTTACTTAAGTGCTGAGCCACAGTGTGGTAGTTAAGGTACCGCATAACACAGATTTTTGTTGGCAGCACATTGTGCCAAAGGACTTATTCGTCGTAGATCTTCTGGTGGACACGTGAAATTTCATGTAAATGTGGAAAATCAGGGTTCGTACATAGAAATTGTGTAAACCTCACTCCTGGAACTGAAGCCGATAGCGAAGCTGGCCCAACATTTTTGGACCGATCAATCCTTCAACTTAGAGCAATGCTGGGGGAAACGGGGACCATCCCCTTTAAGATATTCTTTCAGAGTGGAACATCACACTTTCTTTCTCTGTAACTGGCCCGCATCACTATTCTCCGTTTTAAATCTAACCTCGATAGTTCTGCACCAATTTCCAGTTTTACAAAGTAGCTGTTAAACTGAAACTCTTTCGTTATGAAGCTAGCGAAGACCTGAATCGTCAGGATACACCAACAATTGCGCCAAAATGCGCCGCTACCCAAAGACAAAACTCGCGTGCATCTTGCTTAAGTGCCGAAAGTCTGTACTGCAGTGTTGTAGCGGCGTTGTTACTCAGTGTCACAGTGCGCGGAAATTAAAGGAAGAATTGCAGCTGTTTGCAGGCAGAATTGCGCTTTGCGGAGGCGCGCGGTTGTCTATGAACACAGCCAAGTTCAGGAGCACTCACATGCGTAGAAGCCCTTGCTATTCCGAAACTCGACAGACACTGTCGTAAAACCGAATTAAATTTGCTGCTATTATGCCACGCAAGACTGGGTTTCGGGAATGCAGAACTAATTATTTTTTGGGGTTTTTTTGCCGTGATGCAGCGGAAGTTATGATCGCGAAAGACTTCAATTAGTGGCGATGCATTAATTCGTGCGCCTAATTTATACGGATGCCAAATGTCCTTGTTCCACTTCGAGGTGCAAGTGCGGAAAGGGTGTCTGTAAAGACTCAAGCGCGTTTGTCTGCTGAAACGAATAACGGTAAGGTTACCACGGTTACCAAGGCGTCTGAATATGGAATTTTGTTTTCTGTACGCACGCTAACAGAACGTGTATGGTCCGGTAACAGTTGTGTCCAGCAGAAGACAAGCAGCAACGAGAAATGACGAAAGTCTGCTCCACTATATTCCAGCAGAAATACAATTCTGTATCGGGGATATCAGCGTATGTCTACCACCTCTTCACCCCCATCAATAACATGGCCAGCTGTCATTTATAAAATGATCGGGTGTGTGTGGGGTGCAGTTACTGATCGCTAAAAGGCGAACCAATCTTTTCTGTGCTTGTACTACAGGTTAGGACTAGGCACAGTTGACGAGCTTCGATGCGAGCTTGCGTGGTGAACCGTGACATCAGACACCGTGTGGTAATCTCACTGCACAAATATTACTAGGTTATATCACCACATTTTATTCGAGTGACATCAGATATCGTGTGGTAATCTCACTGCACTAATACTACTAAGTTATATCACCACATTTTATTCGAGTGACCCAGTTGACGAAGAGTATAACAACATTTTTCTTTTGAAATCCTTCGTCCAGGCCTGGGCTGGCGCGCAAGCGCGTACTTATCTCCACTACCGGCCATAAAAGCTGTCGTAAGGCCCGTTCACATTGTGTATTTTACGTTCACCTTTAAGAATGAACTGGAGATAAGAACCCTCATGCAAGTCAATCCTGATTACATACATAGCAGTCCGCCTGTTCCTACTTTTTCAGTTCCTCACATTCAGTGATCACTTGACAATCAAAACGAAGAACAGAAAACAAATTTGTCTATCAAATGAAGGAGCAAAAAAAGAAGAAGAAGGAATAAAAGAAGGAATCAACAAGTGGAGAGGTGTCACGCGGACCACTTATTCGCAACTTTGAAACCTCAGAATTAGTCCGTAGCCCACTCCACGAGCGGGACATGAGAAATCCACTTTCCAACAACCATAGTTTCTTCCCTTTACACTTACCCAGAGCAGAGACGATGCCTGAAGTGTCTTGAACTGTTAGAAGAGGAAACGGGTTGCTATAATACAGTTTCTTAAGTACCAGAGCTTGAGGAAGCGCTGAGGATACCGTTTGAAATATAAGCCGCACTTCAGAAGCACATCGCAACAATTTAACGCTTTTCTGGCAAACGGAGGAGTTTTGACATACTTAATTATTTCACCCCGAAGTGCGACTAACACAGCAATAAACGTTCTTCTGATCTCGAGAGTCTTAAAGAAATGTTGACTGAAGAAACGTTCTGCATAACGTGGCTGGTAGTCTGTGAGTCCCTTTAGGCTTCAGATTTTCTGTGCTCGGTCATTAAGTTGTTAGACCAAATAGATCACATTTCTTTTTCAGTCGATGTGACAGTGTGGTCACACTGACTGGTTGCTTAGTTTCTTGTAGGTTTCCTCAAATGTCATATCATTTTTGTCCCAGCCCGTTTTGTATTTGTGTGTCTGTCTGTTTATCCGTCCGCTCGTTGTTTGTCTGCTTATCCGTCTGCCTACTTGTCTGTCTGTCTGCCTGTCTGCTCGTCCGTCCACTTTCTGTCTGTAATCTCTCACTGAACCCGGAAACGAAATTATTTTCCTTTGTTTGAAGAGTTGTTTTATCTATTTTTAAATTTGGATTCAATTTTGTTCATCTGTTTTCACGTACGTTGTACCCCACTTCTTACTCACATTCCTTCCCCCTGACCCTCCCGCTCCTTCCCCCTCTCCCATCTCTTTCTCCCCCCGGAGGTGGTCGAGTGGCGCTCACTTCCAGGGACAGAGAGGAGCTCGGTGATTCAGGGCCGTGTCTCAGTCAGAGTACGATCTTGTCCCAGAAGTTAAACCTAACATCAGCAAAAGACATCTACATGAAAAGAGAGAAAACATCGTATGGCGATGTCAGATTATTTTTTGCAGGAGCAACAAAGGCATTACTCTCATCATTGCTCTCATCATTACTCTCACCATTACTCTCATCATTACACTCATCATGTTGTTACGTTATGCTATTTGCGTGATTTCAAATTTCGCTGCTGTTCACGTGTTCCTACTTCCGAAGTCATGTGACCATTGGTTACACATGTATTTTTGCCGCAGTTTAGACCGTTGTAATCACACCCAAGGGCTAACGTTGGTATGTTGTTGGCGCTGCAAGTGCGCCTGTACCATCCCCATAACTACCGACTTCAGCAACAGATGACCTGTCTAATCGCTGGTTATGCTTACGGCGCTGATTCGGGATCTTATAACGTACCCTGATTCAGGATCTCCTAACGTACCCCGATTTAGGATCTTATAACGTAGCCTGATTAAGGATCTTATAACGTACCCCGATTTAGGATCTTATAACGTACCCTGATTCGGGATCTTAAAACGTAGCCTGATTCAGGATCTTATAACGTACCCTAATTCAGGATCCTATAACGTACCCTGATTCAGGATCTTATAATGTAGCCTGATTCAGGATCTTATAATGTACCCTGATTCAGGATCTTGTAACGTACCCTGATTCAGGATCTTGTAGCTTACCCTGATTCAGGATCTTATAACGTACCCTGATTCAGAATCTTATAACGTACCCTGATTCAGGATCTTATAATGTACCCTGATTCAGGATCTTGTAACGTACCCTGATTCAGGATCTTATAACCTGTGTGCGTCTCATGGCCCTGTGACGTGACCTTGTCACCTGTAGTCTGTAGAAACCAACTGGTACCTGTTTTTCTCTGACGGCCCCGTGGCAGGAGCTTGGTACCTGTCTTTCTCGGATGGCGCTACACGTGACCTTCCTACCTGTCTCTATTGACACTAGCGACAAGGCTTTTGTTTTCATGCCGCATGGTCTCCTGCTGTGTGCAGTCTTGCGACAAACGTCGGATGCGGAAGAGTTTAATGCAAATGAAAGAGGTGGGCAAACATCGGACGTCTTGGAAAAACACCTCGGACCGGATCCACGGGTGTACGGGGAGGGAGCCTTCTTTTGAAATGCCAAATGTCGTCCCATCGCGGACCCTTACCTGTCTGTCGCCACTTTAAATCTCTGGATGAAAAGATCGATCAAGCTTTCTTCCAAAGATGTAACGGCTACGACGATCCGGTCCTTTAAGAAAGACCGGTCTCGTGTTTGTAATATTATCCGTTAATCTGCACTCATTATTCCACTTCATGACCACATTTTGTAATGTTCCTCGTTAGCATCAAGAGTCCCTTAACGCTCTCTAACTCGTGTGGCCCGATTCTTTCCTTGTGCCTCCAAGCGCTGAGCAGTCCTTCAAGGGTTCTCTGCGTCAGTTATTTAGGGATGAGCATGAAAACCAAGCTTTTAAACTTTTATTGCGCTTAGAGCACTCTTTTACAAGGCTGCAGTGTTAATATCCGTCTGATTCTAATGCAGCCCTGGACACGTTACGTCCGCACACTTTCAAATCTTCGTTTGAAATTTAAATGGCTTGTCTCATCCCTAATTACAGCATCTTGGTTACGGCTGTTGTGACGCTTATTTTAATCACGCCACGATCTCCTATCAGCCCGATTAGAAAATTACTAAATGACTTACTCCTAGACTGTCAGGAACTGCAAACCTTCAGGGCAAGGTGATTAAGGATTCTTAGATTGTCTGCCATATTGAGGTAAGCATTCTGTAGTGGGA
Organism: Lanistes nyassanus; assembly: GCA_004794575.1. Taxonomy (NCBI): domain Eukaryota; kingdom Metazoa; phylum Mollusca; class Gastropoda; order Architaenioglossa; family Ampullariidae; genus Lanistes; species Lanistes nyassanus. Next base: position 220,660 of record SMGT01003591.1, on the reverse strand, counting down.
AAGACGGGAAAGAGAAACTCGGATGGTAAGAGCGGGATAGACCGACAGACAGACGGACAGACGGACGGAAAGATGGACAGGCAGGCAAACAGACCGACGGACGGACGGACGGACGGACAGACGGACGGACAGACGGACGGACAGACGAACGGACAGACGGACGGACAGACGGACAGGCAGGCAGACGAACGGATGGATATATGGACGTACGGACGGAGCGACAGACTGTCAGAAGGTCAGTCAGTCAGGCAGGCAGACAGGCAAGAATTAAAGAGTTATTATCGCTTTTAAAGCACTGGATTTTGTCAGTGAACGAAAAACACTTCAAACTACATAAAGATCTCACTGAAAACAACCTTCCGTCTGAGCAGTGCGATGTCTTAAGTATCGCGCTTGGAGGAATGTGTGTGTGTGTGTGAGTGTGAGTGTGAGTGTGAGTGTGAGTGTGAGTGTGAGTGTGAGTGTGAGTGAGAGAGAGAGAGAGAGAGGATTCTCTTGATTGATTTAACCGGCACAGAAAAGCTCACGAAAGACTTCTTTGCAGAAAGAGGGATCAGCTTAGAATGTCAGTCAGCGAAGAAGATGAAGTTTTTTGAAGACATTTTCACCTTTACGGCTGCTCACATACAAACACTACAGGAAGATGGGTGGACGTCTTACACCGTACCCCTAGTAAACACTTCGTGTGCTTCCTTTGAAAATCCGATGATTTTGTTTGGCCTCGATAGAGGTGGCCATATGAAGACCTCGACATCCTTGAACATTCCACGCACAAGCGCGCTGCTCGTGTAGAAAAAAAGTACATGTGGATAAGCAAAACATGATTATCTGCCTCAAAGTCACTGCAAGTAAACATACTTGTGTGCTCAGAGCGAGAGAGAGAGAGAGAGAGAGAGAGAGAGAGAGAGAGAGAGAGAGAGAGAGAGAGAGAGAGATGAGTTTTCGACAGATTGAAAGAGTGTAGGACCAGCAGAATCGAGATGTCGTCTACCTTGGTATGGTGAAACAGTCAGTAACGGAGCTTTTAATTTGAGAAATACTGAGAATATTACAGAAGCTTACCTGCGAACCATCACAATCTTACAGTCTGTCACATAGTAAGTTATGATATATGTACCTGGTTTCAAAATAAGATGTACACTCGTTATTTACCCAAGTTATAAGTGTTTCCTCTTTGCCCAAAAGAATATATCCATATACTTCCATGGATTGCTAGAACTGAGTATTTTGGGATACTCCCGAGAGACGAAAAGGCGAAGGCGAACTGTAGAATCTTGATCTAAGCATTTATGACACATCTTAGAAAGAATAAGAACAGGCACATGGGCACTTCTCACCAAGGGATGCCCTAAGAATGTGTGAGACTTACGCTCCCTAAAGGTCACTGAAAAATGTCTGCCATGTAAGGCCCAGCCCTCTCTTCACCACCCTCGTCTTTTTTTTTTCTCTCCGCCCCACCTCGGATTTCTTTTTCTCTTTTCCCCAAACTAATTGCGTCGAAGCAAAAACCAGGACTGGCAAAAAATTGTTCCGACGCCCAGTTCGTGAAAATGGTTGCTTTGGGGTAGCTGGCTGAGGCCGACTGCTTCCGGTCGGGTCAGCTGCTTCTTCTGAGCCGCGGAAGAGCTTTGCGGAAGGAGTCTGGTCTTGCAATGACCTGCCGGGTCTTGTTGGGACCTTGAAACGTCCCGCAGGCACGAGGGCGTTCAGTGCAGCCGGCTCACATGCACCCAGTGGGATCAAATCTGCAAGTGAAACTTCGTGTACCCCCGGATTGCGTTTCTTGAGAAACCAGCCGTGACAGGCAGGGCTGCTGCTGACCAGAACGAAGAGCAAAACGAGGATACTTCGGTTCACGTGCGGCTGAACACGAACATCTAATGGTGTTTTAGAATCGCGGGCAGATCAAAGGCAGGTTATGTACTCACGCGCGCCCCACATCTGGATAGGCCAGCTGCACCCATGGAAGCATTTGGAAGCTGGTGGGCAGCGGAAGTCACAAGATCTGATGCGATAGCAGGGGAAAATCCTACATAGATAAACAACCTATCTCTTGCTTCATCGCAAGGAAAAAGAGACCCGTTAATGCATCCGGAAACGTACGGAACGAACAGTCTGTGAATACAGCGGCAGAAAGTTCGATTTTCTCGGTTTTTATTTCCCTGTTTCAAATTTCATCCTTGTCCTCGTTCTCTGGATAATTTTTTTCGGTCCTGTATCCACTGGATGGCACTTGTTGGGTTATTACAACCACGTCATTCCGGCTAACCCACGGCACTTATCCACAGGTGCAATCAGAGCTGATGGCTGCTGTTTGCTCAAGCAGCTTCCTGACAAATAAACCTTCCCCAGCTTCCCAACTGTTAAAGATCGTAGCATCCTCTGGGCGTGAAGTGAGCCTGCTGGAGATATTGCTTATCTCGGTGAGATCGCTGCAAGGCGCGGGGCAGACTTAGGATTCTCCTGTCATTCACAGCCTGTGATACTGACACCTATGATTCCACAGCGCGTGCCGACACACACTCTCTGTCAAATAACGGTATTAGCATCAGGATACATATGTATCATATTCAAGGTAATACAGACTCCCTAATTTCACGGTCGCCTCTCCATCACCGTCATAATGAGAGAGAGAGAGTAATGGGAGGGAAACTAGAGGGGAAGGGAGGAAATAAAGAGAAGGGATGGAAAGAGAGAAATAGGGGAAAAACGGTGGGAAAGAAAGAGAGGGAGGAGAGGTGAGAGGGAAAGAGACGGGAGAGGGAGAAGGAAAAACAGCTCAGAAAACACCCCCCCACACGCACGCACGCACGCACACACACTGCCACACACACTCGACCTACACACAGGGGGAGAGGATAAGAGAGAGAGAGAAATATGAAAGAGAGTTTAAGACGTAGAAAAGATACAGAAAAAGATACAGAAGAAGAGAGACAGAAAGAAGTAAGGACACAGAAAGGTGAACTGGTACGAAAGGGATCCTCGCTGGGTTTTTTTTTAAAAATTCCAGTTGGCGGCGGTTCACAAAGTGTACCGTTCATCTCGCCAGACAAGCTTTCGCCATCTCACTTGCAGACAATCCAGGCTTGTCAGAGATAGGGAACTCCAGCACTTTATGAGGAAATTATTTGCTCGTGATCGATCATAATGGATCTGTTACCAGCCAGGAAATTGTTGGACCATTGGCGTTCCGTTTACTGGAGGCCATCGCTTGTTTGTGTGCGCACTGTGCCTAGTCTCTATCGTCATCGTCATCATCGTCATCATCACATCGCCATCATTGTCGTTGTCTTGTCTCCTCGGCATTGTATCGTCGTCTGCGGTATCAGGAACACCATAGCGATCACCATCAGCAGAAGCTGCAGCAGCTTTGAACATCGTTTCTTGTCCATCACACCTGAGAAAACTGCGTTTGAACAAAGAGAAAGCGCGTGTGTGTCTGGGTCTATTTTCCGATATATCCGTGTTTAGGCCTATATATATATATATATTCATTGTTCGTAGGTGTTTCGTCTCACACACGTGACGTTTACAGCGTACAGTCTTTAGCTCTGCTCGAGTGTCTTTATTGACAAATCAGTATCAGTTTTATTATGAGAAATCATTTAAGTTTTCTTTGAAGCAGGGGGAGTTCGTTGTTTGCATCGCCGTGTTCCGTTTTTGTTATGTCGTCAGTAGTGGCCACACGCTTGCTTTTTTTTGTCCTTCCTGTCCTGTGCTTGATCTCTCTCTCCCTTCTCCTCTCTCCTCCTCTCTCTCCCTTCACCCCCTCTCTCTCTCTCTCTTTGCGTATGTGTGCGTTCGCTTGCGGGTGTGTGTGCGTGCAAATAATAATTATTTGCTTTTAGTTTGCTTGTTTGTGCGTGCAACCATATATCTGTGCGCCTGCTTGCCCGCACATTGTCGCCGCTTGTGGCTGTGCGTATGACCGCACTACCCGCTGCGTGGGTGTGCATCCCCGTGTCAGCACGATCTTAGCGACGCGCTAGCTATTCGCCCCGCAACACCACTTTCCCATTGGCTCCTGTGTCATTGTGTCTCTTCGGATTCCTGTCGTACCTCAGGCACCCTCCCCAGTCCCTGGCTCCCTGCAAGCAAACGGCCTTCGGGTGTGACCGATTACTGTAATCAGTGGCTCTGACATGTTCCATCTAATCTCTGACAGCGGTCCATCTCACTCCAGGCAATGGGGAGTCGACAAAATCCTCTCATTGGGTGAATCGCAGAATGTGTCAATATATATGATTGGTTCAAATTCCAGTCCTAGTTTGCTACTTAAGAGTTTACAAGACATTTCATTCAAACATCGTCAAACAAAGAGATTATGTGGGCTAGCAAGGAATGTATCAAAGCGTGATTTTTCCCCCTCCGCGAGCATCCAGACAGTAAGTCGGCTTCGTCCGGCCCTGATTCAACAGATGACGTCATGGGCTATATTAGATGATGACGCCGAATGGTGTCAACAAGGGTAAATAAGCAGATCCGTGGCCAGTCATAACAAAACGGTTTACAAAGTACTCGACTGCGGTTATTAAATTATAAATGATTCACTTGCTCGTTTTGCGCCGTGCTGGCGGCAGAATTGCCAAATTACGCAAGAATTCATGCCAACTTGTATGGCCGTGTTTTTCATTCTCTTCGGCAGCATTCAAAGACACGTGAGAATTTCTTCCATCGTTGTAAAAAAAAAAAACTGCTTAGCGTCTATCGTTTAGCGGAGGCGAGTTACAAATTTGTTGTGGAACTGTTTCAGTGAATCCCCACTTCAGACAGTGCGGGCCAAAGTCTGCTTAGTCTTAAGAGGCGAGCACAGATAGAGATGGCTCCAAACACAGACTAACATATTCTGCTTCAAACACCTCAATGGTAACCAGTGACAACGGAGAAGGCAAGACCGTATCCTGCAAGCATTGCAGACACCACGTCACACTTTACTCCTGTCTAATAGATTTTGTGGCTGAGAGTTCACTTGCCTAACCCCCAAACCCTGGAGAAATAAATCTTTGCACAAAGAAATTCCAGGATTCTTCAGAATGAGCCAGAAGTTGATCTGAAGACTCCACAGACACTAGATTTGTAGCTGCCTCTGCTAGTGGAAACAGCAATAAACGCGTTTTACAAAGAATGTTTTATCAGCCGCCTCGTCCTTTTTCAGATTTTGAGGTAACCCTCTACAAAGAGCGGATTGTCAAAAACTGAAGTGTATGTGATCAACACGAAGAGAGGCCCTCGCTACATCTGGAAAGTCTCAAAGAGTGCGCGCGGCACCTGAAAGATGAGTGTTACATTTCAGTTCTCTGGAGATTAAGCCAACAGTTTGTTAGTTACGAGTTCAGACAGAAGACGCCGCCTGTCGCTCAACGCCAAATTAACGGCATCTTTTATTGATGTTGCGTTTGAAGCACAAGGATTCAGAATGTTGCATAGAAGCTGGTTGGACGACAAATCTTCACGTGGTTGACTGCGTGACGGATGGCAAAAATCTGGTGTAAACAAAAGGTAAGACCTTTACAAATATTAAAAAGCGCATTTTGAAAACTTTCTCCCCCCAAAAAGTGCGAGATGTTATCCAGACGATGACAGGTGTCATTTAATTAAAGACCCAGTTGTCTTACTTGATGTGGAGGTGCTCAATGGCAGAGTTCTTTCCCCTATCCCACCTTCCACTGCTCGAACATGTGCCAGCTGTCGGCGTTTGTGTAAGACATACGCACATTTCTTCTGCATGTAAGGTATATTTTCACGCAATGTTCTTTCCTCTTTTAGGTCTTTATCTAACACGCATACACGCGCTCACACACGTAAACTATTGCCTCATTTTTGGACAAGTGCAATGTACGAAAATGCTTCAAGCTTCAAACTACAGCTCGCACGCTTGCGTGGATGCATGCATACTTAGAGTTCGGGAAAATATCATTTGTCAGTGGGTCGGTCTGCCTGTCTAACTTGATGGATGCTTCTGTCTGTTGGTAAATATTTAGTGCTGTGAGTTGGTCTCTTAATTTACCTAGAATATAACAGCCGGCATTTGACAATACGTACATAGACTTACGGAATGTAGTGTGGGCAGACGTAAAAAGGTGAGAGGGGACGAGACAAGAAAAGGGAGAGTGTAAGAGAAAGAGATGGGAGTGGGGGACATTAGGGGAGAGAAGCAGAAGGAAAGAAGGGGTTTGAGGGACTCAGGCAAGAACTTGACATGCGATCTGATGTCAGTGAAACTGAGGTTATCTGCCCATGGTCGGCATACGTCCAGTGCCACATCCACATGTGATATACAGAACGAAGATTATCCAGTTTAAGATAAACTGGGTACTTTTCTGATTAATTCCAGCACGCATTAGTGCCAAACATTGCTGCACCTTCAATTTTGTTCTCGGGTAATAAATTGTTGCTGTCGTAACGCTGAACCCCAGTCCTCCTCATGAAGCCAGTGTGTTGTAAAGATCCTCCTATTCATTGTGTGATTTCCGAAAGGCAGTGCAAAGAGACCGCCCTTGGTTTCTAAGACCCAGGTGGGCAGGTCTGTCAGGTAAAAAAACCGAACGTCAAGCATATGAGCATCTGGTACCGTGCTGACTTTCTCTACTCTGAAGAAGAGTCGTGCAAAATAAATCTCGCCACCCCGAACCACTTAGACTGGAGGCGCCATTCAAGAGCCATTTTCCTAATCTAATTTCCGCAAGGAAATTAAATAAATCGAACAAAAGACACAAACAAACACAATCCCCTTCATCCGACCGCCTCGGCTATTTTCTGCTGTAAGTGGAATCTGGACTAGGCGCGAGTCACAGGCGGAGTGACTGAAAGCTTGGCGTGAGCTGTCAGTGGGGCCAAGCAGCGTGTGCCGGCTCATAGCGTTTCTCGTCAAAGACCAACGCGTGCCGCAGGTACTGGACAATCAGAGCGGAACATGCAGGCACTAGCCTGGGTTTGCTCATTTCACGCATGCGGAACTCAGTACTGCCTGCCATCGTATGACGTACCACGCTTTATGGGGTTAATGAGTGCGATTCGGGTATGACCTCGAGTTCAACTAGTCCCAAAGTAATGTTTTGGTGATAACTGGATCTTAAGGGATTGCAGTATTATTTGCTTGCGTTTATCAAATTCGCGCAATTCTGCCTCAGAACTGAAGAAAGCTGAGCGTGTTAATGTCTGTTTACCCGAAAAGGCGCGGAAAGGACTGCAGTTTGCTCCGGCGGTCAGGAAAATGCAGTTCTTGTGTTTTTATCGAGAGGTTGTTTGCTAAACTAGGCTTCCCTTTTCACGAGGTATTCCCTGGTCACTAAGTGCCTGGCGTGCAAGGGTTCTCTTTCAGCGGGCTGCTAGACATGAGACCACGTGAATAGTCAACTGTTAGTGTAAGCTGTCGGCATCTTGTCGAGTGAAGTAAGCAAGCAAACCCCCCCCCCTCCAAAAAAAACCCCAGAACAAAACAAAACACCCACGATGACAAAAGCCCAAAACAAAACAAAAACAAACAAAAAACCACGATGACGAAAGCTCAAAACAAAACAGAAAACACAGCATCGAACGCTCTTGTTGCTTCCTTCTCCATTGTTCACATCCGTTGGATGAAGACGTATTTGCTGTAGAAATAAATCACTGCCGTAAACTGTTACCTTTCTGTGTGTAATGTATACCAGTATCCCGGACAACGATCTATCACACTTCATTTTCTAATTCGTGTTGGAATGATCTACATGTGGTGTTAAAAACAAACCATTTGCTATCTGTTTATAAAGTCATAACTGAGCTTTGTGTCGTTACAACTTATTTTAATATAAAAATAAGGCAATCGTTTTTCCTGAAACCCTCCCGTTCCTTCTTTGTCACTGTCCTTTTAGTCTTCTCTTTCCATCATTCGACAGAAAATCACATACATAACATTAGTACGCAGACGTAGACAGGAAACCTCATCCCAGGAAGGCCTCTAGAGTAGTGACCATGCGCATGCGCGCTTGCTACCGATACACAGGGTCACGGGTTGGGATCCCTTTTCCAGCACACGTACTGTTTTTGTGACATTGTCTTCAAGACAGGGCTGACCGTCGGGGTTTTCTCTAGGGGCTCCAGCTTCCCCCATTTCATTGCCCTACCCTTCCTTTTCCGTCACGATACAGCCTTCGCTGATGGCGACCTGTTGTTAATGAACACATTCCATGGAGGTACACATGCATGCACTGAGAGTCTGGCGTCATTACAGGACAGCCCAGTTTTGTCGAGGAAGGATATTTTGCGCTCAGCGTCTTACAGGAACGAGATAGGGAAAGGAGTTACTCTTTTCCATCCTAAACAGCGTCATTATTCTGAAAGACTCGTCGTCCCGTACACAAACACAAAGCACTGGTTTCTCGATAGAAATGCGTGCCCAGACGCCAGGTAAACCTTTGTTTTGGCTGCACGACATTGTTGAAGACGTCCAGCGAGACATTACCTGGCTCAGACCTGTGGTAAAACGGCCACCGCGTCTGCCAATCCTTTCCCGTGCGCAAAATATGTGCGTTTATGCAAAGGGGAATCCAGTGATTATCGACATTTACGCGAAATAGGCATACTGGCTTACACGCGCTTCCCCTGTGCGTAATCGCTCATTTTTTTCTGTGTTCACCTGTTGGTGGCTGGAGTCATTCAGTCAGTCCACTGGGTTGAGTCCGTTGGCCAAACGCGCGTTCACGCTAAAAAATAAACCCGGTTATAATTTTACTGAACTTCGCCAATTACTGCAGATTGACGAGTTTCCTCCCTTCGAATATGCACGTCTGCACGCAGTGATCGTTCCCTGTCCAGGAACGAGAGGCATGTAGGCAAAAAGTAAGCGCACTTGTGATGGGGGAAGTTTCGTTTGAATTTCTTTTCCTTCTTTTCCTAAATAAACGCATTTTTATGAGCAAGATGGAAATAGAGGGTGGCGGGATGAACAGTGTGTTTGAGTACAACCGCTGCTCGTGTTGTGGACTGCCGCACGTTTCGTCATGTGGTATGTGGGGTGCAGCTGTCTAGTCATAAGCCGCGGTTCAACAAGTTTGTCTTTGGAGTCTAGTCCCTGCTTTTTCGGGGGATGGGGTTTTATTGTCGAGCTGTATCCATTTACATTTTCTGCTATTATTTATAAGGGCCAAAAGGGTTAGAACTGATGACTAATAGTGTTCTACCGTGCTAACTTATGAAGCTGAACCGTGGGGTCTCGGTGCTGACTTAAAATTATGTTGAAAAGGCTCGCCTCTTTGCAATAAAGAGATTTTTAAATGTTAGAGCACTTGCCGCAAATACTATGGTTTTTGGGGAAACAGCGAGGTACACAGTAGAGATAAATATTTATACTCAGTAGGTATGGTACTGGCTTCAGTTAATTAGAATGCCAAGGGAATGTCTATCATAAAAAGCTTACAAAATGTTGTTTAATATGCATGTCCAGAATAAGAAAAACTGAGATTAAGATATTTCTTACTCTCGAGAGACGGTTTCTGATCTGTGTGGGAGAATCATGTCGTCGAAAGCGTGTTTAAAAAAAAGAATTCAAGCAAAGGCTTGCTGACACATGGCAGCAAATATGTCATGACATTTATCAGTAAAGGGAGATGTTGGTCGGATGAAGTCTGTATTTGTACGGTTCTTTAAAACCGATCTTTTCACTTTCTAATTCTCTGTATGATGTGAAACATGTGCAGATGCGAAATGCCCTCGTACGTTTCCGAACGGGCGCGTCCTGTCTCAAAACTCGTGGATTTCGATTTGTCTTGAGCCCTGGCATTGACAGTAAGTTACTGTCACGTCTGTTTTGCCCAGGCGTTGGTGCATCAAAGCTTCATTTTATATTTCAGTGTCCGAAATGCAGTGGCACCAAAGACAAATTTAGCGCGGGAAAATACACCCAGCTTTCTGCTGCTTTTCATTTTTCTCTTCCAAAGGCTAACTCTAACAAGAAAGTATTAGGTGATTTTGCTAATTACATTTTTGAAGCTTTTTTTCGCTGAGTACATAAAACTGAATGTACATATAGTCGCTCACTGCTGGTTATAAGTGTGACTGAATGAGTATAGGCGTGGGAAACTATATCTGGGTCTCGGTTTAGGTACGGCGTATTGCAGCTGAGTTTTATTTTATGTTCAGGTAAATGGCAATGCAGTAATGCCTTCTAAGGTGTTCCCCCAATGGGCCGAAAGCCATTTCTATAAATTTCAGTTCCGATTTAGTTCATGTGCCAAATGCTTTATAGTGAGTGCGTTTGATTTACAGCAACGTTTCCTGTCGTTCGTGTGAACCATGTAAACTGTTTTCTGTGTTATGAGGGCCACTATTTTGTGGAACTGAGTGTTATGAGGGCCTCTATTTTGTAGAACTGAGTGTTATGAGGGCCTCTATTTTCTAGAACTGAGTGTTATGAGGGCCCTTGCCTTCTTGGAAACGAAAGTACACGTGATTCTTGCACATTCCTTCCTAAAACAATTAAGTCACCAGGAGTTGGTGCCGGCAGAAAACAAGTGTAAACGAAATGACAAAATTACAATACAGACAGAAAAGAATTAATATTTTATAGATACTGTTTGCAAGTGTTATAGACAATCTTTCTTTCTCTGTTCGTGCGTGCTTATATTTATATGCACGTGCGTGCGTGCGTGTGTGTGTAGTAATAGAGTGGGAGAAGTGGTAGAGGAAAAGATAAGAGAGAGGTATCCATAGGAAAAGCACTGCCTGTGAGATACACGCATGATACTGTCCTCTAACTGTTTAGGACGCTTTTAATGTACTCATAGTTCTAATCTGCATTAGGACATTAGTCCCACTAGCACAACTAAACACGTATTAGGACATTAGTCCCACTAGCACAACTAAACACTCTCAGATACCCTTAGTCTGTGGCAGGTAGAATTAACTCTGCTAGTTTTCATCCAGGAATTATTAATGTTGACTTCTAAAACAAACAAGCTATGTGCGAGGAAATGAATCAGAACTGAAAACAAAAACGCCCGATATGTCTGTGTAGTCCGAGATGGGGGGATGAAGAGTAGGGAGCCGGTGTGAAAGCAGCGAATTCTTCACAAGATCTTTTTCAAACAAACAAACAAACAAACAAAAAAACAAACAAACAACGAAAAAAAATAAAGGAAGAAAAGAAAAAAGAAAATAAAGATAGATAGAAGAAAGGAAAAAAGGAAGAAAAAGGGTTTTGTGTAGACAAGACATTTGTGTCCAACACTGGAGAAAGTAAAGTCAGTTGTAAATATTCTGTTCTCTTGTAAACATGCCAACGAATGCTCCATATGACTGACTATGAGATCAAAAGCTTGACCGATGAAAGTATCTGTCGTCATTTGTGGAATGTTTATTTGCTGAATAACATTACTGACAATTCCAGTTGACAAACAGAGGTGGACCATTCACATTACAGAACGCAGTTACTCAATGCCTCCGTCATTGTATTAAATGTTAGCCAGGTGATTTTCATGCAGGACAGAGTTATCAGACCACTCGCTGTCTTTGTCGTGAACATTAGTCACATATTTTGTAGTGATGGTGGTTTTCATGTAAATCTCCTCGTTATTTCATTTCTTTTGGGCCAGGATAGTTGCAGGAATCAGAGATTGTGCGAAATACATTTAATACCCATCCCGTGAAGCGACAACCTGTAAACATTTTTTTCCGATTCTTTCAGCATCGCGCGCGATGGCAGCCTGTGAAACTTTTTGTTCGATTTTTTTTAAGTGACACCATCGTTACTGCTCTTCTTGAAGTCTGGTTACAAGTCGGTCTAATACAGAGTTTAAGATATCAGACCACCCTGGTCTTAAGATCTGAGCAGGATAAACAGAGTGAATCGTTACCAGGTTTTCTGAAAAACCCTCGAACAATGGTCGGAAGTTCAAGCTGAAGTGCGAACGTTCGTCTGTACTAGGAACACCTGAGAGGTAAAGATAGCTGATGATTCGTTCAGAGCGCTGAAACCTCGAGAAGCCCGTTGTCCACATGTGCAGATTGTCTGGCACTGTCTACTGAGTGTTGGAGTGTTGTTGAACTTACTGCAACAAGTCCGCTTCTATCTAGGTAGAACCAGAAAAAAAACAGTGGACGTTATAGGAATGAACTAAAAAATAATAAAAGAAACTGTAAAATACAGATCTGGTTATACAGAAGACATTATTTTGTTTCCTTGCTCGAGATTCATTGTGAGTGACCGGCAAAAGGAGTATAGGATCCGATTGCTTAGCTGTGTGAAAAGCGAGGATGGTAAAGGGGAAAAACTCGGTTAAATCACATCTGAAGAATATCAGACCCGACGTCAACTTGTGTCAAGTGTTACCACTCGCATTCCGGAAAAGCCGTCTCACCGTTGTGTTTTGGGAGCACTTTACCCTATCCAAGGGCTCTTCGGGTTTACCACCGAGTCTCTGTGGTTTACACTTCGCCGCCTTCTGAACTCTGAAACCTTTGCTCTTGTCTCGCCGAACCTCGGACGTGCCAAGTCCGTATCTGTTCGACCTCTTGGCGTGTGTTGCTAAGGGCAGACTCTGGGTTTGTTATGTTCTCGATTATCCCCATTGTTCGACCTGTTGACACGGGTCGCTAGGGGCAGACTGGAGGTTGTCATGGCTGATGATGTTTTCTTTAGGAGCCAGCCTCTTAGTGGCATCTCGACACGTGGATCTTTTCTTAACGCACCGACACCAGTTGTGAAGGCTGGTACTTTCGTAAAGTCCCCATCTCACTGTAAACTTAGGCCTGTTCGCACACTCCACGTGTTTGTGAACGCTACGTGTCTTTAGCAGAGCGCCAGACAAGTCTAAAAGATGCAGTCAAGATGTGCACGCTAATGACATCTTCGGCTGTCGGTTCAACATTGGCATGTCCGCATGTCCATTGGGTGCTCGCATCCTGCCCATATCCTGCCCTCGTCCTTCCAGCAGAACTCAATTGGCAAAAAGAATTTCACATCCTGCCCGCATCCTGCCCGCATCCTGCCCGCATCCTGCCCAGACAATATCAGAACTTTCTGCTTACTATGCTCCTTGTCAGCTCGTGACCTTGTCATCTTGCCAAGCTCACTTCATGCACAATGCGTGCCTTATGTTACTGGTGATATGAGTGTATGCTTGTGCTTGTGTGCCTCTGTTTGTATGTACGTATGTGTGTGTGGTGATTTATATACCTGCATGTATTACTATCTCCGCTTGTGCACGTGTATATGCATACACATGTGATAAAACCTTCGATTTGGGGCTAGAATCATGTTTGAAATAATGAAGATCTCACCCGCGAAACCTTTTAAAAAAGTCTTTACTATATCACATTACGTCACATTACATAAAGCCAGCTGGCCTTACACTCAGAAAAGGCAGCAGCAGAAAAAATTCAAGGGGCAGCAGAAAAATGTCTCTCGTATTTCTGGTCGTCATCTGTACTGTTGGTATCATCAGCAGGGATCTGTCAACCATATTTCGACAGCTTTGTCCTCCACAGAAACTGTAATGCGGTCCACTTGCAGTAAAGCGTTTATTCGAAGAATGTCGGTAAAGTGCAACTTCAACAGAGCCATTTCTTAACCCTTGCAACACGACACTGAAACGAGCCCGTGAAAAGTCTGCAGAAGTCATTTCCATGTTAAAGTTAGACACTCGATCGTGTCTCGCAGATAGAGTTGTTCGGGACAGAGGGGAGTCAACTTCAGGATATTTAATAGTTATTTTCGTCGCGGGAACACAATCTGGCCTCTCCACTTCGCAAAACGCTTCATTTGAAAAATAAGAATACTTCAAGAACATGAACCTCGCATTCTTTCAAGTCGCCCGTGCCCTCGAGTCTTTTTGGGGGTGAAATTCTTCTGCACGCCATGTCAAGTGTTTTGCCCAGGGGCGTTTGGTTCAGCGTTGTTTGTTCAGTCTGTTTCAGCACAGAATTACTCCCAATGTTATCGGGTTCCTGTCGTTCCTGTTTATTGCTGCGTAGAAGTCTTTTTTCTGGAGGTGTTTGACAATGAAAGCGGAGTTCCATAATAACAATAAAATGTTTCGAAAGCCTCTGCCAAAGTTTTTTTCCCCAACTGGCTGGATATACAGTTGTGTGTTGAGAATGAGAGCAACGAGTTACAACCAGGAAGACAAAAGTGAGATGGATACGCTGCCGCAAGCGTCCTCCGCGTGTGCCAAGTCTTGGCATGTTCAGAATGGAGCGTTATGCTGGAAATCTTCTAATTAGAATTCCATCGTAATTTCAGAACGTCTGCCTCTGTCTGCTGAGGTGAAAGAAGGCTTCAGCCATTGTCCAAATCGTTCTCACTGAGGTTTTGCGAAAAGTCTCGGGAAAATAAAAATGTTTTCACTCCAAGCGGCAGTGACGTGGTTTTTTTCCTACCCTCGTGAAACCCCCCCCCCCACTTATGATTTCTGTCCACTTGTTAAGCTTCGTTTGGTTTCTACTGCAGTTGGAGTTTTTAGAAACTCAACGAATGATATTTGATTACGTCTAATATAAACAAATGACAACGAATTACGTGTGACATAATCAGGTGAGCACGATGTTCTGATAAAACTTCACGATCCAGACACGATGAGCTGTCAGTGACTTATTTCCCAGCATTCAAAACGATGGCGGGCGATGGTCCACAATTGTCTGCTGCTATCGGCCTAGACTCTGACTTAGTACTAAATTGTATTTAACTGTATTCATTTCCTTTCCTTAATTTTTTGAAGAAACTAGCACACACTCGCCTCCATCCCCGCACAATGTTAGGAGGGGTTTTATGTTAAAGCCAATTGTCAAGAACAATGGTGGGCGTGTTGCCACCATCTTTCAGTCTGCTATTACTGCTGTTTAATTCACATATAAGTAAATTTAAACAGGCCAGCATTCCTTTACTAGACGGATTGAGGTCAATATCAGGTAAGACTGTGATGACGGTACCGTGAAGGAAAGTAAATTTGCTCCCCAAGTGGGAACATGCCAAATATCAGGCCAAATTAGGCACGTGCTGTCGAACAGTTAAATATTTTAATGTTATTTTCTGGTAAGTGTTTGCCCGTGCATACCCATTTCCTCAGGAGCCTCTTGACGACAGCAGAAGAGATTAGCCAGATTCTAGCCGTAAAAAAGGTGGGAAGTAGACATCTACATCGAAATATTCAGACACATGCAGTTCGCGGAAGTTTGCACACACAGGAATTTCCTGTTTGCAAAGCGTTAAAAAAAAACACAGCAGATAATCGCAAGAATTACGGCGGAATTTTGACACACCCTTTATGTTCTCCCCAAAGGAGTTTAATAAGGAAATTTTATCCGAGCCATCATTGCCGCTGTTTTCCGTCATTTCTTGATATTCCCCCCTCAAGTAAACAACTCGACATCTATCCAGCACATGTAAATTTCGTTGTGTGTCGCTGGTTGTACCGTGAACAGAGCAAACAGCGGAATCTCTTTAGAAAAAAAAAACGTCGGAAAGGTAAATATAGAAGATGATTAACACCCAGAGCCAGGCCAAGGAAGATATAAATCCGGCAGTTTCTGCTGAAAGACGAACGCATGTCTGTCATGCAAGTTGAAGGCGATAGCTCTGTTTACAATGTGAGTGTTCCGTCGTTACGGCTAATTTTCTCTTTCTCCCTTTGTCTCAGCCCCGCTACCTTCTTCCCACATCTCTCCTTCCTCTTTTCTTTCCCCCCTACTCTCGTTTCTTACATTTCCTTTTTTCAAACTCAGATGTATCTTTTTATTCTCTTTTATTCTTTTCCTTTCTATCCTCTTTTTATTCCCCCCCCCTCTCACTGTGTTTTGCGTGCCTATATGTGTGGCATGACGCCTGTTCGTATGTGACAGCGCATGCGCGTGTTCAGCAGTTGTCTTAGACAACTGATTTTCTCGATAACTTCTCATTTAATATCGGTTACTGCTTATACTTAAAATTGTTGCTGGAACCTGATCCTTTTTTTCTAAACGCCAAAAATGCATTTAAAATGTAACATTTAATAAAAAGGTAAAAATTCAAAACTCGTTGAATCATTCGCGAAGGTGCAGGTTCTGAGATGCAGCGAGTTGTAACATCGAAAACTTTCAGTTGATTTCTTGCCACACATTGCCCCGAGGGGTCAGGAGGTAGGTAAGGGACCGTCTCTGCAGCTATTTCAGGAACCGATCTAAGAGGCTGCTGATAATGTCACCGACTTTACTAAAATTATGCGTCTTGTCTCTCGGAACTTATTTAACGAAATGAAAGCTTTATTAAGTCTTAGAAGTCACGTTTTCACTCTTTTTCCTATTTCTTCGTATTAGAAGAGTTCTCAATAGGACAGTTTTATGTAGATATCCAGTATAAATGTTGAATGGAATACATGTGGAGACAGAACTCATGCTGTGTTCGTAGGCTTTTGGTATCGACTTAAGATGCAGACAAAGAACTCAACAGGTGACGCTGTCACTTTGATCGTGGAGTGCGTGACACGCGGTAACAAGACCAGTGTGGCAGTCCGAAGCTTTTTGCCCTGGAACAACCCCGCCAATGTCCTCAACCGCACGACTTATCTCTTGCTGGAGGAATTTCTCTTCTGCGTCTTCAATCCCATTCTGTTCGCCGTCGGGGTCCCCAGCAACATCGTCAACCTCGTCGTCTTCTATCGCCAGGGTCTGGGCAACCGCATGATCTTCTGTCTCTTCAGCCTGGCGTTCGTCGACATGCTGTTCGTGGCGCTGTCCTTTCTGACTGGCTCCTTCTGCCTGGTCGGTCACGTGTCCCCGCCGCACGAGCTGTGGTGGAAGTGGAGCGTGCGCAAATACAGCCAGGGGTTATGCAACGCCATGATGTACTCCTCGGGCTGCCTCAGCATGATCGTCGCTGTGGAACGCTGCGTCTGTGTCTGGCATCCGGCCAAAGCTCCGACTCTCGCGAGGACTCGAACCATGGCTTGCATCGTGGGCGGGACCTTGCTCTTCCTGAACCTGATCTGTCTGCTGTACCCGCTCAAGTTTGACGTCACAGCCATCCGGGACCCGTGCACCGGCGAGAAGGTGCTGACCATGGAGTTCTCTCCCCTGTACGAGGAGCACACCGTGCTTGTTGACGTCATCGAAACGCTGACCCTGACCGCAGTCTCCGTCATAACGTTTGCAGTCGTTTGTCTTGCCACCGCTGGCACTGTGGTCGGGCTGAGAGGTGCGATCAGCTGGCGGCAGGCCATAGGCGTGGTCAGCCCCAGGGACCGACACCAGAGGGCGCTGGGCAAGATGCTGGTTGTTCTGTCTTGCGTCTACATCATCACCGCCTCGCCCAACATCCCGCTGCTGGTGGCCTGCTTGCTGGTGAACGACTTCAGCTATGAGGGGCGGTACGCCAACGTCTTTGAGGCCTCCCAGTGCATCTACCAGATGCTGTCCATGGTCAACAGCTCCGTGAATTTCTTTGTGTACGTCTACAGCTCGGGACGCTTTCGCCACGAGCTGGGCAAACTGCTGAGGGTCAAAAGACGAGACGAGACGAGAGCGCCGATCCGCAGCTTTGAAACGGCCGAGATGTATAACCACGCAAAACCACGCAGGACCACGCAAAACCACGCATAACCGTTATGCCGAGCTCACACGCCTTGGCTAGTTCGATTGAAATCCTTTGTTTGAAAAAGCTAGTCCAACCATCTGCAAGAAAAAAAATCCAGTGTGTCTTCATTGCATTAAGACTTTCATGTGCAAAATTTCCAGATTTCTCATTAAGAACAAACGGTGAGAGATGGGGACGGGCAAGGAGTATAGCTCTGCCAGAGTAGGATCAAGATAAATATATGTTGCAGATGGCTGGAATAGCTCTCTACTGCTTTCACTTTGCTTAGTCCAAAGCCGTGAGACCGGCCCCAGGAGCAAAAGCCCTTCAATGTAAGTTCTTTGGGCTTCTTCGAAACGTAAGGTGGCTCTCATATTTAATTAACGATTTTAGTGAATGCAACCTTAGTAAATATGCAATAAGTGAGTATTTACACTCAGCAACGGCGTAAATTATAACTATGACCTAAACATTAGTAATAACACCACGTCAAACTTGTCTTGAATACGACCCAAGGGGGCAAGGATGAACTAAGCGAAGAATTCACTTTTGATCCGACATATTTCGCGTGAACGGTTTTCGACAGAGCTGCGGTACCTAAAATCTGGAGACCCAACGTGTACATTGGTTTGAGGTGTGTGTAGTCCGAAGCACGGATGTATCGGTTTGAGGCAAAACATTTAGTAGGATGGTTTAAACGTTTTCTAAACTGATTTCAAACAGAAATCACAAGCGCAATCAGGGTGTAGCCGTGCGATATTTGTAACGTCTTTTACATTAATATGGGACATTTGCAAGCAGAAACGCGTGTTCATGATAAACCTGAATCAAGGCATTCACCACTGCTTGCTCACCTAACTGTTATTTAAGTCTTCCCCCTCCCCTCCCCCTCCTCCTCCCCCTTGAGGACATAAGTTAGCGAAGGTTCACTCCTGGTCGGTGCTAACGATGGAACTAAAGACTAAGACTTACTAAAATTTCGACATGTATACCAGCTTTAATTATATTTTTCTACTGTTAACAGTATAATGAGAGTAATCCTTATAAACGACAATCCTGATGTTCTGCTCCTCCTCGTTGTCGTCGTCATCATCGTCGTCATCAATCATCGTCAATCATCCCACCCGGATCAACCATTTTCCTTCTGACTCGAGCATTGGAGGAAGCTTCTCCCCACTACCCAACACACCCCCACTTTTACTCGCCTGTTCCGTTGACTTTGGTTTCGTTCACTTGTAAAAGAGCTCTATACATTCTATACATTCTATACCTTCTATATATTCTATACCTTCTATACCTTCTATATATTCTATACATTCTGTGCATTCTATATTCTATACATTCTAAACCTTCTATACCTTCGATATCTTCTATACCTTCTATATGTTCTATACCTTCTATACCTTCTATACCTTCTATAAATTCTATACCTTCTATACATTGTATACCTTCTATACATTCTATACCTTCTATACCTTCTATACCTTCTATAAATACCTTCTATACATTCTATACATTCTATAAATGCCTTCTATACCTTCTATAAATTCTATACATTCTATACCTTCTATACCTTCTATATATTCTATACCTTCTATACATTCTATACCTTCTATACCTTATATACATTCTATACCTTCTATACATTCGTTTCCTGTCCGTTGTTTGCTGCATGTAGGTTCCTTCACTGAGTGCCGGTAAATCAGGGCAGTACAGCCTCTACACGTCTCTATATTGAAAACACAAGAACGCCGCTTGTCCCGGACGACAGAAGATACTCTGTTGCTGAAAAAAATGACGGTCTGTATTTAAGTTGTGAAAGTGGCACAGGTTGTCCCTCACAACCCGCGGACAGGAAATGAAGTTATCAAAGGTAGGATACTCAACGGATTGCACGGGCCTGATTGTCCTACAGGTAGCAACACCCCACTACAGGTATCAACACTCCAACCAGTCGCTGGCGGCTGCCTTTGCCAAGTAAATAGAAAAAAATCAAAAATGATAATCTGCAAAGAAAAAAATATGTGGAGAAGTTTGATAGTAAGTGCAGTTTGGCAGCAGGAATCGAGCTGCGAGCATGATAACTAACGGCACTGCGCATGCGTGTAACACAATTCATTTGATCTCTGATACAGGGCGTGTGGAATGCAGGTAAATATATCAGCGGAAGTAGACTTCTCAAGCCCGAAATGAATGATTCACAAGTTACATTTTCATCTCTCGTCCCCTTTCTTCTTTCCCTCCCACTCACGTTCACTCCGTCCCTCAAGGGATAGAGAGACAGATCGGCAGAGAGATAAGTCAGTGGGGGATGAGTTGCACTCACTCATACGTATTTAATTTCGACATTAAGCCTGCAAGTACTTGTCACTAGACCCCTGTACACAGTGCTTATTGTAAACAACCTTCTCTATTACTGTCTAGTCTGACTCTCGTAACTTTCTTGATCTTAAAATCGACTCGGACCGCGAAAGCTGTACGTCGCCTGATGAGGGAGGCAATAGCAATACCAGACTATCAATTGATCTCATTCCGTGTGTTTTTTCTTATTTTGTTAAACGACAACCCCAACAAAGTACTGGCAGCGCTAGACACAACCGTATGCTGACGTATGCAATCAAGGGAGCCTATCGTACCCATACACGTAGAGAGAGTCGAAAGTAAGGAACGTGGCAGATCTTCTTATTTTGTTGCTTATAATCGTAACGAAGTAGACGAGTGAAGGCGGAATATAAAGACCTAGTCGTGTGTAAAATACTTCAAGCAATAAAGTTTATAGTTAAAGGGCGTGCTATTTCGGCGGTCCAACGTCATATGTACCGTGAACACGCGTCAGACTTATAGGATATAACTAAATAAAGCAATATATCTATGTATATACTTTCCAGAAAAGTAAGTTTTTCCACTGACTTCGTAGAAAATTTAACAATGGACCCGTTTGCGCTGCGGTGCGCATTCAGTCTTGAAGAGGGAAATAAAAGTTCTTCTTAATCCATATTATCCCGAAAGCAACGCGCAAAGACTTTGGAAACGATACAATACAGTGCTATACAATATAATGAAAACGATGGAACGTTTTTGATATTGTATGAATATTATAGGCAGCAGGCTCATAGTGGGGTCACATCACGTGGTCGGCATTAAAATAGACAATATACCATTAAGGTATATTACAGCAGTGTGCACAGAACATGCGCGCATGCATACACGCGTCTGTCCATCCATCCGTTGGTCCGTCCGTCCGTAATAAATGAGGTGCTTCCCTACAATTTCCGGAGACCACTGCCTGAAGCCGAGGTCAAGCCTTGTAATGGCTGCTGGCGTATATCACGTGTTTATTTTGATTTGGAAGAACGGTACCACTGCTAGTAAACTGCCCGAAACGAACGATTGCGAACAAAAGATGAGTCGGAAAGCGTGGCAGTTGTTCGTCTTTCTCAGAATACAAGATGTGCACATGTAAATATATGCATGTCAGCAACTTACCCCATTTTCCCTCCTATCAACAAGAAGGCATCAGACAGAGAGGTTCTACCCCCTTCATTAACGCGGCCCCTCCGTTGCAGATATGAAGAACCGCGCCCTTTTTTCTGACTTTCTGAATGACTGAATCACTGAACTGCACGCTAGTGCGACACTTAATCAATGGCTATCGTTCGCTGTTTAAACAGTCGACTGTTCATCAGTCCGGCCCCCGCGGATCTCTTCAAATTTCAAGCTCGCAGCAGCTTGCCCTCTTTTCACCCCTACAGAACATCTGTGTCAGAATCGAATAGGTAGGGTCAGAGGTTTATCGCACATTACCCTCCCGGCTGTTTCCGCAGCATGACCGACGTATTAATTTACTTATTCTTTGGGGCATTGTGACATTTCTGAGTTGACTTTGCCAAACACAGGGCAAAAATCACCATAAAGGCTTTTTGTGGTTTGTCACTGAAACAACACATATGCCGTATGTATACAGGCAACACTGGTCCATTGAAAACTGTTTTTTATACCACTAAAATTAAATGTTTCTTGTCAAACCTTTTGTTCAGCGAGTCGTAATGCCCACCCATGTCCAGAAACACGAGCTTGCTCTGTTGACAGATCATGCTATCTCACCCTTCTGTCATTCCAGTGCACGTCTACCTCGCAATTTCGTGGTCGAGTGCCGCTTTCGCTACAGGTATATGTCCCGATTTCAGACTATTATCAGCTGAACAATTGTATCATTCGAGCAGTAAGTATTTACCCGCGTGCGGACTCCTTATATTTCCTGTTTGCGGTGACTCACCGTCAACATGCGTTTTCAGGTACTGCCTGTATTTCTTTCCTCATGGTCTCTCTTGGTCCGGCCACTATATACAAAATATGCGTTTACGTACAGAAGAAATGCGAGTATATTGCCATGTTCGGGGATATATAGTCAGTATCCTTGCCAAACCTCGTAACTCGACTTCGCGCCAAAATGAGGTACGAGGTTTGGCAAGGATACTGACGATATGCTAATTTCTTTGGTCTCTGCCTACACGCACTTTTTTTATGCGCAGCGATCGCGTCCAACCAGCATTCCTGAGTTAGTTTAGCCATTTGTCGCCATCACAGCTAGCCTGGAATCCGGACTAGTTGGATAGACATTATTTTGCCTTTACGCGTACACGTGTACATAAAATACACAGGGCGGGTGGACGCTCAGTGCATGCCTTAGATGGCGCACAGGTTTTGATGGAAATACTCGAACAATACGCTGTTAGGGTCCTTCTTAACCAGGCTGGTGCCACTAGAACCCACATTTAGACACGGACCTCGAATGTCCGTTACCCAGGGAAAACTGCGATTGCTGTGTTTAGCGACTGAAATGTCTAACGAACATCCGGCCGAGTGAGTAGCTTTCAGATCGGTGATGGCACCGTTTAATTTACCGTCAGTGGCGATATTATGGGACAATGCTTTGTTTTTGTGGAAAAACCACGACTTTCTGCTGGGCGATCTTTAGAGGCCTAGAGGCGCTCTTAGAGGGGGGAATGAAGCCTTTATTTGTTTCTTCCTAGATACGGATCTCTGTGACCAGCAGAGGTGTGAAGGGAGACGCCTGTATGTATCGATCGTTATTTTTTTCTCTCTTTCCTTTCTCTCTCCCTCTCTCTCTGTCCACTCCCAGCGCACTACCCTTCTCATCCTATTTCTAGTCTTCTCATTCTTCTTCTTTCTTTTGCACGCACGCACACACATACACGCACGTACACTTCCCTCTCACAAACATTTACGCGTACTCAGAAAATCAGTACTCACATGCACACGAATGGTCTTACGTCTGGTATCCAGACATAAGGTAAACACATTTAAAATATACATAAATATAAAAACATGAGCAGAGAAACGAAAGAAGAACGACACGCCTGCACCACGGAAGAAATATTCCTTGAAGGGTAAACTTTGTGTACTATATTTTGGAGTCGTACGAAACGAAACCTTATTTCTTTTGGAGGGTAAACTTTGTGTACTATATTTTGGAGTCGTACGAAACGAAACCTTATTTCTTTTGGAATCTCTTACCCTTCCGCCCACTTCGGAATCTTAAAGATATAAACACAAGCTAAGTTAACTAAAGACAAGGCGTCCACGAAACGCCAGTGTAATCAGATAATTCTGTCCGCTCTAGTGGGAATAAACTCCAGAGCTGTTGAAGCGTTGCGACCGGCACAAGG
This sequence comes from Lanistes nyassanus, assembly GCA_004794575.1. Lineage (NCBI taxonomy): Eukaryota > Metazoa > Mollusca > Gastropoda > Architaenioglossa > Ampullariidae > Lanistes > Lanistes nyassanus. The sequence continues at coordinate 197,452 of SMGT01003591.1, read as the reverse complement.
CGTGGAACCTGGCGGCCCCAGGACATGATAACGTCCTTGGCTGGCTGAATCTCGGACCAACCAAAACGTCTAAAATTGGGTGGCTACTAACTTTTTTTTTGTTGTTGTTGTTCAGGAAGAAAATTGGGAGGCAATATCGGCTTGAATTATAAAATCGTTACCGACAACCTTCAGAGAACAAACTTCCCCTCAAGACTGTATTTTCAGACAACTTCTGAAACTCAGACAGGGTAAAGGAAATGAGTTCAGGTCAATTATCTGATGTTTTAAATGAACTTATCTTACCAAGCTAGCCTATATGGCGATAAAGGAATATGCACGCCTCTACTAAGGATTACTAGTTCACATGTATACCAATACATAAACCCGAACAGCATGCGCACACACGCCTGCACGCAGGCACATTTGATTTTGTGTGCTTCAGACCACAGACACTATCAACATAATGGTTGACAACTTGACGCCGATCGTCTGAGAAGACTTTAAAAAGGACATTTTCCGATGCCACTGTCTGGAGAAAAAAATCAGCAGCATTTCTGCTTGTTTTCTGCTTGGCCACTTGGTGGCCTTCGTTTACAGCTATGCACAGCGGGTTCGATATGCGCGCACCTATAACAACTATATGTGTCTTCCAAAAAGTTAAATGGTTATGTATATGTGTGATATATACACATACACACACACGCATACATTTTCTGGTCAACTTATACATGGACAAGGACGAAAGAAAAAGGGAGACAACTCTTTTCAAGATTAATTCTCGGTTTTGCGCTAGTTTTGTTTAAATTTGACTTCCTTTGTATCTAATATTGATTGATATATTTTAAGGTAATTAAGTTATGTTGCAACGGATCATTTTAAAATAAATGTGATTGATTAGATCTGTTTTGTAGAGTTTCATATCATATTACTATTTGTGAACGAGAACTTCTTTTTGAAAGGATCAGGAGACAATTCTTCATACTGACCAGAACATCCCATAATTATAATCGTGACAAGAAAAAAATCGTGTTCGTGATGGCTCTGCTCACCCACTCTTTCGTTATTAATCCTATTACTTTGAGGGAGATATCATTATTTCCTGTTAATTTTTGCGGAGTAATCAGTTCAGCCAACCTTAAGTACTATTATCCTTATACCCGTATAACAAGTGGTGACAAAGTATGTAGGCGGCGACAAAAGTTACGAGTGTACTTTCTTCTTGTGTTTCTTGTCCACCCATCCATTCCCCACCCCTCCCCCGCCCTCCTCCGCTTACCGCCTGACGTACAGACGTGTCGATTGGTTATTGATATTTCCTGAATGATGTGACCACAAATCCCACGCTAATTGCCGTTTGCCTGTCAGAGAGAATCGTGCGTTCACGTCTGTTATCAGAGACTACTTTGAGGCTGCAAAAAAAGTTATTTGCTTTCGGCCACGTGGTGGGTTTGTCTCCAGCTGTTGTTACGCGGAAGATAAGCTGAAATGTTTGTTTCCACAGCCGGCATCCACACGCCTACAGACGTTGCCTCCCTCCTGCTATCCACCCCCGTACATGTAAATCGCAAGCCGAAAGCCGACGGAACACGAATGAACGAATTCTTCTGCCCGCAATTTGGCGGAAAGTAGAATTACTGCATTCATCTTCTGTCAAACAAATCTCCAGCTTATCTTCTGTGCAGTGACAGCTGGAGACAAATCCAGCGTATGATGGAAAAGCCAGCAATAACAAAACTGTATTTTTCTAAGCTTAAATTTGAATTTTCTGATAACGTGACTTGAGCGTACAGATATTATAGGCATGTAATCAAAGGGACACAAACAAAAGCACTACTCTGATTACCGCCCCTCTTCCTCCCGACAGGTAGCGCGCATCCACGTGGATTGGTTTGTTGATTGGAGGGTTAGTTACCATTCAGTCCCTAACTATGCATATCCGGACGGTGTTGCTTGAGTCAAGTTAACGTGCTGCCACACGTGGGACTGATGTCGTAACACAGACTTCAGTCCCAGCCAGTTACATTATGCTGCCAACCGGTCCCAGTACTGTTCCCTATAGTCTGGTGGTGTAGCTAGTAGATTGCCAATGTTCAAATCTTAGGTATGACTCGGCCAGGGCTTGAACCATCGACCTCCCGCCTCGGAAGCAGACGTCTTAACCACTAGACCACCGAGTTAATCTCCACATGCACTGCGCTGTAACCCACACAACATGTAAAGTATAATAAATAACTTGTAGATAGCGGAACGAATACACTACACAGAAAAAATACCAATATATTTGTTTCTATCATGCAGAAACTATATTTTCCCTATTGTATTATTAATTTTTTTCTTACGTTTTTGTAAAGAATGTTTACAAAGGAAAATGAGGAAAGGAAAGAAGGAAGTAGAAAATAATAAAGAATGAAAAATTAAGTGACAGGGAAATAGTAAATACTAGATGCAAGCATATAACACCTGCTGTTTAAATAAAAGTTCATTATCACTGTCTTTGATCTTTCTTGCTACAGGTTTTTTTTATTACCAAATTCAGAGCGTCATGCTGCTGACATATAGATAAGATGCTATTATTATTATTAAATTACCCGCTGGTCCATAGAAGATTGGGTGAATGTTTTGCATGATACTCCTGTCAGTTTTCCCTTCATAAATGTCAGCACATCAGCACCTATCTGCGGTGGTAAATCTACAGGCTTCTCTTTGATAAAAGAAACAGAAAAGATAATAGAAGCGTAAATTTGGCGCCTGGATAGCTCTGCAAGTAGAGTTGGGGACTAGCGTGTGGATGTTTCTGGTTCGAATCCAGAAGAGGGCAAGGATTGTTTCCTGGAGTTACACATTGTGCGAACTGCATTCGGCCATCACGCTGGGCGTGGAAGATTGGAAAAGGAGAGCAAGACAGGAAGGTGGGAGGATACAGAACAAAACGCGTGAACAGCCCAGCATGTATTATTACGCCATCACGCTGTCTGTCCGCACGGGTCGTCTTACGGCAGGTATCCGTCTGGGGGTTCTTTCCGCGCATAGCTTAGTTATAGGACCCCACCCCTTTTCCCCATTCCTCCCCCATTGTGTGAAATCACCGCGGGGTGGAAGCAATGCCCCTCTAAACTTACCTACCTACCTACCGAGCGCAGAAACACTTCTGCAGTCAAGCTTGTGAGGCCCAGTGCACAGCCACGCGCAGTGTGGTTCCCGGCGCTCGGCGTGCGGCAGGATGAAACACGGCACGTGCACAGCACTGAGCGCTCGCAGCAGGTAGCGGCCAGTGGCTCGCAGACGCACGCAGGCAGGAAACTGGCGGCACCCACTGCACGACCGTGTAGGTGGGCTGACGAATCTGGGCACTAGCTAGTCGAGATGATCACAGTCGCACAGATACACATCGACTTACACACAGACGTACGTACAGACATATACATAGATATATAAAAGCAGGCAGAGACGTGGACTCTGGTGAACGCTCGAGAGAGAGAGAGAGAGAGGGAAAGAAAGAAACAGAGAGAGGGAGGGAGAAGGAGACGCTGGGCGTGGAAGATTGGAAAAGGAGAGCAAGACAGGAAGGTGGGAGGATAAAGAACAAAACGCATGAACAGGCCAGCATGTATTATTACGCATAAAGAAGTAGTGAAGTCAAACGCAGGTCGATGTAATGTTTTGGGTGCTAGTTTCTGCTCGAATTACGCCGTTGAGAATCCCTGGCGGTGAAGTGTTGACACTGCCGCTAATGTCAAAAACATCTGCCTCTGCACTTAGTGATGTATGCCTATTCTGTATATGCGATCAACGGCGAGGAGCGACTCATAAGCTGCTGGACAGGTGTCAAGTGTTTACAAAAGGCAACGTGTGCGCTTCAAATCCCGTCTTTTCTCATACTTCACGTTAATTAGTTTGTCTTGCGTGGGCGTACCGGCAATAATTCTACCGCGTTTTTTTTCATTATAAAATAGTAAGTTTTTGAAAAATTATGCATAGTTGTGAAGCCATGGAGATAAGAGATATGAAAGACGTCTACTTGAAATTATTCATCATCATCAGCATCAGCATCAGCATCAGCATCAGCAGCAGCAGCGTCGTCGTCTTTCTTCTTCTTCTTGGCTTTCTCTCTCTCTGTCTTCCATATTCCTCCCTCCTACCTGGTCTTGTTGATGAGTCAGGCTTACCAGGTGCGCTTCGCAAGACGAAATACCGGTTAAAAGCTAACAGCTGAAAAAAGAAATAAAATTTCTTTTCGTTTTTATTTAGTGTTGTTGTTTATGCTAACTTGTACAGAACTCACATGTATTAGAGTTAGCTGGGCCACACCTTTGGTATTTGTGCAGATACACAGCACGCGATGGATCGCGAAACAAGAGATTTGCAATCGAGTGCGAAACGTTATCATCAAAATTTGCAATCTGTTGTCTCTCACGCACATGTTTTACTGGACCGACGCCTTTAATCGTACGCGTATAGTTTTTTTTTAACTCACTGGGAGTCTGGGGGCTTGTTTGTTTAGTTTCTAGGAGAGCTTGGGTATACGAGCACAAAAGGCGGTTATTAAAATCACAACTCTCGTCACTGTAGCGTCACATCTGGGCAGAGCGTGCACCCTTGAACGGCTGAGGAAAAACTTCCACTTGCCTGCTGCCCGCGGCCCAGGCATAACATACTTCACCAATTTCACATTGGTCCCTTGCCTCAGATCTCTGAGTTTTGCCCCAGATTGTTGTTTCAGTCGTTATAGGGTCAGCGCAGATGACGTCATGCAGGTGGAACCAGAGTTACATCAATTTATCACTAAATTACCACACCTCTTCCTCCCTCTTCGCCGTCTTCAATCCAACAATCAGGGGAAGCAACCCTGCTTGCCCTTCAACCCTCCATTCACTCCACAGTCGACAAGATCTCTCAGTATCTCTGGCAGCAGCCTGTTCATGCCTGTGTTCTCCGTTACTTTCGTCTCGATTTCTCTGGAAGCGTTCACAAACCCCGCGTACTCGCGACGGAAGGAGTGAACAATAAAAAGCAGTGGGTGGGGGAGGACATGGAGATTGACAGACTGGGGAATAGAAAGTGCTGGTAAACCTGTGACGGCTGTGGTATTCTCACTGCACGCGGCTTGTTGCCAAGTGAACTGTGACCACAGCCATCTCTCACAGAATGAACATTTGTCCCATGTAACTATACATCTAGACATAGGATGGAGCTTTAGTTAATCTACAAAATAAAAAGTTCGAAGGGTCGCTGGCACCACACTAAAAGACAGGAGGAAATGAACGGGAAAATGGAAAGAACGAAAGAACACGGAAAACGTTTAATGAAAGAAAAAGAAAAATGAATGGAATGATGAAAAGGGGAAAGGAGAGGAACAAAGACAAGGAATGGAAGAAATGACAAGTTAAAAAAAATGTGAGCTGCTGCTTTCGTTTGCCAACCAGACGCACACGATGAGGTCCACCAGAAACTTCACGAGGTCCATTAGAAACTTCACGTATCGACGGGTTCTCATCCAGCCACCAGAAAACATGAACTTAAGAACAGGATATTTTAATCTGCATGTCGAAGGTTTAAAGCCCATCACAGGCGGCAGTGACAGTCTGCCAACAAAGAAGGAAAACATCTGCTCCACTCACATTGCAACACGTCCCTGCTCTAACAAAACACAAGCTGATTGACACACACTGGGCGTCTAGCGCTTGGCGAGGAAAAAGAACGCTGGAATGCGTTACATCATGGTTAAAAACTCTTTTCAAGTTGCGTTACACGAAATGCCTTTCTTATGATCATATAATCTTGCACTGCTTCATTTCTACGACAGGGTGCGCATGGACATTTATCGTTTCTTGCGATCGTTTTAAATCTTCAGCGAGCAATTTTCGAGGTCTTAGCGTACACCGCAAGGGCTTGAAAGGAGTTTATAACAGGTACCGTGTGACCACGCCGGGGGAAAGAGGAAAGCATCATTAGAATGGATACAGCATTGGGATGAAGAGCTTAGAAAGTATTAATGCCTGCAACTGATGAAGGGGGCAAACAAGGGGGCATTAACCATGAAGTCTGCCTGGCAACACCCTGCGTGAAATCTCGTTGTTTCTAACCAGAAGTGACGTTTCGTCCTAGGAAAAATCGGTGCAGTTATGCTTGTGACGCAGGACGTGCATTTTGTCGTCGCTACTCTCACTTCGAACAACATTCTTTTAAAAATAATTATTGCGTGTGGAGCAGTTTGCACCTGCTCTTGTGTCTTTGAAACAAGTAGGCGGTGTAAGATGTGTACGCAAAGTTCCATAACTGCTGGTGCTTTGTTCAGAATTTTCTTTTCGTCGTAACATCTCGTTCGTGGGAACTAGGAACACGTTTTGGGCTGCTGGTTTGTTGATTTGCCAGACAAATAGTCAAAACGCAGTCAACAGGTGAGAATAACTTGTCGATATCATTAAAATCCATAAAACAATCGACCTTGCTCGGAGTTATACAAACTTAAAAACTGATGATAATAAAACTTTTAAAAAATGAAATATTATATTTAGAAATGCTGTGATATTCTGGAAATGGTGGAAGGAGGCAATCCTTATCACGGATAAACCTTAGATGTGCAGCTGTAGCTTAAAGGCGCCTTCCCAGGAGCTAAGAGAGACTTTCTCAAGACAGTCTTCCGAGGAATTGGTCTGTGACGTCACAGAGGCTCATGGGAACCCCTGCCCCGAGAAAGCTGCCACAGCATTGAGTGTTTCACGTCGGCTTTATACGTAATATCTGTAACCTGTATTTTTGCACCGAAAGCTGTCCACTTTGTGGCGTGTCCAAAGTGCGATACGCAACTGCTAGAACTAGCGTGTATATATGTCAACTGGAACTGTGTATTACACCCAGGTAAGGAAGCAGCATAATGTTAGACTTATGGAACGATATAATACTCAGCACATGTCAACTTAGAAGAAGTTCTGTTATCTTTTAGTTTTACAAATCACAATGTTCTAATATTTAGATATATTTTATATGCTATATTTTAAATCCAGACTCAGAATTGGGGGTAAACCAAGTTTGGATTGTTGCACTTAGCATCCAAACCTACCGCCGGAGCAGATGCTGAAAAACCACAGAGTATTTATATCCACCAAAAATGAGACTATCTTAGAACTATTTAAAAATTTAGTATCTGAAGGCTCTTTTCTGTAGGCAGACACAGAGGTGCCGAAAAAAATACAAGATTAGTAAGGTTAGACTAAATTCGTAGATTGGGTCCCATACCGTATAGTCTCTCTTCTCCCAGCACACATCAGCCTGTGTCCCCTGGCGGGTTCCTTTCATCTCCAAGGGGAAAAACTCAAGCTACCAAGCACTGTACACAAAAGGGGCCCCGTGCATAAGCCGCTCAGATGAAATAAACAGACCGTCAGGGTATCTGATCTTTCGTACACGCAACCATCGGTGCCCTTCACCAACCACCCCACCCTTGGAGCAACAATGGGATAAATTCTGACACCCTTCTTATGCGTCCCACCTTCCTTTTTTTCCCCCCGTCTCGGCTTCAGCCACAGGTAATGAACAAAACTCGCTTCCTGCTGTAGCCCGTTTGGCTTCTGCAAGCATAGGTGAAAGGTAACATACGGGGATTTTTTTCCACTCGCGAGATATGTTCCAGAACCGCTAAAAATGCTTTGCGAGACAATGGCTTATGACGACAGAAGGAGAACTTAATATTCCAGGGACTGTGGAAAAAGAATTCGTTGCTTAAAACAGTCCGTGAACCTGTACTTTCTGTCTCGCGCCCGGGTTCTGCGGGTCTCTTTCATCTGGAAATGTGCCTGGGGAAATTTATGGAGCACGTCAGTGTGACGGAATAATGTGCTTCAGTGTGAAGAAATAAGCATCCATCAGTGTAAAGAAACAACTTTGGACGGGACTAAAGAAACCGTGTGTTCTAACCTTAATTTCAGGGGGAATAACCCCCAGTTATACAAAAATTTACTATGCACTAACAAGCCAGTGAATTAAATCTTTATATCTTGGACAAAAATAGGGATTTCACATATATTCCTCACTGACGCGAGACGTGATTGGTGATTAAAAAAAAAGATGTGGGTCACCACTGATGACAGAGTGTGGCAGACGTGATTTGTCCAGTCATCTCTAAATATCACAGATGAGGTGATTGCGGGACATAAGTTTCCCCCCTTCATATTTAGGACGTCCTCAAGATGATGGAGAGGTTCATTTCAGCGGTAAGTGCTTGGCGCGCGCTGGTTTATGCTTGTCGTATAGTGTAAGCGTGGGTGTGCGCGTGCATGGCAGTGAAGGGTGTGTGTGCAAGGGGGTGTATGCAAGCGCAGGCATTCACAGTCGTGCGTGCATAGGGACGAACGTGATACCGCTTGTTAGGCCTAGGGGTGGCTTGCATGAGCGTTCGTATCTCCTGTTCATGTCTAAAGATGCACCTAAAATACACAGGGTGAATGGGGCTCACGACCACTCTTATGGCTGGAAGTGCAGATACGAACGTTCATGCTAGCCAGCCCATGTGTTCTGATGCTTTCAGGCTGACAGGCATATTGGGGGACAAGTTGGATGACAACGACGATCTGTCTCGTAGTTAATATGAAGCATGAACCAGCAATCTTGTTCAACACACGCCCCGACATATACACACACACACACGTGCAAACAAGCACGTGCACGCACACACCCGCGCACTCATACACAAAATGTATAACGTTATAATTCGATACGTTTTACAGGGGAGACCTGTGACAAACAAATCTCTGTACTGCGTTGTTCTCGTCACAAGGTGATATAAAGTAATTACTGTTAACTTTATCACCACATTTAGTCTTGATGCCTTTTTCGATCTTTATAATCCTGAAACCCTTAGACGATTTTGGAACAGCAAGCGGCCTTTGCTTTAACTCCACCTGTTTCTTTGTCCCTCACACACTCAAGTTATAAGATTCTTGTACGTTCCAGACTCTGGAAGAAGACTTGTGGAACGTGGGAAAGTGTAGTGGAGCAAACTATCATCTCTGTGCTTTTATGCCTGTAGTGCCAGGATATACTGAGGCTGCTCCGGGGTAACTCTGACGGCAGTGCATTAACGGGAAAATATATTTGTTTCTTGGTTCTTAACTCCCATAAAACTGTTTGCTTTATGTGGTCAATAGAGCTGTCTATTGTTAAAATTATGGCAGATGACATGCGCAACAGCTGTATGCCGCGGGCAGTGCGCACGCACTGTTACCAGCCTGCTGCCTGCAGAGCAACACACAAGTTGCGCAGGCCCGGAACGAGCGAACCCATTGAAAGACCGAAGATATTATTACTTTGAGGACGGCAGGTTGGCCGCAGTACTCTGCTTTTTGTGGTTTATAGAACACCGGTGCAGTGAAAACATTTAGAGTGTGCATCATTAAGCCATGCCTTTTCAAGCTGTTGTGTACTGATTTGTACTGCATGGGGTGATTTATCATTTAGAAAATGTCTGCATTCGAACGTCGGCTTTTTCGTCCTTATAAGAAAGATAAACTCAACCCAAACAAAAACAAAAACTAACAACAACAAAAATCACACCAGACCAATCCAGACAAGCTGGGTGTGTGATGATAGCTGTGTTATTAGTCATAGGCTGGCATAAAGTTTGGGATGTTTGTCGATGACAGAAGCTGTTGGAAATCGGCCACAAGTCACGTTTCAACTAGATCGGAACGTGTAACAGAAAAAAAACCTTGCCAAGTTCTTTCGGGTGGAACTTCTGGTTTGCACAGAAGGAATCCAATCTGGATTTCATTTCCAGTGTTTTCGAACGTTCCATACTCAAAATCTGTTATGAATGTGCATGAATGCACCACATAGATGAAATGTCCGAAGCAACATCAGAAAGCAGGTATTTCCATCATGTCCTTTGTTATCTACACGTATAGTTATCTCCACATCATGTCCTTTGTCTGTTATCTACACGTATAGTTATCTCCACATCATGTCCTTTGTTATCTACACGTATAGTTATCTCCACATCATGTCCTTTGTTATCTACACGTATAGTTATCTCCACATCATGTCCTTTGTCTGTTATCTACACGTATAGTTATCTCCACATCATGTCCTTTGTTATCTACACATATAGTTATCTCCACATCATGTCCTTTGTTATCTACACGTATAGTTATCTCCACATCATGTCCTTTGTCTGTTATCTACACGTATAGTTATCTCCACATCATGTCCTTT
>SMGT01003591.1:164896-187102 GCA_004794575.1 Lanistes nyassanus | reverse complement strand
TGTCTGTTATCTACACGTATAGTTATCTCCACATCATGTCCTTTGTTATCTACAAGTATAGTTATCTCCACATCATGTCCTTTATCTGTTATCTACACGTATAGTTATCTCCACATCATGTCCTTTGTCTGTTATCTACACGTATAGTTATCTCCACATCATGTCCTTTGTCTGTTATCTACACGTATAGTTATCTCCACATCATGCCCTTTGTCTGTTATCTACACGTATAGTTATCTCCACATCATGTCCTTTGTTATCTACAAGTATAGTTATCTCCACATCATGTCCTTTGTCTGTTATCTACACGTATAGTTATCTCCACATCATGCCCTTTGGATAGTGTCTAATCACCTTCACGTCATTTTAGTTTTGACAATTTGTCCTTCTCGATCCGCATTCAGCATCAATCCCGTAAGTTAAGCCCCTTCTAAACCTCACGATGTACCACTGACAATTTTAGGCTCAGTCGGCTGACTGAGCGATAAGACACTCCTAAACTGTCGACGAACATTACTTTCTAAATGACCTAGTGCTTACACTGACTAGACCAGCTCGTAGGGAGATAAACAGACCGATGCGAATACAGGTCCTGATGCGATTCACACACCTTTCGGCAGGACGCGAATTGCATTTGTAGCTGCCCCGTGAACAGCAAGAGAGACAACAATATCGAGATCATAGACAGCACTGTGTCTTTTGAATCCATCCGTAGAAATGGTTCAGAAACCTAAGAAACCCTCCTTACTAGAGGCAGTCCGTGTACAGACGTTTTGGATTGCTGTGTCGTACACTTTTGGGTGTACACTGTAATCGCATACCACCAAGAAAACAATCCTCGCATAAAATACAAAAATGCAGGCAAGGTTTGTTGTTGTTGTTGGTGGTGTCGATGTTGTTTATCGAGGGGTTTTGTTTGTTAGTTTTTGTCTGTTCTGGGTTTGGTCTGCTCCAGAGCTTACCAGAGAATTCCCCGAGCGATGACATCACAAGTCTCGCAAAATCTTTTCTTTCTCTGCAAAACGACTACGAACGTGAACATGCGCTGATAAAAGCGTCTTTTTAAAACCACAATAGACTTACTTGTACTAAAAACTAAGTGGTGTTCGCTCGCTGTGAGGGCAAGTAAATGTTTTGACGTGGAACGTAACAGTGATGGCTACGTTTTTAAATACACTCCTAACCTGTCGACGAACATTACTTTCTAAATGACATAGTGTTTAGACTGTTCTGGAAACTATATAAACTGCTGTGTATCGGAGTGCAGTGCGCTCTGTTAATCTGTATGGCGAAATTGTTTACAAAATAAATCTAACGTCGTGTTTACTGCCTTGACAAACCTGATTGGTGGTTTGTGGGTAGCAAAAAGAGACTGTGATCGCTACGTCACAACGACTCTTGAGATCTCGCAGAGAAACGAGAGAGAATGGCACGGTGTTCTGAAGCGCCTAGCTTTTGGCGTCAGACCAGCGGCTGAGTGTTTGCTAGCAAAAAAAATATATATATATTCTGTCACTGCACATGCGAGCCCATAATAGAACTGCGTCTTTGAACGGCTGGTGTCAGTTTTCTGTTGTCTCGCTTCTGCGGTGGAAACGTTCTCTGCATCCGAACGAAGTGCTGTAGATATGTAGTGCGACTGTGTATAGCTCCCAACAGCTACCGCACTACGAATGGTTTGAATGGGTGCGTTGAAAACCATTTGTTCAGTAGGTTGCTTAATTAGCATGAGACACTCAGAAAAGTCAGTGCCGGACAACTTTCGTCAGCAAGGGGATGGAGTAAGACCCATAGGATGGAAGCAAGATGACGTTTACGGTAACCTTGGGGATCCGATAGCTGAAATTGCCTGGTGAATCTCCAGTTTTCTATGCCTCAGTTGTCGGTGAAGATGAGAAAAGTGTTTCATGACTTCTTCATGCCTTCCTCACACCTTTCTCATGCCTTCCTCACTCCTTTCTCATCCCTTCCTCGCACCTTTCTCATGCCTTCCTCACACCTTCCTCATGCCTTCCTCACACCTTTCTCATGCCTTCCTCACACCTTTCTCATCCCTTCCTCACACCTTTCTCATGCCTTCCGCACATCTTTCTCATGCCTTCCTCACACCTTTCTCATGCCTTCCTCACACCTTTCTCATGCCTTCCTCACACCTTTCTCATGCCTTCCTCACACCTTTCTCATGCCTTCCTCACACCTTTCTCATCCCTTCCTCACACCTTTCTCATGCCTTCCACACATCTTTCTCATGCCTTCCTCGCATCTTTCTCATGCCTTCCTCGCATCTTTCTCATGCCTTCCTCACACCTTTCTCATGCCTTGCTCCCACCTTTCTCATGCCTTCCTCACACCTTTCTCATGCTTTCCTCACTCCTTTCTCATGCCTTCCTCACTCCTTTCTCTTGTCGTCCTCGTACCTTTCTCATGCCTTCCTCACTCCTTCCTACGCGGCGTGTAACTGTATCAACTGTGTATCATGCATTTTTGCTTCTGGCCATGAATCTGCCAACATCCCCACTCTCTACTCTCACAAGCCACTCCTCACCGGCATAATAACACGTACATGCAAAGGTTTTCAAAGACAATAAATCAAGAGATGCGATAACAGCCAACCATATCATTTTTTCATCTCAGAAAAAGAAAGCCTACGTCCAAGTGTTCTCGAGCGACTGTCTCACATCTGTGCTGGCAACGTTTGAAAGCGAAGTGGGAGCGAAGATCGAAGATATTTCCTTTTTTGCCAGCGTTACCAATTCACGCGCGGCGTTTCCCACTTCACTCTTGTTTCTCGAGGCAGCTTTTGTTTTTGTTGGGATTTTCTTATTTTGTTTTGTTTGTTTGGCTGGTTGGTTGGCTTTCTTTTGTAAAATTTAAGTCCTTCATCTTCTCCAACCGTAGTAGGGGACTTGATCACGTTCGGACAAACCTATTTTATTTATAGCAGTCAATTTGGTCAATGGCAAGCCGCGTGACCGCCACGCGCCGGTCACATGACCTTGTGATCGTGTCTTCCTAAGTCTTGCTGCCTTTCAACCTGGCGGTGTTGCTGCACCTGTTTGTGTCGCAGCCTGAGCTGTTTGCCCTCCGTCCGGTGATGAATAAATGGATGAATCTTTGGGGTAGGGTTCAGGGATTTAAAATATTTGCCCCGTTGATATTTCCCAGTATGCTTTGCGGTAGCGGAAGATGAAAGAAAACATGCGTCGATCCTTTCTGTGTCTTTTCCTCTATCGTTGAGAGTGTCGTGTGAGACGTTGAGGGCGGGGGGTGGGTGGTGGGAATCTTCGAGAAAAGTCCAGAAATGGTTCAGCATGGCCTGATAGCAGCCCGACAAGTTTAGACCATCGGCCGACATCGCCATCGTGTTGTGTTAACGAACATCTGAGTGTTTCCATGACAACGAGCAGTTTTCATTTTCATTCAAGAAGCATGGATCAGGTTGATTCTTGCCTAACTCCTGTGCTGCAGACTGTCATCTCTTGAAAGCTATTTTTATCGTCTGTTTACGCCATTCTCATGCCGCTTTTGATCTTTCGCTGCCCCAAACTTGCCTTCTCGTTAAGAGAAAAAGGACATGTTCGTGATGCGTAATTCCAGACATTTCTTTGTTGCAGAACCCCAAAGATATTTGGGCAAACCGTATAAGCTCTGCAAGACAAACATTCTCGTAACTCCGATGACGTCAGACAAAAAGTGAATCCCTTCAGAATGTCATTCATTTCTTTGTCTTCCTTTCCTGTCTTTCTTCCCTTCCTCTCTTTTCTTCCATTCCTTTCTTCTTTAAGACCGCCTCCCTGGCCTAACAAGGCGTGCACTTCCGAGGCGGGCGGTCGTTGGTTCGCGCCCAGGCGAAGTCAATCTTAAGACAAAAACTGGCAATCTACTAGCTTCCGCGACAGATCGAATGTTTGAAAATAGAGGGGGGCTTACACAAAGCTTACTAATACCTTAACACAAAATTAAAATATTAGTACGTAAACATATCCGGATATGCAGAAAAAGTAAAGGGTTTTGTCGAAAAAGTGGGAATCACCTTCGGTCAAGGTCATTTTCCGAACAGGAAACGCGAAGAGGCTGGTTCATGTCACCGTCTGGCATAGGGCAGGTCGAACAGTCTCACGCACACAGCACGGGACGCTCTGCATCTTGGCACCTGCGTGCAGTCGGTGCGTGCATTTCTGGTTTATGGTAATTTTTTGTCTTAATGCAATCGCATGTTCTTAATGGCTGTCTTTCAATGCGATTTCACTTTGGACGTAGAATCACACCACCAGGAAAAGCAAGGACGTTTTTCCTCTTGTTCTAGACCTGCAGCCAGTCTTCACTCCGATTTTTTCATCCTACATCATCTTGCCGTAAAGATTGTTTTGTAAAAGATTCATAGGGTTTCACGCAGGCAGTTCTAGTCAGATGCTCGCAAACACTTGATAAAATACCGAAATGAAACACTGTAATTTCGCCACATCGCCTTATCTCTGAATCCCGAGGCCTGCTGCGTGTAGAAGTGGGGAAATTAAAACTCGGATTGCGTGTTGTAAGGGGACAATTTATTATCAACTTTACCCTATAAGCCAGGCTTCCAAACTGTTAAGACTGACCGCAGGGATAGTGGGAGGAAAATTATTGCTCTTTCATGTTTGTTAATGTTTAAATGTTAGTTTTAATGGGCGAAGGTGCGTGCATCTCCACAGTAGAATGTTTAACGCTGTGTGAATTCCACTCGTGAATGACATGTCGATTTGCATTTTCTGTTGTACCTGCTGCCTCCTCGTATGCGCATGGTGAAATCTCTCAAGGCAAGAGATTTCGTTACCACAAGTGCACAAAAGAAAACCCCATGAATAAAATGAAAATAAAACCCGCATACGTGAAAAATATGTCGGATGAAAGCAACAGAACGTGAGCTGTTGATTGAAAGTATTAAAAATGCATCGAGCTAAGAACAACTGTCATCACTGATTATATTAGGTGAGTGCGGACGGGGCGAAAGGAAGGCATCTTGAATAGGACACGAGCGGTACTGTGACGTGCTTTCATCCTGAAATCACTGTTATTCACACACGTAGGTGGCCTGAAGAATAGCTTGTATTTTGTCCACTAACAAATACAACGTTCTGTGCGGGGGGGGGGGGCGGGGATTTGTTTTAAGGCTTTCTATGCGATCAGTTTTAAAAGAAAAACAAGTGACTGCCGCTTTGAGGAAAATCCAAAGTAAATTTAAAACAAGGGAACTGGACTAAGCTAGAACAGGACAAAGACGAAGACAATCTACATGTTTCGGGGCACTACCCCTTCATCAGGACCACGCGAAAACGACAGGCCCACGCTCCACATCTACTGCAGCTAAGTCTTTTTCTTCTTCGTTTTTTTTTCATCGTTTTTGTGTCGTCCTGATGAAGGGGTAGTGCCCCAAAACATGTAGATTGTTTTCGTTCTTGTCCTATTCTAGCTCGATCAGTTTTACATAACACCTGGTGTGTTTCGAACGGATCAAAGCCATCGTGCAAACAACGATCGGTCATGTTAGACGACAGGTAATGAAACGTTCTTGTGCCGTTGCATTGAAAGCTACGCGAAGAGTTTCAACCGCACGGGTGGTGAGAGCGTAGGGTAGAGTGCTTGTCCCTGAAACGGAAGGTCCTCGGTCCGGATCCCGCCTGCGGCACCGGTATTTTCCTAGCATGTGGTACTGTTTACAAGATTTTCTCCCTTTCTCTTCTTCCGCACTCTTCATCACTTCCCTTCCCACCCACCTCTGCCATGAAATAGTCTTTGCCCTGGCGGCATAACGTTCAGCAAAAAAAGCAAAGGCTGATTGAAAAGGGTCACTGAATCACGTGAAGTCAACAGCGACTGTTCATCGGATGAAGGATAGTGTGCATCCTTTCGGACTACAGAAAGTTGTGTGCGAAACTGCTGGCGCGTCACAGCCTTTAAACGTAACTTCCCCCGCCCCCGCCCCCGCCCCAAACAACCGCTACACGCGCCTCTTAGAATCTGTTTCTGTTTATAACAGCGTTTTTCTAAAACCACGTTCATCAGATCAGCCATTAGTGTTGCGAGGGATCTCAGTACTTTCCCGACTATCACCAAGGGGAAAGTAACTCCTCGCAAATTGCGATACCTGTCCCATACCGACCTGGTGTTCAACATTAATCCAGATATCTGAATGGCAACGGCCCTTCTCCCAAGGTAAAGCAGCTTCTGAACCCCACCTGCGCGGCCCGAGAATGTGAATTCCGCAACGTTGCGTGTCTGGCATCGTGAGTAAGAACACCTTGTCTGCAACACTGCCGACGATGAGTTCTGAGGCAGAGAGGATGCTTTAAGTGGAAACTCAGACGCTAACCGCTTTGCAAAATCTTTCTGTACACGGAAAAACTAAACCCCTTTTCATTTTCTTTCTTTGTTAAAGCCATTGTCAGTACCTTGTCATCAGCCCATTTGGTGGCCCTCATCTTTGTTTATGTTGGCGGAGGATGGGAGGTGGGGGATATCTGCTTCTTTTTTCCTCTTTCTTTCTCTTTTCACGTGTGCCTGACTTTCTTTTCAGCTTTTAAAGTTTCGCTTTCCTGTTGAACTTGTTTGCAGTCTGTCTAGGTTTCGCTTTCCTGTCTGTATTTTAGTTTGCTTCTCTCCTGAATGTTTTCGGTCTGACTGTGAAGTGTTCTTTTCTGCCTGCACCCTGTGCTGTCTGTCTGTACGCCGTTTCTGTTTTCTGTCCGCTCTTGGTTTGACTGTGAACTCGTTCCCGTCTATCTCCGGGCTGCTTCCTGTCTCCGTTAGGGCTGTTTATTGTCTGGGTTTGGTCTTGTTTTCTGTCTGGTTTTGTTTTTGGTCTGACTCCGTGTTGTTCCCTGTCTCCGATATGATTTTTGTTTTCCGATGTGAGTTTTGCATGTCTGTCTACCGGTGTTTATTTTTCACCCTCCCCCCTCTTCCCCTTTGTTTTGTACCAGCCTATACCAGCCCAACTCTCGGTTCGTTTTGCGCCACAATCACTTTCAGTCTCTGGCTGGCTGTTTGATACTCACGTGGAGCTAAATTTAAAACGTTCAACCCAGTAATACTTTATTTTAAATGGCATTCATGCCCTTAGAACTACATAGCTCATCCCTGCACCGTGTGGGAGGCTAGTCTAGCATTCTCTGCGGCTAACGTTTACGCAGATTGAAACAAACACATTCAAAACGTGCTGTTAAGCTCAAAGTCGTAACATTGTGTAACACATCCGGCTTTCCCTGGCTTTACTGCAGTTCTTCTGCCGACATAAGTAGTTCATGCCGGCATCTCGTGACGTTGACAAACTTACGTTTTGATTGGCTGTCTGTATGGCGGAGCATTTGCCTTGTGTAAAACGATCTTCCTTACATAAGCCTATCTTTGCATCAGACAGAGAGACAGAGGGAGAGAGGGGGGAGGGAAGGGAGGGAGAGGGAGGAAGAAAGAGGAGGAAGGGGAGAGAGAGAAAAGAGAGAGAAGTGTGTATGCGGTGTATGAAAAGAACGTCTGTGAGCTGGAAGACAGACAAGCGCGTTTATTCTTCAGTTTTCAGATCGTCAGTTGCTGTCCTTTTAACCCTCCTCTTGCGGTTGCTACTTCTAACGATCCTTTTCCTCCTGCCCCTACACCGCTTCTTATTCCTCCTCTTCCGTTTCCTCCAGCCCGCCCCCCCCCCATCTTCCTCCTCACCCCTCTCTCTCCGATTCTTTTGCCCCGTCTGCACTGTTGACGTAGGCTCTCCTCTCGCTGCTGCTACAGAAGACTCACGTTTATTGTGGGCAGATGCCGCCAGTTCGGCATGTACGTGAGATGAACGTGATCATAGTACGTGCGTAAACGTATATTTTCGCATGGTGTACAAACTCCCCCCTACCCTTCCCTCTCAAACAGCTACTGATCTTTCGCCTCTTGTCGCTTATTTCGTTTCTGCTCATAATATTACCTCCATCCCCACCCCTACAACCATCATCACCTGTATTACTGCTACCGTGACTACCGATAAACAACCGGTGTTGGTCAGTTTGTTCTGAGTTGTTCGTAGTCCCCAAAGTTTCCAGCTTACGGATGTCGGTTGACACGACGACGTAAGTTTCGCGGTCTCCGCTGCCTTTGACACAGGTAAAAGGCGACAGAGTGGAATGCAGTTTGTTGAAAAGAAACCGAGAACTGGACAGGGTGGTTGTGGGTGGCGGTGTGTGTTTACACTGCACACAAGCGGGGGTTCGGGTGCGCGGCTAGGGGTAGCGAGCTAGCCCCAAGCGTTGTTTACCTGCGTGTGAATGCTTACGTGCGGCGGACAGAGAAGCGAATGCACCACCCCCTGCCTGCGCACCTGTGAGGGGTAGGGTAGGGGGAATCGGCTTCGGTACGCTTTTGAGTCGCGTCACCTAGTCCGTGTGTTGCGGAGGCAGCACGTGTAGAAAGGCCAATGAATGGTATTGCCGCTGACTGTTGTAGCTACCTCCGCGGCGATAACTATCCTCGTTGCATGTGGCGAGCCACTTTTTAACATACGCGTTGATAGTAGTTACTTGAAGTATCTCGCCACTTCAGTAAGTATTTCTGGAAACAAAAACAAAAAACAAAAAGGGGAAAGAGAGTGCAAAATATGGTAAAATAATCTACAACGCCAGTGGACTGAAAACTGGTTGAGGACGGGAGGGTTAATTGTTCGTAACTAAAGACCAGGTGTTGGAGTGCATCGTTTTCAATGGGCATGCGATCGAGACTTACGCCAGAACCGTCACTGCCAGCTGAGGAGAACGTTCTCTAAGACGATTGCAATGCCAGTCGCCAGCCAAGTTCTCGGCATCTTCACATCTTGTACGTGAAAGAGACTATCTGCCCACATCGCGTGTGTACGTGAGGGACAATATTTTTTCGCCAGCCCTTGTCTTTGATAGACGTTACTTACTCACTATGTCGTCCATGTGAGCGACACTGTTTACTCATCACATCGTGTATACCAGAGACTCGATTTACTCACCACGTCGGTTATGTGAGAGACTACTCACCACGTCGAGTTCGTGAGAGGCACTATTCACCACGTCGTGTATTCGTTATTTACTCAACACGTCGTGTACGTGAGAGACATTACCTAATCACTACGTCTAGGTGAGAGATATTCTTTACTCACTCCGTCGTCAGCATGAGAGACTGTTTATTTGCCACGTCTTATATGCGAGAGAATCCATTTACTCAACGTGCCGTGTATGTGAGAGACCCTATTCGTCTCGTCTTGTATTTAATAGACATTCTTTACTCACTACGTGAGTAAAGACAGGACAGGACTAGGTGAGAACAGCGTGAGAGACATGCTTACTACGTCGTGGGCGTGAGAGACTCTATTTATCTACCACTTCGTGTACGTGAAAATTTTGTTTAGACAACTGTTGTCAGGACTCACGGACTCTTCACGCCATTGTTTCAGCGTCAGAATGAAGTGATGAGTGACACTGCAGGAAAATGTGAAAAAGTATATCAAAACATATATCACACCAACTATATACTCTGTGCACAGAACACAACGAACGGCCCGGTCAGCAGACCAAATTTAAAATCTTGAAAAGCGATATGGTGCCAAGAGTGATCACTGCTCAGTTTCGCTGATCACTGTCAGTTTGTAAAGTCATCCTCGCTTTTAGCGTAAAAGTTCGTCGCTATTCAAAATGGAGGACGGATCAGACCCTAAGATGAATCCTGTGAGTAATCTTTATTCTATTCTGCATTTGTCGCAGCGTTCGTGTTTTATACAAACTGTCAAACGTGTAGTTTTTTTCTGTTGCATTTCTGTCTCAGAAGGAAACTAGGAAAACGTGTTAAAACAATGAATAGGTAAACCAAAGAAATAACTTCAGCAGTTAGAACAGGCGAACTCTAGCACGAATGTGGAGACAAGACGTGGCGGTGCCTGGCAGATTTGATAAAATAAACCTACATCCCCGACTGTCCTACTCGCTGCGGTTAAAATTTGTTCGTGTCAAAATCTCACGGGCAGGCGAGGGACAAGGTCATACCATCAACAGAAACGTCCTCGATAACACGAAACGCCGAGGTTTTCGGCACGACAGATGACCAGGGTCACCAGATGACGGCCAAAGGATGGGCCTAATTGTTTTAGCATCGCCACCTGACTCCACATCGCAACTCCTGTTCAATACATACACAGTGAGCTCCTCTCAGATCCGATGTAGATTTTAGTATTCTTGGATATCTGAACTGAGCAATAATAACGTATTATCACCCACTGCTCTCAATGCACCCGACATTGATCAAGCTGTCAACGTGTCAAACTAATGATGGGATGTTCCTAACTGATGTCAGCATCACTGGCTGATATTCAGTTCCCAGCTGATATTCATGTAACAGTTCCCGTTAGTACCACCAGTTTTTTTTTCCTGATTATAATAGATGTAGAGATCGGAAGCTGGTGCTTAGAAGTTAATAATTAACAGCCAATGTTAAAATAATAATTGACGTTAAAATCCCCGGCTGATGATTGGGTCGCAGGTGTTGTTAATGTCATGGAACCAAGAAGCTGTTTGATATCAGATGTTTTCACTTTTTATTTTTCCTCTTTTCTTTTCCTTTACTTTTCGTCTGTTTCTTTATTCTGTTCCTTCTTTCTATCCCCCCTCTTGTCTGCCCATCCTTATCGGTAAAAGTAGTGGCTGCTGGGAGCTGAACAGCGTAACAAGCAGCCCGGGGGTCTTGACCGGAAGTGGGTCTTTAACTCTTCATGGGGAACCGGAAACTGCAAAAGCCGGCACCGCCATCTTGACTGAAAGACGAAGCCATGTTCTTGTCACAGGAAACCGGACACAGTAATGGGCAGTCCGTCACGAAAGTGGTCCAAAACAGGCAGGTCTTTCAGTGCTACGCAGCCTTTTACAATTCCCTCCATCGTTCTTTCGTTTGTCTGGGCACCGCACCTGGACACTCAACGCTGGGTTTTATAATCTGCTGACAAAGATATAGGTATCCAGTAAAACAAAGCTTTGTTGCCAAAAGCAGCTCAGTTAGGACAAGTGCGGAAGGCTGGTATTTTTGTGAACATACCGGCTAAAAGAACGTGGGTCTACGGCGCTTCCTAAATTAGTCTTTGGTTTTATTTTAATCAGTAAACGCACGTGTCATGCACGCTTACATAACAGCAGACTGAAAGATAACTACTCAAACGGCAGAAATTAAATGCCAAACGCTTTGAGCACCGAACGCCAAGCGCTCTGATTATCAAATGCCAGACACGTCGAGTATCTAATGTCAAACACTTTGAGTATCCCTCCTTACCTCACACGGCACTACCCAGCGTTATTAAGAAACTGCCGTACGTAATGCCACTTGACATGAAGCAAAAGTCTAATTCAGACTGGATGCATCAGGCATGGCTGTACGTTCGTTTTTGTCCTCTACGTAATACCTTAATTACGACGAAACCCTTTCTGTACTATAATTTCAACACATACAAATAATTATAGGCTTCGTCAAAGTTAAGTGCGTATATAGGGTAATAGTAAACTGTAATGCACCAACCAACCCATTCACTTGAATTGTTTATTTTACGTCTAATTTTTAATGAAAAAAGATACTGTCCACCCTTCTCAAGAGCCAGTGGCAGGTTTTGTCCTCTGTTCCTCTATTCTGACTTCCCTTTCCGCCAACTTGTGCCTTTGTGTCCGACGGAATTTTTTCTGGTTCTGCCAGACACGATAATTTCCATCCTATCAATCTTGTCTGGCCTCTTGTCTTTTTACGTCTGTACCAAAGCTGTCATTTCCTGTCTAGAAATCCCTGTTTTTAAATTATCATAAGAGCTTTCTCTACCAGAGAGTTTCTTACGCCAGAGACACGAAAACAGAAGAGAACTCCGGCATTACGCTGTGGTGCATGACGCCATAGTTGTGACGTCAGCAGTGCTGACAGTTTATGCACTTTCATTACAACTTAGGATTTGGTTCGCATGAGCGTTCGTAAAGGCTTTTCCGGTCATAAGGCTGGTCGTAAGTCCCATTTACCCTATTTTACGTCTGCCGTTACGTATAAACAGAGGATCGGAGCGCTCATGCAAGCCATCCCAGGGTTAAATCATTCAAAGTCCGAAACTCTGTCTAAAATGTTTTGCGTAAAGGTGCTTAAACGTGAGAACACCATTCCTTAATTTGTCTGCTTTTCACCTGACAGCACCTTGTTTACCTGTGGGTCGTTCACGATGGTGATTGGAGAAAGGCAAAGCGGTTGTTGAAGGTGCACGGATGGTTTATGGTGCCGTAAATTAAGTACCTCCTAGTACGCTTGACAACATCTGTGTGAGCGCTGCACCCAGAGACCACAGCGCTGGGTACTTATAGGGATATCCTTTTTGGTGCCGAGAAGGGGGTGTTACCAAGGCTAATATTCGCGCGAGGATAATCATGTGCGGATTTTTGCAGGCAGGCAGGCTCGCGTGGCTGCGTGGTTATGTTTGCGAGCGAGTGGTTGGGTTAGTGGGTGGATTTTTGTCGGTCGGTAAGTCAGTCAGTCACTTGCGTACCCCTCCTGTACACCCAGACACTAATATCATGCTTTGCGTGTTACCTGTAGACTTTCAATCTTATCAAGCTCCTGATCTTGCCAAGGTTCCCAGTGTCTTTTTTCTTCCTGTACACATCTTGTATACAAAGTCGATGTAAAAACTTTTCCCCCAAGATTCCAGTCTTTTACTTAATAAACAGCCGGCCGAGGGTGGTGGGGTGAGGGGTGTGTGTGGGGGGAGATTCTGTCGTTACAAACACCGGCAACCAAGGGTATCGGGATGTAAGACTGTCTCATATTGAGTGTGCGTCAGAAAGAATACACCGATAACGCAATAATTTGGAAGGGTTCAGGATGCATGCACAAGAGCACGCAAGTAGGGCGTGAGAGAACCTCACACTAACTTGCTAATTATTACGTAGGTAAAGTTTACTCCTATAGTTAGGCAGCTGGCAAAAGCATTGAAAACATTCCTGTCCTGGCAGTCAGATGACACTGCCACGTCGTCTGGTTGACATAATTTTACTTGCAAAGTGGACAACCCAAAGTCGTTTAAGCTCATTGACTTTCAGCATGCAGTGATAAACCTGATCAATGATTTTCTAGATATTTACTTTACAAACCGTTGAAAGCGGTAATATGTATTTTAAATGCTTAATTATGGATTATTTATACCGTGTGAAGGCACAGTGTTATCTATTTTTTCACGACCCGTTTTTAGATTTCTCACGTGAACGTAAATGTGCATACGTGTAACACATCAGACTATATTCATTTTAGATATTGGAGAGGATCTGTGCACCGACTGGCTTGTGTTCTTTCCATTTTTTAGGCTCACAAGAGACCCGTACTGCAGTTAATTTTGTCCTTCGCAGACAAAGCTGTGCTGACATTTCTAGCTTTACGTCAGAACACTATCCCTCGCCCTTCTGTTGCCTCCCTCCATGATTTCCTGGCTGGCTATCCGTGCGCGCACGTGCTGCCGGGACCTGCAATGGGGACTGGGGGGTTAAAGCACAGCTTTTGTTGTGTCATTAGCTGGTGTGCGTTACAAATATTGGGGGAGGGGATTCGCGTCTTGGCATCCTGGTCTGCTGTCTAAGGCTACAAGACTTATCAGGGAGAACAAAGTTTACAAACACAAGAAGAAGCGTTTACAACACTCTGGTGGCCTCCAAGAGGAGAGAGAGACTGAACGCAGCTCTTCCTGACTGTTTGTTTTGTTCTTGTGGAAATGCATGCACAGCCACACGTGAATGTGGGCACACAGTCACTGAAACGCGCACGTGCATTCACACACATGCGCTGCTGATTTTTTTGTTGTTGTTAAATAATGAGCATAGCTGTAGTACTGGGTTGCTCAGCTGTTAATGTGTTACCCCTCGTGCATCCAGCCCTCACGTGCACACATGCACGAGGGAAACTCTATCTTTTTCTTTCAACTGTCATTGCGCATCCAACTTCAAACATTTTATTTCCATGCTTTTCAGTTATCCATCATTTTCGGTTATCGCGTATATATATAACCGCGCGCGTTGTGTACGCTGTGTCAGTGCGTGCACGAATTTGCTTGTCCGTGTCCGTGCACCTATGTTGAGCCTCTCCACGGAAATGCGCGCGCAAGCAGGTGCGAGTTTCTTTGCATGAAGGGTGTGGGCCTGCGTACTACTGTGGATGGTTTAAACACGGTTTCCTACGACACACGACAAAAGGATTTTGGCGGTCCAGTACCTGCTACGGTTTTGCTCCCAATCTGTTTTATATGCAGGCAGCACATGTGGATCGGACTGTCCTCATATTCGTTTAAGAAAAATCCCCGTCGGCCAGCAGATACACTGACCACGAGTATGTTAGCCTGGTATAGCCCTGTACAGCGTTAGCAAGCAGTGTACTGTGTGGCTCCGATACATTCTGTACACTCCCTTCCATCTCCCTCTCTTTTTACCTCCGTTAATCACCCACGCACGCGCCGTCGCTCACGCGCATGCCCACTCACGGACGCGTGTGAAGGTGTGGCAGGTTGCCGTTAGCCAGAGATGCCCCTTGACCTCCCCTCCCCCCCCATCCAGCTCGGGCCCTCAATTTGTTAACTGCAGAGAAGGGAAGTACGCCGGGTGACAGCAAAAGAGCGGGTGCAGGGTGTGGGTGGTTATGAAGTGGTCGAGCGGGTGCGGAGATTAGGAGGCGGGTGGGCAGAGAAAGGAATTCACAAGCGTGTCAGGTGAAACAAGGAGTCGGGTACCGCAGCCAGCGCCGTGTTTGGGTAGTGGCTCCACGGCCCTCCAGCCAGAAATGCAGCTGTCAGCATTGCACGGTGTCCGTGCACCGAACAGGGTGCAGCTCCATGAGGCTAAGGGGGTGCCGGATGTGACGTCTTTAACGTCCTTTCTTTCTTTTATTCGTTCTTCCTTCCTTCGCGCCGTCCTTTTCCTTTTTCTTCCATTTTTTCCTTCTTGTCCTTTTCTCCAACTGACTTTGCTTACTGACCTGAATAGACAAAGGACTACCTTCGCCAGAAGAGCTGGCTAACGTAAATCTGGGCGTTTTTAGGGCTAACTTATGTAATGTAGGAGGAAAAGGGTGATAACAAGAGACGATTGTTTATTGTTGAACGTTGTCAAGCCAAGCCATCTGATGACAAGGACGTGGGGTGGGGGGAAGGGCAATAAGCAGAGACAAAGTGTTGGACATGCAAATGACAACCGAGCTTTGAAAAGCTGTAAGCTCTCGATAACGGCTTGTTCGGTGAAGGTCAGATCTAGTCGTCTGGCTGGCATCAGAAAATGTCGATACACACAAACAAAATTACTTTTAAAAACAACGAAGTATGATTTTGGCCAGACGATATTCGAGTAAGGGGTTCTGGAACTTGCCTTCAACATTTGCTCAAATATTCATTTGCATCCACTATAGTAAAGCTCCCTTGTCTGTAGGACTGGATTTGGCACACCCACCAACAGGTCAAACAAGTACTGACCCCCCCCACCCCCATTCCCTCCGGACTTGCCCCACCACTTAAAACCCTCGCATACCACACGTGACCTTCAACATTATCACAGATCATAATGGTTCTTCCTTACTGTCTTCTCAAAGACTCTGAAGACGCCTGCTTGGTGCAGAGCACTTGCGATTGGCCGAAACGCTATTAACACAAGTTGTAAAATTGTTCTCGTCATGAGCGCATGCCCACGCGAACGTATCAACTAGTCGTGCACTTATTCAGTTTTATGTTGCCGTGAAAAGCATGGACATTATCCATGTGTAGTCATGAAAGGACCCAAAAGAGATTTGTGTGCTGTAAATTGAAGCGGGAATGCGCATGGCGTCTCTGATGCACGTTAACTATTTGAAGAACTTATTGTCGGATGGTGAGAAAGAGGAAATAGCAGAAGACGAAGATAGGAGTGGAGCTGCAAAGGTATTATCCGGGGGTTAGTCTACAGCCGGGCCCGACAGCGAAAATAACTGACCCAATGATACAAACAGAAGCGACAACACTGCAAATCTTGACAGTGAAAATAGTCAGCTGCCCAATACATGTTGACGCAAAATCTTGACAGCAAAATAGATGGGCCTGTTGGCGTTCTGTGCTGAACTGGTGCGTAACGCTTGGGCACGGCAAACCAGCCAGTGCTATAAATAGTTCAAGCGCTCATCAAAGAGAAAATGTGTCGAAGATTAAATCTCATCATTCAAATTTTCCACCCCTACTTCCTTGATGATACGTCGAACTGCCGTGCTGTTGGACTGCCCGCACTAAATGTTGCCGGATTAACAAAATTAAATCACGATTGAGAAAATAACCCTTCCACTCCGTGCGCCTCTAACCCTGGGACCTTTGACCTTTTTGAAGCTGGCCGCTGTTGTTGCCAAGGGCAATCGCTGGTGAAACCTGGCACATAAGTGGGCGCGCAGGTAGCAATTAAATTGTTGCGATGTCTGCGGTCGAATTGTTCGCTGGCAGCCATACACCAAGTGCCAATGTTTGTCATGGGCGACGGCCGCCATTGCTTTGAGTTGCGATGCGTGACGTCACATGCCCGAGAGGGTCAGGGCCCTGCAGCCGAGTGGTCATTGTCCGTCACGTGACCTGCCGCGTGCGCACTCCGACTCGCATCGGGACAGCAGTCGTCATTCGAAGCGTGAAATCGTGCCCCCAGACCTCGTCTGTATCCAGTTAATGCCGTCAGAAAATCGAAGCCTTCAAACAGCCATCTCTTGGTCGCCACTGTAAGGTGTGTGTACGGACCGTCACTTTCGGGGACCAATGATGACGGGCAGGACAACTGCGGAGGCCCATAAAAGGTGTTCGTGTTATTTACTCGCCCCTGATTGTATCGTGAAGGGAAATTGGCAGTTGGAACTGCACAGCCTTTAAACGAGACCCGAATTTATTTGGCCTGGCGGAGCGTGGATGTAGCTTGGCCACTACACTGGACTGTTTTAACGCAACACTTTCCCCTTCGGCCTTCTAAGAAGGGACACAACTCTGCAATCATCTGATATTTCAGATGGGCAATTTTTTTTTTAGCTGGGACCATTAGAGAGAATTGTATTCCGATGCACTGGCTGCAAATCTCTTTAAGTGATCGGTGAAGAATTAAGCCAACATTTCCTCCCCTAAAACCTAATCTGTCCAGGAGCACATGGTAATGAAAACTAAGGTCGAATTTAAGGTCGTCTGTAATGTCATGATGGGAATGATGATAGTAAGAAGGATGATGCGAGGATGTCTACGAAGTGAAGCGCGGAGGAATGAAATGGAGGGTAAAATAGTTTAGATGTCGCTGTTAAATCCGTGCGCACCGCTGACAAGCCGAACTTCTGGACAGCTGCCACTTCAGTTCCATTGCGCATGCTTGCGGCAGATGTTTATTGTTTAGGACCTGTTAAGGTCATTCTTAACTGGGCCATCCTTTTATCGCGACCTCAGTTCTGGTTCCCCCAGACAGGAATTTCTTTTAGTGTTCAAAAAGGTTTGATGGGCCTGGCTGAAAGAATCACTAAAGAACTTTTCCCGTCTCAATTCATGACCTATAGGCACTGTAGCTGAATAGAACTTAGTTGAGAAGAAATTTGAAGTTTCAGTTGACCACAACTTTTAGTAGAAATTCATGCAAATTAGTTGGGTAGAAATTAAAACACTTTAGAACTTCAAATATTTTAGTAAAGTACAACTTCAAAATACATTTTAGACGACGAGTGGAGATAACTACTGCTGATGAAAGAAAGTTGGAACTACGCTGTTTGTTAAAGACAAAATGGCAGGGATGTGATGGGGCAGGGGGTGGGCGTGTAAGCTAACAAAAGGAGGTGGCTGTCAGAGAAGCGGGGTGTTTCACATGCTGATTAGAGGTATTAGAGTCTGAAAGGCTTGTCTAGCCCGAGTGCTTCCCTACCTGTCCGAGATAAGACCCGCGGGCCAGTCGAAGAAGGTGCGCTGCCTGACACCTAGGCGGAATGTTTGCCAGAACGCGCATGGCTGCCAGCTCGGTTAAAACTAACATCAACAACGGCACAGCGCGGAAGCCCGGGGAATGAAGGAGGGAGAGGTTTGCGAGTTAAAAAAGAAAAACTTTCACATCCTATATTGATGCGAAAGCTGACGTAATTTTCCGCCGTGTGCACGGAGGGGGAAGTTTTTCATTTCACGCAAACCGCGCCGTTACGAACCACCTGGAGAACTTCAGTTCACTCGATGAAGAAAAAGTACGTGAACGACACTTCGTATAAAACTTTCTGACAACTCCAACCTTATTTTGTTTGCATTCTTGTCTCTTAAAAGAAATGCAGTTTACGAATTTTTTGGGTCCCTCACCCCCACCCCCACCCCCACCCACCCCAAAAGCCGGAATATTGATGAATGTTGTAAGCCGAACATGCAGAGAGATACGAGTTTACTCTTGCGCGAGGTTTGGCGTGCCTGCCTACGTGAATTCTGTGTGCATGCATACTGCACGCGCTATGTGGTTCGTATACATAAGACAACATGCAACCGCGAGAGCTTGTGTTTATGCATAGCTTGTTTTGGAGACAGTCGGTGAAAGGAGGACGGGGTAGTAAATCGTGCAACCATGTGCGTGCGTGCGTGTATTTGCCCGGGTCAGGTTTCACTCCACGTGTTTCTGGTTTAAAATGCCAGTTCTTTCACCGAGCAATTCCTTCTTTCGTTTTCTACCCACATGAAATATAGCCGAACACTGGAACGACATGCACCATTTTTTCCTTTAAAAAAAAACAGCCACAAGTTTCTCCGCTTAGCAACAGAGGTTTCACAAGCACGGTGTCTGCCGGTCAGGACTGAGAGTAAAATGTAGGTTAAAAACCTACCAAAGCCGTCTGTGTGTTTGTTTGCCTGGCTGCCTATCTGTCTGGTTAACTTGCACCCCTCCTTTTTTAATTCCTTTCTGTCCTCAAGCCCTTCGTCTGTTAGCTCCCTCCATCTGCCTGTCTGGCTGCTTGTCGTATCCATCGTTCCACCCGTCCGTCCCTCAGCCGGAATAGACGTCTGTCCGCTTGTCCACCTGCTTGCCTGTCTATAAACTTGTTGCCCTTCTCCCTCCATGTTTGCCTTTTTGTACATTTTTTCACTTCCCAGCCTCACCCAACCACCACTCCATCCTCCACCTCCGATCTCCACCGTCCTGCCGCCTCCAGCCATCATTCTGTGCTTGAGTTGGACGTTGTTGCTGAGCACGTGTGCAGCTGCCAGCCAGAAAGCTGGGTCCTGGGTTGAGGCGACACTGTCAACGTGTCTCTCAGAGTACGGACCTGGAATCCACATGGGGCTTCTAACTCCGTTATGGGTAGACCCACTGATAACTGTCATTAGGGGCGACAACTTTGGGGGGATGGATCAGTCTATAACTGGATTACACCCTGCATGTCAATTCCAGTGAGGCCCATGCCCCGCATAGACCTTGCTACTTTTCTCCAAAGACCACACTGCGCTACTTGCAACAACGCTCGCAGGTGATCAAAAATTGTATCTTCAACGCATCCATGCAGATCGCTATCCAATCAAGTAATTGTTCTATTCTTTCACCACCACCGCAATCCTCCTTCGCACAACAACCGAGTTTCAGGACAGCAGTAAGACCCCTTTCCACTTAAAAGAATTAAATTAAATTAGGTGGTTAAACATCAGCATCTTCCTTTTACCTATCGATGTCACGTCATTATAGCTAATTATGCCATATAACCGTATCTCATTATTTCTGCACTCCGATTATATCTGCTGATGAAGTGATGTTTTGCTCTGTTTTGCTCAGCCTGAAACCCTCTTTATTCTATGAAAGAGAGAGGAACTAAAACAGACCCACAAAAGCAGCCCAGTTTATGAGGGGTTTCTCTCGTTCGCGCAGTAATGAAAATAGAAATGTACTCATGTAGGCGCGCGCTGGCCGATGCATTAGTTTAATTTTACATGCAATATTTATTTGCTTTTATGATGACCAATAAGCGCGCACAATTGCCTTGATCGCAGAGTACCATTAATCAACGCTAAGATGGGTTTCATGTCGAGTTTTGTCTGTCGTGCGATGAAAAGCTGCTCAACCGTCCCACAAGCAGCGGTTTCAGTGGTACAGGCACAGGTGAATGAAGTCCCCCTGTTAGCACGCTAAGTCAGGACTACCCAACTGGAAAACAGCCATCCGTCACTAGTGATATGGTGACGATCAATACAAAAATAAATATTTACGATAACGATGAGATTAAGTGTGTGTGTGTGTGTGTGCGCGCGTATGCGTCATGCTTGGAGGCGGTTTCTGAATGTTTGAATGGATATGAATGTTTGAAAACACACACCTGTGTTAAGTGATCACACCTATATATATATATACGAAGAATAGTCCTCTGGTGTGTATTCACGAGGAATTAGATTATTTTAATGTAAACTGTGGTAACATGTTTACGACCTAATCAGAGGCTTGCTTAGTATTTTCATGTTTCATGTTTGTGACAGCTAATCATGCTAAAGGGTTATTGGAATTAGCTTTTACTAGCCCAGACCCAAGCAATACCTTTCCACCTCTCGTTGGATTTTGTATACGTACCTGGTTGCCGGTATGTTTGTTAGCGTGTGTTTGTGTAGGTACCTGGTTGCCAGTATGGATGCGAGCGTGTTTGGGTACGTACCTGGTTGCCGGTGTGTGTGTGTGTGTGGCTACCTGTTTGCCGGTATGTGTGTATAAGCGTGTATTTGTGTACGTACCTGGTTGCCGGTGTGTGTGTGTGTGCCTACCCGTTTGCCGGTATGTGTGTGTGAGCACGTGTTAAAAACTCGAGGGGGAGAGAGATTTTGTGTATCAAAGAGTTAAAGTGTGTTGTGAGGCGTACTTCCGGTCACCTGTTTCTTGGAAATAGGAGCTTATCCTCCCGGGTTAACTTGTGTCAGTTGTTGGTTGGCGAAGGTTCACACGTTTCCTCTTCACACAACCGGCTCTATGCACGCAAGTGTCTCTCCGACCAATAAAAAAACCCCTGATGTTTACCTTCTCTTGATACACGCTCTGTTCTTGCCGGCTCCCTCCCGCTGACATCCGTCTACTGTTTCATTTCTAATAAAATCACTGTAGCTTCATCAATGGAGGTCGTGCTAGGGAAAGGATAAATCTGCCGGCGGCGATGCTGCGTCCGAAGCGAGCAAACAGATCGATGCGCGGCTCTTGGCCAGTCAATTGCCGCCCTCTGCTAAGCACCGCAGCCGTGGGCAGGTGACCACCGGCGTTTCACACTCCGCCGCCGCGGCCGCACGTGAGCTATTGACCAGTCGTCGCATACCGGTGATCTCGGGGTCCCGCAACGTCGGAAAGCGTTCTGCGAAAGCAGGAAGCAGCGGCAAACGAGAAGATTTTGAAAACAAACACTTCTGACTGAGTTTATGTCTTCCTTGTTCCGTAAGAGAGCCTGTAACAGTGATGTTTAATAGTTGCATGGCGTCCAGTTATAGGCGGACGTCTGGTCATAACAAAAACGAACTTCCGGAAAACATAAAAGTCGATTTTAAGATCGCACGAACAGCTGGCTCGTGAGTAGATAGGCGTATACAGTAACGCAAGGAATTTATTGCGTATTTAAGTGTGGTATCGACCCGCCGGTACTGGTGGCCCCACGTACATCAAAAGCCCCCGTTTTTCAGGCGCAAAACAGAAACACCACAATACCAGCATGGCGAAACTGCGTGTATCACAACCCACGATTGTTCCCAAGAGCACAGACTGCATCTACGACAGTCTCCACCTCACTCCATCTCACCCTACCTGTGCAAAGACGCACACACTGGCAACCGTTATTGCGAGAGGGCACGTGTATATTTGTGTTTAGGGGCCTGGATAGCTCAGTTGCGGACTAGCATATGGAGTTTGCTGGTTCGAATCCTGGTGTGGCCAAGGATTAGTTCCTGGAGTTAAACATTATGCGAACTCCATTCGGCCATCTCCCCGCACATTAAACTGCCTGTCCGCACTGACCATCTCACTGCAGCCATCAGTCTGGTGGTTCCTTCAGTGCATAGTTTAGTAATAGGACCCCATCCCATAGTGTGAAATCACCGAGAGGTGGAAGCACTGTCCCTCTAAATAACAACCACCACCACCACCACCACCACCACCACCACCACCACCACCACCACCACCACCACCACCATATTTGTGTTTCCTCTATGCGCGAACGCAAACGTTCGGGTAGCAG
>SMGT01003591.1:129781-160704 GCA_004794575.1 Lanistes nyassanus | reverse complement strand
GGGGGGGGGGGGGGGGGGGGGGGGTTTCTGGCCGACAGCTGAAGTGACTGAAAGCGTTCCTCATAATTCACTGATAGTAAACGAACTCCTTCGATTATTTGTTTGAGACTCTTAGCGCGGCAACAGATCATTGATTCGTTCGACTAAGATCTTTGGGTAACTCTCACTGCACGATACAATGTTGGACGTCATTGGTTCGTTCGATTGAGATTTTTTTTCCACTCAGCGTACGATGCAATGTTGGACATCATTGGTTAGTTCGTTCAAAAACTTTTTTGTCACTCGCGGTGCAGGAGGTAATGTTGGACCTAACGTGCGCCCTTATGCCAGCAGCGCGAAAGTATGGCGAAAGTTTGAAGTCACTTGGGGAAAGGGAGTTTTAGGCACGTGCGGTGTGAGTTTCAGGGCGAAGTCCGGAATACGCTCTGCAGTCGTCTGCTTGTGGCAGTCTGACGAGTACATTGATGAAACGGGAAATAGATGCTTCACGACCACATGAACAGTCAGAGCTTCTGCTTACGTTTGAGAGGTTGAACAGACAGCTAGTTACGTGGACACAGATAAGGACTATAAACATAAGACAGCATAGGGAGGAGAAATTTATGGAGACGAGAATAAACATTGCGAGAGATGGTTATAATCTGCCTTTAGCTTCACACAAAGCACGGAATCCTTCACGTGATTAGTAGGTCGAATAAATGCACGAGCTTGCAGCTGGGTGAAATGACACTGCATCGTTTGCTTTCTTGAGCGTATAAATAGTTTAAATTAAATACCAACAAACTCGGTTAATCCGTGTCGCTCATCTAAACAGGATGTTGACGTAACACAAGGCGTACCAACAACACACACAGCTGTTCGTTAAACAGTTGCGGTTTGTAAACTGATACAAGGTTTTACTTTAGCAAAACACTCTGTGTCTGGTCCGGAGAAAACTGGGAGCGCTCCCCGAATCAGCGGGTGTCTGGCCCAGAAAGAAAAAAAAACGTTGAGGGTGTTCACTAGGACAAGAAACTAGGCGATGGAAAAGTGTGGGAGCGTGTAGGAGGTCCCTTTCTAAACTATACGTACGGGCACTGCATTCTTCTTGTAGTTCGTGGACTGTTTTACGCGCTTGCATTCATACATTCCTTGGTTCCCAGCTCTTTGTTGGAGTCGTGAAAGTGGCAGTAAACTTGTAAATTCCCTATTTCCCAGTAAACTTGTAAGTTCCCTATTTCCTCTCGTATTTTGGCTGAGCCTTTTATGACTGTAAGAGGGGACTAGAACACTGGCAGTCTGCAGTGCTCTGCACCCAGAGCAATCTGGCAGCTTTCAAAGGGCGAGCAGTCAGAAGGTGTAAATATGACTAGGATGGTCAGTACTGTTAGACAAAACTGGGATTGCTACAGGGATCACGTTAAAGCTGTTACATATGTGGCATTCTTTCGCAATTGTAACAGAGGAAGCAAGGCATTACAATGAAAGATCGACAGATTTTTGTCGATGCAATAAGAATAGTCCATGATTATAAGTTTTTCTAGACGTCACAAAAAATTCATAGTCTGCATGGATCATTCGTCCACTTCGTGAAATGGCTTAAATCACTGCAAGAAGTAACTTTGTGCCTCGCCACCTGTTCATGGATATAGATGGTGCGTCTCTCAGATTAGTTCGTTAAAACAGTAGGTTCTTAAAATTTCGACGGACACAGCAAGGTTTTAATTGTACGGATTGTGGAATGTCAAGAGCTTTGGCACATAAAGGCAATGATTGTTAAAGGATTGTTGTTTATTTAACGTGCAATCGATTTCGAGATTTATACCACATTACCCATGAGTGGTCACCTAATACAGCTCCTGTTTGGGTATGTGGAAGAACTAGGAGTTTTAATTTTGGTCTTGCGCACCAGAAGCCATCTCGTGACACCAGGTAATCCTGTCGTACGTAGGATTTTATTGGCTGTTCACAGACCACACGCACAGTTCCATTTGAATAGACGGACCGATGTTTGCAGTCTCTTTTAAACAGAAGGAATGAGGCTGTTAAAACAGGGACCTGGTTTTGAGGCCTTATCGAAAGAGTGAAATGGCCTATGTTGAAATTTTAAGCCATTTTGGCTCAAGAAGGCGGAAGGAGTTTATTTTACAAGCTGCAACCCCAGAGCGACTACCGAAACTCTGAGGCGTGGTACTAACATTACAAACGCACGTCGCTTTATCAGGACAGAACAGTTTTATTTTCTGTTGACATCTCTGATCAGCTTGAGTTTCTCACGGTAGTAGTCATGGCGGTTTAAAACCTGGTTAACGCGTGTAAAGTACATGGATTCCTTTCTCTAGATGTTAATGTCGACATAACATCCCGTTGTCTTGCTCAGAGCCGCCAGTACGCCCGATAGTAGTGTTCTGAAGACATTTCTTACTGTTCTGAAGACATTTCTTACTGTTCTGAAGACATTTCTTACTGTTCAGAAGCCTTTTTTGTTTGGAATACCTTTCTGAGTGTTCTGAATACTTTTCTCGCTGGAGGAATGTGCGTCCTAGTTTGCCCGGCGAGGCCACGTGTATGCTAAGAAAAGCTTTCAGAGATCCTAATAACGCATGCCTATATAAATGCTACAATGAAAATGGATGCTTGTTGTATTTGCTGCAATGTGGAAAACACAAAAATGCAGCCTTCTAGAGACTGGCGATGGCTGACACTGTCTTGATAATAGTTTCTTGCATGGAATGCTATTGTCTGTAGGTAAACAAAAGAAAACGCGATCTAGATAGATAAGGAAGTGAAGGCGATGACTTTAAATATGGAACATATATTAAAAACAATATTTAAAAAGTCGGGCAACGTTTAAACCGAGCATCACTATGCAAAACGCGCAGCTGAGACCCTAGACTAGATAAAAGCTCTTACTGTCCTTTAAAAGGATAACCTATTTATTTACATAAGCTCTTGTTCGTCCTTCTGTGGGTCAGGTTTTTTTATAAAAAGATTACGGCTGTTGAACCGTTGTCGGGTCTGGGGACTGCGTGCTTTTAAATGCCACAGTTCATCCTGACGGAACAGCATGCACTTGCCCCACAGCCGACTGTCCTTCGTTTCACCGCTGATCCAAACCTTTCAAACTACCGCTTTCCGAGAACCACGACGCAGATGACAGAACGACAGAATATCAGGGGGTTTGGGGTAATGGATGTACCCGAGGCTTTTTTAAAAAAAATTCTATCTTGACATAGCGGGGGTCATTGTGACTTTACAGGTGTCACTTGGTACGTTTATGCTAGCCTAGCATTGACGGGTGCTGTTCTTCTTGGCGCTGAACAGCCGATGAGCTCTTTTCACTGTTTTAGAGAGGCTTATGCGAAAACCTTTTGCGTTGTAAGTTTGCAATTCTGATTTCTTCTGTGGAATAATTTACCATACTTGACACTTTTCGCTGTGAAAATCCACGGAAACACTCGCGAGCTACACAGTTTGAAAATGACGCTTGTCAGTCGATGCAAGCTGATGATCGTTTCTTGTAACAAGGTGCATTCGTTCCTAATGAACTCTTACTAGGCCAGAACAAACCAAAAACACCCTCCCCCCCTTAAAAAAACCAACAAAAAAGAAAAAACTCCCCAAACCCATAAGTAACAGCTATAAAACCGGCGTTTTCAGTGAAAGAAAGTGGATCTTGCACTTCTTTTTAATATTGAGAACCGAATACCAGGCGGCTTCTGCCTTCGTTTCTTTTTTAAATGCAAGCTCTTCTTGCAGTACGCGTGGTCAGAGAGCCAGAGACAGCAGGGGAGTAGAATATCACGTGACGTCCCACAGCACTTCACGAGGACATGCTGCTGAGAGGAAACAGAGCGTCATAACTGTCAATCAGGCGCCTCTCATCTGTCCTCAGTTTTCACGTGAACAGCGTCAAACACTCGGTCATAAATAGCGGTTGCTTGAGGACCTCAGTTATCAGTCATAACTCCCCTCCCCCCGCCTCCCATCCATCCACCCCTCCTCTCTCTCTCTCTGCGCTGCACCCCATTGAGAGCTGCTAATCGCCCGTAGTAGCTGTATAAAGGCAGTCAGAAAACACTGTTAGTGGGATGAAAGGTATTTAGGAATCAGTGCCAGTGATATGAATGTGCGAGGGTGTTGCCAGGGAAGGTCCCTGAAAAGGGAGGGGTTCTGGTCGAAAGGTAGGGCCTGCTTGCAAGTGCAGTCTCGCTGCCTGCAGCTCTCGGCAAGACACGTGCGTGAAGCAGCTACAGTGATTTCGCGCGTGAAATAAACTTTCAGTTACGGATCGACTTGTTTCCCTCTGTTGATAATCGCCTGTAGCTCTGTGATGAGGATATCGGGAAAGTTACACGGCCAGCCGGAAATGAGATTACCTGTCGTTTGTTGAGACCGATGTTGGGTGGCGTACGGATGGTTTATAAAGCCTCTGTCGCTTTTTAAACTCAAACAGTATTATTTCATGCATTTTTTATTGTGTGTTTATATTTAGCCGTTAGGGGAGGAACATCAAAGGTGTTCTTAATTAAGCAAACATTCCAGGCCGAAGGCTAGGTTCACGCGAACTACGATTTCTATTAAAAAGAAATTTTTCGGTAAAACCTGTATGTGGTGTTTCTTGCAAAACTGGTCGAGAAAGACCTATGTAGTATTAAACAGTTTTCGTCAAAGAGTTGACAATGATGGTTGTTATTGAAACAGTTTGAAGGCCAAGGCCCGAGCTACATGACCATTTGTCAGTCTCTCTCTCTCTTTGAACACGAAGTGACCTTACGAGCTTGAAAAAGCGCAGAAAAACTGGAGCCGAGGAAAATACAGTCTTACGTAAAATATGCTAATCTCTTAGGGTCACCACTGAAAACAGCTAGTGGACCTTCTGAAATTTGAGAGCAGCTTCAGTTAATTATTGGAAAAAAGGTTTCAACGATCCTGGACCCCAATCAGCATGGGGTTTCTCTGTATCTTTAAAACTTAAGCCACCAACATTTACCAGAAGGTAAAAATAGCTCACTTTTAAAAGTGTGAGCAAAAGACATGCAGTTGCTTAGTCAGACCACCTGCCAAAAATTCCTGCTACCTGCATTTGCTGAGTCCCGCGTAGAGTGGTGACAGGAAGGCAGGATTGATCTTCAAACACTCTATGACACTTGTTTTGACACATGTCGTTTGTCATCTGTTTCCGCTGACTGCAAGGAACAGGAAAGGGTCGCTTCTTAGTGTAAGCATTTCTGACATGGTTTGGAAGTTGTTCCAGCGACATTGCAGAGAGCGTCTGAACACGTATTCGCGAGACATTGAAATGTTTTAGACCCGTACTCGTAAGGTTGCTTGTTGCTTAACGTCTAGTCGCAAAAGAGGTGCAAATCATGACAGTGTGTTGATAAGATGTTATTGAAATGATTTAGCAACATATTCGCGAAACATCATTAAAACGATTTATACGCATTCTGCTAAACAATGTAGGTACTTATTCATTAAAAGGTATTAAAATAGATCAGGGATCATTTCGTTTCAAACTCTAAAACATTGTAGTTCTTACACTGTCACATGGTTTCTATCATTTTCTGTCTGTTGTGTGATGCTGTCACACTGTTTCCGTTGCCGTGTCACATTGTCACACTCTTGCTGTTACACTTTTGTTATGTAACGCCGTGTCTCACTGTCACACTGTTGCTATTACACTGTTGTTATGTAACGCTGTGTCGCGCTGTCTGTTGTGTCACAATGCTATCCTGGTCTCTTTCCATATAAATAAATAAATAAAATGTGGATTTTTAACGCGCGAAAACACATTTTATGCACACTTCGCATATCAAACTGTCACACTGTAGTTTTGTTACGCTGTTATCTGTTGCTATGTAACTCCGTGACGCTGTAGTTGTTACACTGTTACTATGTAACTCTGTGTCTCACTGTTGCGTCTGTTGTGCTGTTTGCAGCTAAACGGCTTCAGCCGGAGCTCTGGCATGGGAGAGTACCTGTGTATTGGCGATTACTTGTGTCTCTACTGCGAGGAGACAGAAGGTTTTGTCTACAGCCACCAGTCCAGGTAAGAATGTTCTGCACTTCGTCTTATCAACCCGTGCCACTTGTTCGCATATCGCTGTTGCCTCTTAGAAGAACACGAAAGGATCGTTTTGTTTAGTTGTGGGGATTGTTTTCACAATGCATATGCTTGTGGCGGCTTCCTTTCAGAGCCAGCGAACGCGGTGACATCTGCACGAAGAAGTCTGAAACTGGAGCCGCCAAAAAACGCTGTCAGCGAAGATGGCAGTGTTTTAGCCCTGAAAGCTGCGGCTTGGTGTCTTGGGGTTTTAACACTCGCCTCTTTTGTAGGCGATGTCTGCGGGGCATTTTTCGTCCCGAACGTAAAGCCTGGCGCACACGATGTGACTTAAAACCTGACGTCGCGTACACTTCGGTTGTAATTTCCGTCTTTTGGTTACAACACACCACTGGCTCTGTTATCTCGTCAGATTTATAGGCCACGCTGCATGGGGAAGCCCCCCGCCCCCCCGACTCCCTCACACACTGTCATTTGTTCTTCTGTTTCTCATTTATCTCCTTTCTTTGCTTCTTTCGTTGTTGCTTTCTTTCTTTATCTCGTTGTTCTTGCTGTTATATAACAAAACAAAAGAAAAAACTTTCGTGCACGCCACACCTAAGCTCATATTCAGGTGTACGTATTTCATACAGACACGAGGAAACGAAAAAACTGCAGGCCCTCTGTAAGATGCAGCAAGGGAGATGCACAGAGCTGGTTGGGCGAGTGACGACGTTTGGTAGATGCATATCAGCGATGCCTGAACACAGCTTTCTCCGATTCCCTTCAGTCTTGCAGAGCGCAGTTTCGTTAGTGCAGACGCCCTGTAGTGGTACTGGGTAATCGCATCTTCCACTGAACAGTAAACGGGGCAACCTTTTTAATTCCGCGAATTTTGAAAATGAAAAAGTAGCATGTTAATACGTAACGTGAAACCGGTTACTGTAACGCCTATTTTGTTTATGAACTGGTTCTAATGTAGGTGAATCCTGCTGGATGTCTGCACAGACTCTTTGAATCGAGCAACATTTTTCTCAAACTTTATTTTCAATTTTTGTTTGCTTTGTAACAATCTTTATTTGCTTATTCTACTGATGTGAAGTTCTGTTTACTTACCTAGGTGATTGACTAGAAGTCGTTTGTACCATACTAGACGATACAAAAATAACTCGCTGATGGTTTTCACTGGATGAGGATGCATGACCTCCACCATCGTACTGATTTTTTTTTTTGAAATGCGTTGAAGTGCATGCACAGGTGCAAAACGCATAAAGTGATGAGTGGTGGGGAAGGTCTGGACTGAAACAACCGCCAAAAGTACTGTGATTTGACCGGCATTCCAGCGACTTTCTCAGATATAAAGGTTGTCTGGAATGAGTGGCTTTGTCGTTATAAATAAATTTTTAAAAACCCGAACTCCCTTGTCGAGCGCAATATCATTTGTCTTTCTTGAAAATGTTGGCTGCCAGGAGGAGGAACTACAGTGGTTTATGAAGTCACTTACTATTCTGTCCATTTTTCTTTTTTTTTTTTTTTTTTAGAAAACGTTTGTTTACCTTGTCGACAGTCAGTTTCGGCAGCAAGATAGTTATTCACAGTGATGTTAGCAACACATCATCCGCTGAAACAGAAGTTTTTCGCCCTGTTGTTCCTGCAAATACGCTTAGTTGTCAACATCTATTTCTCGAAAGGTGTCGTTTTTTCCTAGACAGGTGTTCTTCCAGAAAAAAATTAGCATAAGAACAGTATATCCACCGACATTCAGAAGTATAACAAGTGAAATAGGTCAAGATTCATGTTACCTTCACGCCGTATAGGGCAGCTTGCTTGCCACCATTAAAAATGTTTGAAATTGCGAAGCCGTGAGAGGTATTCTCGATTTCCTCTGCATTTGTTCCACTAAACCTGTCTTTGTTCGCTAAGGTCGTAATTGAAATGATTGGCTGTCATTGGCATTGTTACCCGCTCAAGGAAGCTACAGTCAGATTTTAGTATACAGTGTGTGAAGTTGTCTGTAAACACCTGAACACGGCAGCCCAGCGTGCTTGGCGTGGCTTCCAAACACGGCCAACTGTTGACGACAAACAGTTTACTTGACACTGGCCTGGCTAGGGTCAGGACAAGGGGGTACCATTAGGAGGGATTTGATATTTCCTCGGGTTTTCGCTCTGCTTGTTCGGCTAAACCGCCATCTTTTTCCCGTTCCTTTTTCTCTCTCATGCTACCCCAGTCCCTAACTCGCTCTCCCCAACTCCGAAAGGCTGGCGCCTGATGCTCGGAGGAGCACATCACCTCCGGATAGAGTCAGGTGTGTACACATTTACAAAGGGCAGTAATCATGCCCGCTGCGCAACCCAAAATGTCAGCGAGCGAGACGGAACATGAGGTATTATCTTTTGATATATTTAGCCGACATGTAACCGCCATGGCGTGCGTGCGCAGCGTGAAGATACAAGTGCGCATGCGTGCCTAATGATTTATTTGGGAGACATGCGGGTGCAGGCTTGCGGGTGGGACGGATGTTGTTGATCTTTAACGGTAGCCTGAGGGGGTTGGCAATAATTACAGACGTTTTAGTGCGGACAGTGTATTTCTTACAAATTTTCCACAAACCTAAACTCGTTAGGATCACGTCGGTGCATTTAGATGCAACTGCTTCGTTTGTGTAATTGTTCAAGACATTACTGAAACTGCATACTTTCGCGAGTTTCTTTGATATGTCTAGCCCTGTCTGAAACAGTTTTAGAAACCCCAAGATCAGAAGACAGCTTGGGATGGGATTTTCACCACATTTCTTTGAGAAGTAAACGCCACCCACTTGCGGTGTCTGCGGGATGTGGGACGTGGGATGGATCCAGAATCTTTGGATGTGGATGTGGGGATGGATTCAGACAAACGACGGAGTCTTCAAAACAGTGCAGGGTAGCATGTTAAAGAGAATGTCAGACAGGCTCGTCTCTTCTGTTCTCCTTTCTTCCCTTGCTTGCTTCCTTCCTATCGACCTATTTTCCCCCTTAAATATAAGCATGCGCATGCGCATAGAGATGCCCACAAATTCACACAAAAAAAGAGCATGATCAAACATGCACACATAGGAACGCCTGCGCATAGACATGTAAAGCTCTGGAAATTAATTAGAGACAAGAATGCCCAGCCAGAAATAAGACAAACGAAAGCAGAGAGCTATGGCGTAAGTGTGAGGTGCACTTCTTTAAGTCGGGGCAACTCGAAACACGCTGACACCGCCATTTTCCGAGGCAGTGGATGCTACTTCAACGGCAGACATGGGCCTGCCATTGAAGTTCAGTTTTTACGACCCTCAGGTATCGCAATCAACCGCGCATGCGCAGTCACGGGCCAGGTCAGGTCGTGCTCTATGTGGAGTGACGTGCACCGTGAAACTCTGGTATCAGAAACAGTGAGGGAAGTTAACGTCACAGAGGTTATTGCTGGCTCACACATGAGCGTCCTCAGACATGCACTTGATTTTTGTCAGGACGCGTCATCAGAAATTTGTTTTTTCAGCTCGCGATTGCAGCAAACTCTATCCAAAGTAACAAAAGCTCGAGAAATGCGCTTGTTTTTCTAAGGGTTTGTTAGGTTTATGTAGAGCGAGCGTAAGCTTTGCTTCTTGCACTTCCATGTTGGTCTTTGATACACCCAATCTCTGCCTGTTCGAGCTTTTGAGTAAACAAGCAATAAACAGATCATTCATTGCCGTACAGAAAGCACCTCTAAACAAGCTGTTTTCGTGTGAAAATAATCAGCATGCCCAACGCTGCAATGACGGGGAAGGACTGTTCCTGCCATTTATTTGTGTGTGTACTTTGCGTGGTGCGGCAACACGTGCAGGTGGGCAGGTGTGTGAGGATAGGTGCATGGATTTACCGACACGTGGGTGGGCATTTATGTGTATCTCAGCAAAAGAATTTTATTTCTATACATCAGTATGTTCCGTGTATATATATATATATATTGCTTTTATTTTTCCTGCTTGTTTGGATTTGTCAATTAATATATTTTTTAAAATTCATTAATTCGATAGCCTTATTATTGTTTGTCTTTATTTTCCTTTCTTAACCTCTTTAGTCCCCCATTCCTTCCCCCCTTCTCTCTCTTCTTTCTTTCTTTAAGGTATCCGCTTTTGAGGCGGGAGATCGGCGGGTTCAAGCAAACTATTATAGTAGCTGCCCAGCCAGACACCTGGCACTATAAGGAACAGTACTACACTCTCTAAATGTTTTGTTAACACTATTTATAC
The DNA here is from genome assembly GCA_004794575.1 of Lanistes nyassanus. NCBI lineage: Eukaryota > Metazoa > Mollusca > Gastropoda > Architaenioglossa > Ampullariidae > Lanistes > Lanistes nyassanus. The sequence goes on along the minus strand of SMGT01003591.1, from coordinate 150,418 downwards.
GAAAAGTGTTAAAGCAGGTGCGAAATATGTGCTGCGTGTGTAAATAGTTTGTAAGGTGTGTGCTACCTGTGTTCTAAGTGTTCTTAGCGTGTCCCTGCTTGACTGAACACTTGTTGCTGGCACACATCTGGAACACTATCAGAAAACTATTTATGCATTTTCAAGGCGTTTGAACACTTTCGAGAACACATTTAAAGCATACTAGATGAAGGTAAAGTGCGTTCTGTTTCGGCAACGAAATAAGTGTTCTTACTTGAACACTACTTGTTTACAGTGTAGGACTGGTTGGCCCGGTGTCGGTATAATGTGACTGGGTTGACTGAAGCCTGTGTTGTGACAGAAGTCCCAGGGTGGCAGCATGTAAACTTGCCTCAAGCAACACTGTTCTAATATGCACCTCGTCAAGAAACCAACAAGTAGAGTTCAAGGTGACGTGAGTTTGGGAGCGCGATGAAGGGAGTTGATGCAGGGATATGGGTTCAGATCTTCGATTAAAGCCAGGCGTGCGACTCATAGAAGGCGGGGTACTTAAATCTTCGTTTGTCTTGCTTCATTTGTAGATGTCCACCCAGCCCCAACCCCAAGCCTTCCCTATCCCATAAGAGAGAGGACAGGGGATATTTGTAACCGCAAAAACCCAGATTGTAATTATAATTATTGGCGGGATTCGAATCCGATATCTTCACAATCTTGTTCCTTCTGTCATACCACCTTGGCACCAAAGCTTCCCAAGCAGAACCGAAAGTGTAACCTTTCTTCGACGCAAGCGTGAGGTCGAGCACAGTATTATATCTGAGGGCAAAAGGGGGGATGGGGAGGCAGATGGCCGATTGGTTAGAGCACTGGCATTGGAACCCGAAGTCGCTGGTTCGATTCCCTCGCACCACACCACTCTTCCCTAGATTACCAGCTGTACCTGGTACCTGGGTGATGGGTCAGAGAAGGTAAAGCAGGGACGGAGAGGAGATTGGCACAGACCTCACGATGCTGGCCCACAGAACACTGGGGTTCTGATACACCCCAATGTGGTCACGGGACAGCCTTTACCTTATACAAAGAGACACGTCCCCAGTCTTTCTGCCAGGGAGATGGGGAGGTGGTAACCTGTTTCAGCTGGCACCGTAACGGAAACCCCTCCTGACGTCAGGAACAGGATGGAGGAACCTCTATTTAGTAAAGATCTTTCTTATCACTGAAATCCGTCTTCGCTATTTCTGGCGGGGATACAGGAATTCAGATGTAATGCGAACTTATCTTTTTAAATTATGTGTTGCATCTGTGGTCGTGCCTTCTTGAAACTTGCATGATTGATGATCCGTGAGCGCTTAAGTCCGCCCTAACAGGTGTTTGTTTTTCAGAAATCCCCGATTTGGGTTGCTCCAGAGGACCCCTTTGATACATTTGAAAAGCACTGCGAAAGTACTGTGAGTGCAATGTGAGAACCTAGCATCTAACACAAAAATAAGGGGCTTTATAAGCCGTTGAAAAGAAAACTGGTAGGAATAATTAATATTCTGGGAAAAAAGTGAAATAAAATGCAGACTAATTTTCCTACACTTACTTCTTTCGTAGAAAGGTTCAATGTGCAGGGGTTTATATGAGAAAACATTGTTGTCCTGCATGTCAAACATGAGACGATACATTTAAACATGATCAGAGACTTTTGTAACCCGTTTCCGTGCGTGCTGTACTTCCCACTACTGTTAATACTTCAAACATTTCTTGATGTAAAAAGATTCTTACGTATAAATGATATTCTTATTACTGTTTCGTTTAGTCCGCTTCACATTCAGACAGCTCTGTACTAGTTTGGAGAAAAAAAGTTATTTTTCTTGACGTCGCCCGCCCAATTAGCGATTGGCAGAGCTGCAGAAATTTCCACAACTAGGGGTCCCAAAAGTATTAGCTCCCTTGTCTAGTCCTCTCGGGAGCGGAGGTACGATAAGGTGATGGAGAGGAGTGGGAGATACGTATTGGCTGATAAGGCTGGTGAAAGGTTTGACGTGAAACCAGTCAGGCCGTGTTCAGAGCCCTTGAGAATGCTGTTGAAAGCTGCACAGGGTGAGTGCTGCATGAACCGTAATTTCATCAATATGGATTCGCTTGTTTACCGGTGTATGAGCTTTCGGGATGGCTGTTGTGATGCGAAGTCAGGGTTCTGAGCGGCGGGTTGCTGTCATTGGTGTGACAGACCCCCGGCTTTGATCTCAGTCTGATTGGTCTAATCGGCTGCGCATCTCATCGTGCGCAGTCTGGCGTGGCGCAACACGAAAATAGCGCCCATGCCAGTCCCGAGCTTTTCCTCCCGCTTGTTAATCTACTCCAGAGCACGCTGAAACCTTATTATGGCGTCTCTGTTCCTTCGATTTTTAACTGAAAGTAATCTATGTATGTGGTCACGCCGCCTAAAGTTTCACGAAAAAAAAAAAGAAAGAAAGAGATCCCGGGTAACATATCTCGGGGTTTTGAGGGTAGGGGCACGTCCTGGTTCTCGTTATTATCGTTTAACATTATAAACGTCCTTGCTTTCATTCTCCTCTTTTTAACTTTTTTCTTCTCTCCCTCTCTCGCCAGCCCTCGCCTCTATCTCTCTCCCCCCTCCATTCTATTTCTATCTCTTGTCTGGGTATGTGTATTGCGCGTGGCTGTTTGTGTCTCCCTTTTTGTCCTGTAACAGCTGAAAGACTCTCTAGGCTGAAGAGTCGTTAGGCAATATAAACAGTTTATTTTGAGTTTCCTGTCCAAATCGTTTGTCAGCCTCTTTAAGAGCCATGCCGCTTTTTGATACAACGATCTTCGTTCTCTCATTTTTCTTGCTATCATAAACTAAGCTTCAGCTGAAATTTCTACCGCAGCCTCGGGCTCTTGACGATCTTTGAAGCCCACAACATCTACGCTTTCATCTACAGCGTCTGGCTCATTCCTGGCAACAAAAACAAGTTCGGTTCCCTGCATGTCTCACAACTGCCGACGCCACTTGTTAAGGAACGTTGTATTGCGTGGGAAGATAATCGGCTCGGGAGATGGATTTTCTCTGCTCGCACACAGCGTCTCTGGACCACACAGCGGTCCCGTTTCTCTCCCATTCACCTGCTGCGGTGTCTTGAAACAGACTGCGGCTGCGGTGCTGTGCTGTTTTGTTTATGTTTTACGACCATAACACGCAGAGACTAAACTCTACTTCCAAACCTTCTGGTGAATAAAATAAGATTTTCTTGAGAGGCTTCTGCATTTATCTGTATTGTAATTTGTATTAGAACACAGGGTCACACAATAAGTATCGCTCGTACTTTCTTAAAATGAAAAGTCGCTGTCCATTTCATGGACACTCCGTTCTGACATGACTTCCGTCCTCTCAACATCCCGTTGACCAGTTCGTCTCTTTCTTACGTACATGGTGGGTACGTGATCAATGCATTTATTTTATAAATCTGCAACTATAGTACAGGTGGATGTGCTTGATTATGTGTCGTTACTGTGGGGCTTTTTGTGCGTGTAACGGGCGTGATACAGTCCATCCCAAGTCGCCATTCATTTTGATCCAACGTTGTTCTGGGCACCCCTGGGCAAAAAGCTATGGCGTCTGGGCAGTCACACGCACAAAGTGATTCTGACGGCAAGGAATACCAAGATAGTTATCAAACTTGTCAGAAGATCGTGTTCGCAGAGTAACGTCGATGGAAGCTGATGGAAGTTGTCTGCCTTGACGGCGAATAGACCTTTACGCGGAGGAGACAGACTACTCAACCGTTTTTTAACGGTGTTGTCTTTTTGAAGGTTTTTTCCGACTTCCACTAGATAACGTGATGAATATACCACTTGATCTTCCTGAGGCAAGTCCTGAACAAAGTCTAGTAATTCGCAGACTTTAAATTATGTACATTTTGTCCAATACCTCTGGCGGTAAACGACTTCTGACGCTTGTGCCAGCAAACTTGCTTTAAAAAAGGACTGATTTTCATTTATTTTTATAAGTCTGACAGCTGTTGGCTCGATCTTACTTAGATCTTCACATTTTCCGATTAAAAAGAGCAGTGTTGAACACCAAATCAGCAATCTGAGATCTTTCTCTCTGCATGGCTGGAAACTTCTCACAAAGTCATGATTTCCCACTTTAAAGATCTCCCCCCTGAGGCGTGACGTACGATGGGGACCTTTGTTCACTTGTCTGCGTGACGTCAGGCTACAGGTTGTTTACCTTGCAGCTCAATACCCCGTTTGTCTGGTTTCTCCGGTTTTCGGTAGCAGGCCCTTGTCCGCAGGGCTACACCTCTCAGATACGGCGAGAGGCAGAAGGATGGTCTGAATTGTTGGCAAACAGCAAGAATGGCCTTGCTGTGTCGGAACTTTTGACACTTATAGGTCTGCCTCTAGCTCAGCCCTGCACCGTCTGGCAGGCAAGTTCAACTTTCGCAGACATTACTCTTACATTAAGATAAATACTGCTGCATCTGGCTGAACGCAACTTGATGTGTATATTTCTCTGCTGGTCTGGCTCTGTTGAAGCCAGCCATTTTTTTCTCATCTGTGTACCCCGCACTGGTTGTAATCGATTAAACGTAGCAATAATCACTTCGCTGTGTTATAAATTCCACTTGAAAGTTTTCTTTTAAAGTACACACTGTGGGCGTTCTGCCGGGGCAGCGCCTCAAAAGCGAATCGATGGCAAACCTTTAGTTCAAACGTCGCCACTTATAAAAGCACGGCAAGATTTAAAAAACACTTTAGTTAACAAAATAAATAGCAATACCCGTCATGCCAAACCTGCCTCACATACCACTGGATACGATACAGATATGATAGGCATGGCGTGCCGGAACTAGCATTTTCTTCTCCCTAATTCTTGAGAATCCCAAATACACTCCATTCCCCCGTCTCTTTCTCTTTCCCCCATCGTGGAGATAACTCCTGAGATGAATGCAGGCTGAAATTGATGTACGCCATTATGAATATACAAGAATTCTAGTATTTATTTGGGTATGTAGCGTTGGGTACTGCAGCAAAGGAATTGCTTTGGGCGGCTATTCTTACAATATTCACTACTCCCTTTGGTTATGTATTTGAATAAATAAATATGCTATATTATGTTTGCAGACCTGAGGGAATTTACATTCATTTAAGCAACAAACTCTTTAGGAGAACGAAGACACATTTCATTATTTCTTGATTGGAGCGGGGTTTTTTTTCCTAAAAGATTTTGGATTTTTCTGGATTTTTCTTGTGGTTCATTTATCTATTTATACTGGGTTTTTCCAGTAAATGCTCATAAATGTACAAAGATGAACAAATGAGACTCGCTGCTGACGAAATGTAAGAAGAGAGATATTGGGTTTTCAACCCACGCAATGACACTATGACACTATGACACAGGCATTTGCCGGAAGGAAGAAGTTCAGTCAGACGTCAGAGCTGTACCAAAGCTAATTGCTCATTGCTTCCCTTGGCAACAGGGAAAAATAACTGGCGTAAACTTTCCATTGTTAGTTCCGCGAGCAGAAGGCTAATGAAGCAGAACTAGGACTCCTTGGTGACAGTAGCAGTGGCGTGCAGTACCTTACGACCTTGACCTCAGTGATAACGAGATGAAACAGCGTGAGGCAATTATGCTGAGGCATCAGCAGGAACAACGTAAGAGTAAGACAGACAACGTTTTTGGTGGTCAGAATGAGGCTTTATTACAGTAACTACACAAGACATGCACAGCAATAATGAGCCTTTCAGGACGAGTATAATTGCCGCTGTGACCTGTTAGCCGTTATCGTCAAACGAAGTGGCCATAGCAACACGTAAAAGCTCAAATTGGCTAGAGCCAATCAAAAGGCGAGCTCTAGTTCGGAGGTGTGAAAAGCGGAGCCAATCAAACGGCGAGCTCTATTTCGGAGGTCCTTCGGGGGGGGGGGGGCGGGAGGAGGAAAAGGGGGATGTTTCGGGAGGAGGGGGAGGGTTTAGGGGAAGGGTTGGGAAGAAAGGGGTGGCTGGGTGGGTGTAAGGGGAGGGGGGTTATACGCAGTTGATCTTCAATGGTGACCCTAAGAGATTAGCATATTGTTTGTTAGACGGTTTTTGACTGGCCTCAGTGAGTTTGGCCTTTACAAGCTCACAGGTAAAGTGGATGTGGTTATTGGCCGCAGCCATTGGCAGTCTTCATAAACTGCGTTCATTTTAAACGTAGGTTTTTTCCATTTTAATCTGCAGAGTTTTTGCCAAGAAAGCTAGATACAACTGCTAACTATTGATGCACAAAGATTAAAAAGTACCAGTGGCACAGCAAATATACCTTTGTTATAAACAGTAAAATCTTTTAAAGTCTTTTAAATGAACTTTCAGCGTATCGAACATCCTCTCCCATATCAACAACTATTCTTCTAAGCCTTGGAGGCTGGTATGTCTGCTCCATGTTCACATCGTCAGTTCCTGGAAGACACGCTTGAATGTCGGTGGCAAACAATCCGTGAATGAAGTTAAAATCCGTTAACCGGAGTCGCCGTCTTGATATTGGCAAACTCTGTGCGCTCTTGGAAATGTTAACACAACTGCTTGCATTACTTCCTGTCATAAGTGCAGCGTAGAGTCTTTTTACCCTGTATATTCTTTACATATGAGCAGGCGGGGCGATAAGAATTACATCCAGCCAAGCCATCTTTGGTTTCCGGAATGTCACGTTTTCGTAGTATCTTCTCAGAAAATAGACGAAGGAACGAGATGAAGGAAAGAAAGAAAGAAGAAAAAAAAGAAAAAGAAGATAACTTTTTAGACGCGGTAGCTGATTGAAGACAGAGGAGCGAAACTGAGGAGATAAAGGATCTGAGGTTGGAGTGAAACTGGAACGCCAGATGATAAGTTTATCGACGTCAGAAGCAGCGAGGCGTAGCCTTGTAATCGTCACGCTGCGTCACCGAACAAAGCAACAGTCCGGACGGAGCCAGGCTCAAACGTTAACTTTTTAAGATAGGTGGCTACCATGGAAACCGTAGCGCCAGGTGTAGGTAATCTTCTATGCATGGTTCGTGCAGGAGTGAGTAGTGTTTGTTCTGTAAGTGCACGTGTGTGCGTGCGTGCTTACGTACATCGCACAATGATTCACTAGTACCAAAGACGATTTCCTTGCGTTTAAGAGATGCTGTGTCTTTATGCAAGGTCCTTCTCTGTTCATTTTAAAAAATAAATGTTTCCTTCCAGCATGGAGAAATATTCAAAGTGCTTTCCAAAGTTTCTTTTTCTTCAGTTCCAGACAAAGGAACTGGACCAAGCTAAGACATGACAAAGACAATCTACATGTTTCGGGGCACTACCCCTTCATCAGGGGTAGTGAAGGGGTAGTGCCCCGAAACATGTAGATTGTCTTTGTCATGTCTTAGCTTGGTCCAGTTCCCTTGTTTTAAATTTAAGAAAGATTTTACTCCAAGCGGCAGTCACCTGTTTTTCTTGCTCAGTTCCAGACATTGTCCTTCAAGCGCTCAATTAAACTTGCTTAACGGTCACTGTATAGTTGAACCAATTTCAGAGACGACGCACAGGATGTGTTGCGTTGCACTAACAAGGCACAACGGACAATTAGGCGAAAATTTCAGGGACAGTCTGGGTGTCGATTTAACATTCTTTGCGGGTCTTGACAGAGAGTGAGCTGTTTTCGCGAACCAAAGGGACGAACCGGCCAGTCGTTATGAGAATAAATAGCCTCGTAGGTGGAACCACGAACATGGTACTAATTATATACATTTGACTTCACGTTTATTACCATTAGGATTTATTTTCTTGGAGAGTTAATTTGTTTGCTGGCCACTCTCTCTTTTTAAAATACCCTCCCCCCAGGTGTCTTTGAAAAATACAAGATTACTCTTTTTGTCAGTGGCATTGTCGTCAGGATTGTCAACTAAAGATTGGACGGCTTCTGAAAAGTCTTGAAATATCGTAGACGTTATGAAGTCCTGTTCGTTTCTGAAATACCTCCCTGTAGAATCAGATTTGGGTTAGAATGTCAACAGATATCATCCACAGGCACTCATCTAAAAGTAAGTGTTAAAAGGTCAAATAAATATAAGAACACTTTTCACAAGAGAAACGTGAATATCCGATAATAAATAAAACAAAGAAGTAATGATTCTTTAAAATAAACTTTTATTACAATAGACACTAGAAATATATAGATCTGGCAAAGGTGTAACCTTCACGGACCCAATGCAGAGACAAGGTCTTCATAAAATCGATTGAATACACTTGAAAACGTGATAGGAGGAAAATGTTTTCCCTGAAAAGAAAACTTTGACAATCTGAAACCAGAACCTAGACATTTTTTCCATTTAATTGCTCGCGGTGTATAAACCCATAAATATTCAGGAATGCGTGCAAATATGCATTGCTTAGTTTTTAAAGGGTAGCTTAGAGATCAAGATCTGGCAAGGACGTGCCTGGGGATGTCTGTGCCTTGTCCTTTTCCATGTCTGTGGACATCCGATGCACGATGCAGATAGGCTCGCGCAGTAAATATTTACATCACAGCTCGGAGCTCCGTCTGTAGTCATTTAAATTAGCTGAACCACCAGTGATGACTAAACGGGATGGAACAAAACGGATTTATTACACCGTTATCACACTCTTATTTCGGGGCTGAGAGGGAACTGGAACATCTACACCATACCCTACCCACCATCTCTGTTCCCCTCCTCCTCATCTAGTTTTCAAAGTCTGGCCTGGGAAGTCTTTGGTCATATTCTGACCTAGAAAGTCTTTGGTCATATTCTGGCCTGGAAAGTCTTTGGTCATATTCTGACCTGGAAAGTCTTTGGTCATATTTTGACCTAGAAAGTCTTTGGTCGTATTCGGACCTGGAAACTCTTTGGTCATATTCTGGCCTGGAAACTCAATGGTCCTAGTCTGATCTGGAAACGCTTTGGTCATATTCTGACCTGGAAACTCTGGTCATATTCATATTTAGTAGAACCAGATACGTGCAACCTGTGCCGTCTTGCTAAACTCACTTTATTGCCACTTTAGCATTCTGTACTGAGCCCAAAATAGAAAAACGACTTCTGGGAGCATTTAACAAAGCGCTTACGTGAAATCGGAACCTGTTTATTCCGTCCTAGAGTCAGGGTGATCGTGACAAATTTGAGCTTAATTCGTGTCAACTGTTCAACGCTACGTAAGCAGCTGACTGATCAGGAATGCTGTGACTCCTGTGCATAGCAGTCAGCACTAGTTTCCTCTGCTTCGTCCTGGGAGCGGCCTCACGGTTGTAACCAGGCAACGCCACGTCGTGAAAGGGGTGCGACCCTAGAGACCCGTTTGAGCTTTGACCTAAGAGATAACCCCGTAACCCAGGGTTAGGAACGGTTCCTGCGTGTGTAGCCTTCGTGGGAGGAGATCACGGCAGTGACTTACGCCTGAAACCTCCGGAAACGCTTGTAGGGACAGATTGCATAGGAAATCCGAGGGATAGGTGCGTGGTGATAACTCGCAAAATGGGGGAGTATGTTAATTTCTCTCGACTTATTTTTTACCCCTCGAGCACCTATGACGTTTGAGCTACCGAGCAACTTCTGCTTGAACCCCCCTCCCCCCGCCAAAAACAAATTGCAGCAGGTGTGTCCTCGCAAAGTCAAACAGGTTTTCTTCCCGTATTGTGTGTTAAGTATTTATACAAAGATTGGATACACGATATGAAGGATGAGCACATTTTTTTCTGACATTGTATAAATTCCTTTTCTACATCAACGAAACATATCTCTGTATCAGAAGGTAAACCCCATGGCGTGCTGTCTCTGGCAAAAATGCACGCACACACGCACGCACCCTTCTCAACAATTAAAACATTCCACAAACTTTTCTGCCGATTAAAGCGCCGTTTACTTTGCAATGTTTTCAGCTTTGAGGGCAGTGTTTACCGTACATGAAAAGTGAAATCTTGACAGGAAATGTTGTTGGGCACCCTCAGTGCAGGATCAACATTTCGGGCGAATAGAACGCCGCACTATTTTGCGTCAAAATATTGCAAGTGTTTTAGTTAATCTGAATCAGAAAATTCGTGCTCTCTCATGCAAAGTCCAGTTCGTTGGGATGATGGCAGGTCTGTCATAAGTTCACTGGTCACATGAACTAACTTTCCAGTTGATAGATCTTTGTGGAAAAGCATCTGTGTATTTACTACCATAGATTTTATCATCACTGTGTCTCTTGGTCTAAAGGGACATATAAGTCTCAACCCCGCCACAAAACGTTCGAGCGACAAACGCAAGAACTGTCTGCATTCGCTCGAGTCTTTCTCTGCTATACGCGCATGCGCTCTTAACGGGTTCCGACGATCAATCCATCGTGGAATCCACGTTCTTTCCTTTCCTTTGGTTTTCTCGCAATCAGAATCAGATGTCTGGACGGAAATGGCCGCGATCACAGAAGCACGCAGCAGCAGTCAGAAAAAAACTGTGCGCATTCATTCGTATTGTCCATGCTGGCATTCCCCAAGCCAGATCGATCATGTGACGGTCATGTGACATGAGCTGGCGGGCAAAATATTGCAGGTTTCATGCAGCGCATACGGAGAGCCCTCGGAAATGTTCTCTGTCAATGTGTTGCTCTCATTGACGATATTGCAAGCTGTAAGCAGCCCTTAAGTTCGAGCGAACAAAATTGAGTCTGTTTTCAATGAATCTTCTTGGCGCTAGCCTCACGTTATCGAGTCTTGCATGTAATTTTGGGTTGCCTTTAGAGAAAACATATATATATATAGAGAGAGAGACGGAGATGGTGGGGGTGGGGAGAGAGAAAGGAGAGTAGGAAGGAAGTTTTCAGCTTGTCTTGAAAGGCTTTTCGTGACCTAGTTCGGCGAACAGGGACCACATTCGCCTGATGATGAAAAGCCTTCACGTTATGCAGTATGTCTGACAACTGCAGTGACAAGCCACTCCAGTTAGGAAAACCTGGATTCAGTGAACCTGGCCGCAGTCTTCTGTTGGGTAGATTGCAGGCATTTGTCCGATTTTGGTCGTCGTTGTCAGCCAGCTCCATCACTTGCATTTCCCCTCAGCAACAGCAGCCAGCATGCAGCATTTCAAAGGTCGGTCCATTGCCAACCAGCTGTGCTCGCGTGTAGAGGGCCACACAACTTTAGCCCCGTGATGACGCCCCTCGGCACAGGAAACAAAGATTCGCCTTCTCTCGCTGCAGACTTGTGATCTTGACGTGAGGCCTATGTCGGGTGGATACCCAGAGCTCACACTCGGGCCTCATTTCCCACCGCTCTGTGGAGGCACTCGCTGCCCGCGCTGCGCACCTGCACGTGCAGCCGACTGGAGATCTCAGCGGGCAGAGGCGTGCACGTGTGTGGGTTAAGTGTTTCCGAGCACGACAACGCGCAGAGGGAATTCGTCGCGGCGACAGTCCCCCAGGTTACCAGCGAAACTATTAAGCCAAGTCGATGGGGTGCTGTATCTATCGTGCACCTTACTCCTAATGGCCTGCAAACATGCAAAAGCAGGGAATTCCTCTCTCTTTTTTTTTGAGAATATGAAAAAAATACCCCGGAAAATGTTTGAATGCTGATGAAATATCTTGATTAAAACCAGCCTGTACAGAATCTCGAAAATGGACGTTTGGGTTGGGGAGAATTTAGTTCTTTGTGAGGTGTTGCGGGGAGTTTTCTTACAGGAGAAGGCTTAAGGGCCATAATTACGCGATTCCAGTTCCCCGATTGCGGTTTTACTTGCCACATGTAACAGAAGTCTAAATAGAACATGCACAGAAGGCGTCTGGTCTGGGCCATTTATGCGATAATCGGTGCTTGTTTCCATCTTTTGTTCACAGTGTAATAAACAGCATACAAACGCAGCGTTTTCCTGAAAACATGTCACTATCACATAATTGATGATCATAGCCCAAATTCTTCACATAGTCTGTGGTATTTTCTTACACTTGACAACGCAGCAGGCTGTATATTTTTTTCGTAATCAACAATTCAGTGAACATGCAGAAATACGAACTGTTATTTACAACTTTCTCGAGCTGTGCTGCGGAAATTGCTTGGTTTATTTGTTGGTTATTAAAGAGAAATGACGTCAGTTTCGTACTTTTTGCTGGAAGTGCACCGAATAATAAGATGGCCATTGTTTAGAGGCAGTTTGTCGTTCGGGCGACAGCCATCGATGGAGTCTGGACAATGTTAAACTTAATGGCGTTTTTTTTGGGGAAGGTCTCGCTCCGTCCTCTAGCCCGTGACTTACATTAGTGTTTGCCACCGATCCAGAGGGTCCTGGATTCGGAACTGATGTCCGTAGTTTCTCTGCAGTGCCTTTTATCTGGGCTGGTCGTCGGGGTTTTTTGTGGGGGGGGGGGGGCACTTCGGTTTCCTTCCTTTTCCTTTCGCCTCCTGCCTCTGTCAGGAGACATCCTTCGTTGCATATTTGACGTTTAACTACCAAGCAACCAAACATGCAACTCCATTAGTGCTGTTTCAAACTGCATCCGGTTGCGGAGGACTTTTTGGTTTGTCCTTACGTCACCAGCTGGCTGGGATCACACACCTTTTCTGTTCGCATCGGCCTGTCTGACAGTCTTGACGTTTTGGTTAGTCAGGGTAGAACGTACAGCCCACTGGGACAACAGCAGTTGATCGGAAGAGGGAGTGAATTTCTGGAAAGGAGAAGATTCAGGGCAGACCGCTGGTTTAAACAGTGAGCTGACAACTCTCGAGAAGGTGGGCACACCCAGATGACTGAGTTGCTAAAACACTTTTAAGATCAGGTGTTTCGTTTAGTGACTCAACCTTTTTTCGTTTTTTGTTGTTTTGTTTTTTCGTTTGTGAACTTTGTGAACATTTTCGTGCAGTGCGCAGCGAATACAGGTTTTCTTCAGTTGATTGGGTTTACTGATTGTGCGAAATACTCTTGCCCCTGAGCTTATCCGTTTCCACGTCTGTCCCACCTGTCTTGTCTGTTCAAGCCCATCTGCTTGCTGCACACTGCAAGCAGTCTGCTGTCGAACCTGGCTGCCTGAAACTCAAAACAAAATCAGGAAGTCTCGCTCACACCCACCCACTCGCATTCTGGTGCCCTCAAGTGGGACTGAGAGGGCACGTGACACGGTAACAACACGTTCTGCGCAGGTTGGGCTAAGGCGCCATCAGCAGCCCAGCGAAAAGGTATTATCAACACAGAAAGAAAAGAAAAAATATAATAATCAGCAGAGGGATGGGAATTTCCGCTCCGAGTGTTTATTTCTCACATTTCATTTACAAATCCAGGGAAGAGAGAGGCTGACGTTATGGAGGGCGTGGGCAACTCAGGTATGGAGACAGATGAAAGAACAGCGGGCTTTAAAGTGCGGCGGAGCCCCTCAGAAAGTTGTTAGGATCAGCTAAATGAAAACACCTGATTTGTGGAGAGAGGAAATGGCAATTTCTTCCAGCAATGTTCTCTCCTTCCTTGTGTACTTTCGCATGAGAAATCTGGACGAGGCTGGTGGGTGGTAACAAGGGCGGGGAGGCAGAAAACTAACTACAGGGCTATGCTAACTATCCAAGATAACAAAACATCAGCGGGATTATCTAGCTATGCTGGGTAACCCGCAAGAGTCAAAAGGGGCGTTTGCCTGCATGGGGTGAGGCAGCTGCAAGGTCCTGGCTATGCTGGCCTGTCTGGGTAAGGGACGTGCCTAAAACGAGTCACAGGAAGACGAGGACGAGAAAACGGCGATGTGTACCTGTTGAGAAAATGCTTTGGCGTTTTCTCGAATTTCCGTTTCTCGTTGACGTCGGCAGTTGAAAGAGATGTTTTGGTAAACTCGCGGCTTTGATCTGAGCCTGTTTACATCGCGATCCCTCAGCTCGAAATGGTTAATTCCATTTGTAAAACTCCCACGCCATCAAATTAGGTCATTCCGCTATCCTTCCTGAAAAAAAGTGCGTAAACATCACGTGCACAGAATGCAATCGGCACCAGCCAGTTCAGATTAGAGAAGTCGTCATCACGTTTCGCACATCCTCAATCATCCAACCGTGCAAGCGAACTTATCCGTCTACAGCTAGTACTTGCAGAGCGTATACTAAGTGCACTGAAACAGCAAGGCACTGCAAGCAGCTGGGACATCTGCAGCTTGTTTCGTTTTTCGTATTCAAGTTCTGCGGTTTTCAGCTCCGAATCGACAGCTAAAGCTGCATCATGCAAGCATCCGGACCTACCTGCAGGTCTTACATACGAATGCAAATAAATGTCCCAAGGACAGGACCTGATCTACGACCCATTATTCTTACACCTTGGTGCCAGGCGCAAGACAGTTTTGGCACCGTAGATACGAGAAAAAACCACGGAGGAGCGGGAAACTTGACGCCAGTCTCCCTCACGCGCATGCATGACCACGTTTCACGTGCTGGTGCATGCAGTATGGGGTTCTTCGGTTGGGCTGTGGTGTCTGCGGTGTGCTGAGGTTCACGTGGGTTTTCCGACTGAGTCGATCGGCAAAAAAGTCGTTCCCCCACCTCCCGCCCCAGCAACCCTCGCAACATTTTGTTGCGCATGTCATCACAGTACAAGTTCTGTGAGGCAGACTAGCTAACTTCATAATCACGAGAATACCCGTGGTTAACTAGCAGAGGAGGCAGGGTGTTAGAATTATCCCGTGAAGGATCTCTGTTTCTGCGATCTCCAGCTTGCGCCATGGCAATGCGGTTAGAAAGGGGAAAAATTAACGTTCAGGGATTTCTATTTTTGTCGTTACGTCGGTAGGTAGCATTCTGCTTTTGAAAGCTTTATCACGCTGCTCAGCAAAGTAGGTCGCCTGTCGGGGGCTTCGCAAGGTGGCAGAAAAACCTTCTACTGTGTCACGGCACCACTGGGGAGAATGGGATGGGGTCTGGATAGCCCCGCGAATAGGGCTGCAGCCTTGCGTGTGGAAGGTTGCTGGTTCGAATCAAGCGTTCCTATGATTAATAAATTCTGGATGTAAACGCTGTGCCAACTCCATTCGACCACCCCCCAGACAGATTGCGATTAGTCCGGTGGTTCTTTCGGTGCACAGCTTAGTAATAGGATCCCATCTCCCCGTCGTGCAAAATTACCACGAGTGGAAGCACTGTCCCTCTAAAATTGCCTACCTACCTACCGTACCAATGTGCACTCGTACTGATTACGGTAAGAATGACAGTGACTTGTGCTTGCTGTCACGTGGTGCAAACCCTGCGTTTCTCATAATCGTCCTTCAGACCCTTTGTTCGAAAAACTCAATGATAGGAGGAAGAAAAGAAAGAAGGAAAGAAAAGGAAGAAACGAAAGATTGCTAAAGATAAAGGTAGGAGCTCTAGAGAGAAAAAGAAAGAAAACGGAAGAGGGGATAGTAGAAAGGAAAACAAAGAAGGAACGAGGACAATGAGGCCGGAAGAGACAATGCTGTGTTGTGTCTGCACAATGCTGTAGCACGAAACGTCTTTCCATTTCGTTTTCTTAATTTCAAGGCGTGTAACCTTAAACTTTCGTTGTTTCGCTGTCAAAAAGGTACTTTCTTATCACGCAGAAGCTCTCTTTGGTGTTTCGACTAAGCCAGCAACAGCACGCGTGGGTGACTTCTCGACTGTGCCAGCAGGTGTGCACACCTGAAGTGGGGTCGGCCAGGGTAGCTGTGTGACCGAGTCACAGCCTCTTCATGTTCTTTACCTGGGCTTGATACAAGACCTAGTCAGCATTTTTTCTTGACAGATCTCCCTTTCTTTCTTTCTCTCGCACACTCCCTCTCTCATCTCATTTTAAAGCGTATAATAACCTGAAACAAACTGAATTTAACCGCAAAAATAATTTCTTATCACGTAGTTCGCATTAGTGATTGGACTAAGCCATGTACGGCAGGTGGGACCAATTTCTCGACTGTATGTGTAGCAGGTGGAGGCAGGCACGCACACCTGAAGGGGCCGTTAATTTCTTTATTGTGTCGGTTTAGGTAGTTGCATGAGGGGGGTTTCAGACCTAGTCTACATTTTCCCTCTTAAAGTTTTCACAGATCTCAGCTCTCTTTCTCCGTCTTTTCTCTCTCTCTCTCAGCGATCCAACTCAACGCATGAAATTTCAGGTTACCCACAAATGCCCTGAAGATCTCTTCATGGACAGCGAGATTAATTATCTTACAACCTCTCGCTCAGCTGAAGGATAACAATTCTTATAATTTTGCATTTATCCATTTACTGAAAAGAATCGAAACACCTTGTTGGTCCTGTCTTTATGGTGGGCCCAAACATAAATGACAGAAGCGCAAAAAACCCAACGTCACTAAACTGTACACAAACAACCAAATGAACAAACTAATTTCCAACTGTAGGATGAGGTTGTTGGATATCTTTCAATATGGGAAAATAAATTTGTTTTGGTGTAAACGCCTCACTTTCAAACATTTGAACGTTGTTGTTAGCTGCACTCGGATATAGTTTTTGGTTTTCTAATTGCACAAACAGTCGGCATCTAACCGGAAGTTCTTCTCGCTTACAGTTTGATGTGTTCTGCACAACAGCGCGCTTAACCCCCATGCCTACACGCGCCAGGGGTCGGTTCGCCGTGCAGGTGCGTTTGTCCGCAGACAGGCCGCTGATGGCGGTGGTTGGTGCCAGCGTGGCTGCGGCTGGCATGGGGTGGGCCGGTGTTTTATGAAGTGCAGCTGCAGGTTATTGGCTGCCGAGACACTAACAGCGGGTCTGCTTAATGTAGGGGACCGTCAAGCGGGGATTTCGCAAACAGCTTGTTTCAGAGCTACCTCCCTTTATGATTGTTGTTGTTGTTGATGATTGTGATAATAATGATGATGCAACCACCACCAACAACAACATAACGACAGTGGGAGTGGTAGCACTAGCATGCAAAAAACGAAGTTAAAACCTGTCTCTAGTTCTAGTCGAAGTTCGTAATTCTACAGAGATCGAGTCGTCAGCTGCCAGCATCTAGATTTGAGGTTTGCTTTTTCGTGGTATCAGACGTTTGTCCACGCGTGTTGATTCTCTTTTGCTGTCAGCAAAACAACTCAGATTTTACTGGCACTGTCCTGTCTAGTGGGCTGGGCTCGAGTCCTGTGATTTGTGGACCTCTTGTGCAAGGCACCGTCACTGGACATTGCAATGTCCACTATCGAAAATTCGTCACAGTTGGTATTTTAAAATCTAGCCTTCCCCGTTCCTGAAATTTGCCTGCGCTTTCTGTAATCGCTTTCTGCACAGCCCCACCCCTTGCCCTACTGTCTTATCCGTCCTCTTGTCCCTTTAACTTGCTCTCTCTTTCTCCACCCCACCCCCAACAACCGTTTAACCCACGTGCGCTACACAGAGAAGGGGGTGCATTTTGAGACCTAAGGAGAACAGTTATGGAGCATACTGTCTGTCTCACGAAGTAAGTCAAGCCAAGTGTTGAAGGTGAACTAGCTTTCTTCAATTCTTCACATGGCCACAAACTTTGTAGTGAGTTCGTATCTCTCGATGGATGTGCTGAAAAAAAAGATCTTAACACAGCAATACTTTCTAGTTTATGGCAAGGATCCACAAAGACGTTTCTTTAAATTGTTTGCTTGACCTCGACATGAAATCACTCAGTTGTGCTCATGTCTTTCGCTTGTTTCGGTTTTCTGTTTTACTTTACGCTATCTGTTGTATTTTCTCGCGGCAGCATAATCACCAGATCATTTGCGAGGCCTCGTGATGTTATCTGTGCGACGAAAGAGGCAGCAGACTTGCTTGAGACTAAATTCCCTAGAGTAGCCTACCCTTGTTCCCACTCCTGACACGCAATTCATCCGGTCGTCGATGTCGGAGGGAGTTGCCTGTAACATCAGATAATACAGGAGAAAGTGAAATAATAATATTACCTGAGCACTCCACTTAGTCTTTGGGATACATCCGGCTTGAGGCTGCACTTAAGTGCAGTCTAAATTACAGGTGAAGCCATAATAAAGTATATTTTTGTGAGATGAAATGATAAGCGATGCCAAAGCTCACGGCTGTGTCGAGTGTCGCGATGACACATGTCATGTCCGAGTCGTTGCGAGCGAGAAATATTCACGAAGCTGACGAGAACACTGAGCAGACGCTTTGACACCGGGTTCTCTCCCTTGCACACTTCAGGATGTGACGTCACCAGAAAGCCGAGGGCGAGATGCACGAACTCTTTCTAACGAATTGAAACAAGTTTTTACCCAGAATAGTTTTTGTAGACAGATTTTTATAGAAAGGTTTGGAGGGCTTCACACAGGTTCCGAACTAGAATAGTTCTAGCTTTCAGCTTATTAGCAGTTCTCAAGTGAGAAGAAAAAAATTGCTTAAAATTTTACATGCCTTAGCGCCGCATCTAAAGAACATAGGAATTTCTAAAGACATTTCTAAGTTTAGTTCTTAAGATTTTGGAATCCTTTCGTGCATCTGGTCCCTGAGAAAGTGAAGATCTGCAGAGCGCGTGGCGGGGAAGGGGTGATGTACAGTGCATTCGTTTGTTTTATGACTTGTCTTTTTCAGGAAAAAAAAGAAAAGAAATGCTTCATTGCGATGGCAGTAAAAGATGAACAATTTCTGCTAAATGTCGTCTAGTTAACTGTTATTTTGAAATAAATCTGTCTACCTTCTACATAGTTTCCGCCATCTGCCTGTCTTCCTGCGTGAGAGAATGTGTGTGTTGCGTATTTGACGTGTTTGTATGTGCGTGCGTGTGGATGCGTGCATGCGTGCGTGTGTGAGAGAAAGACAGACCCCCCGCAGGCATGCGTGTTTACATGCATATGTGCGTGTTTATGAATGCTTACTTTCGCTGACTTGTATATTTGTACCGTGGTGCTCGTATGCTGAATATTTTTGTGGTCCCGAACCCGGGTTTTGGACCAAACAGTTCGGGTGAAAAAAAAACCCCACGCATCTTTTTTTCCAAATGCATGACTTGATAAAATGAGAAAGACCAAGCTACGAGCAAGCCACTTTGCACATGCGTGCTGAACTGAGGTGGCCCCACTCATAATCTTCAGTACTCCCCGTCCCCACATCATGCGCGAAAATAAACGCACTTTTCCTCCTCGCATAAAAGCACATTTCTGGGCAGTCGATGTTAAATGTTCTCCCGTTTAAGTGAAATACGTCGTTGAAATTCCAGCCTGCAAAACACCGTAATATCTACTGAAGTATCTTCTTTGTTATGAAGTACGATAGGTTCTGGATCGAAACGAACCTTATTGAAACTAGAGCAGCAGTCATTTTTAACAGATAATAAAAAATATCACTTTTGTCGGTAGTGAATTAAGGGAACTAGGTGACTGGAAGTCCTGAGCGGCGAGCGTTGGAATGAATGTCATCTCAAGAAAGCTACCTGTCAAGAGGCTGGTGGGTTTTCAGCGCCGTACCCACTGAGGTGGGTCACAGTATTGTAATATCCAGACTTACAGCTTCAGGCTTAAGAATAGGTCAGCAGCATGTGTTTGTCGCGAGCACAGAAAGGTCGCAGTTTAAAGGGGCGCTCTCAAGGGAATTACATCAGATCGGCCGGGGACTTTCCTCAGAGACGCCTGGCTCTAGACCTGCAAATGTCGCGAGTGGCAGGCATCCGGAAAGTGTGTGTGACGCACAACACGGAGTGGGTTTGTTGTTCTTTCTGCTGCGCGCCGCACCGCCCAATCCAGCAACAGCCCTGCCTATAGCTGGTCTTTTCATCTTTTCCTCTTGTTCTCCGGGACAGCGTTCTGTCCTGCATTCTTGCTGTTCTGTTTGGGTTGTTCTTGAATGAACTTGGGAAGAATGCGCATGCAGGAAAAAAAATGAAATCAGAAAGGTAATATTTAAGTTTGTTGGAGGTAAAACTGTTCTTGCATCAGCTGTAGCTCGCGTGTCTCTGAAACCTGCTTGCATGCACGTGCCTGCGCGCCAGCCCGCAGAAAGACGCACACATGCGTGATTCGCACATTGATCGACACACACTTGCACACAGACACATACGAACGCGCGAGCACGTACCGACACATGCATCATACATACGTGTCCACAGGCGTTAATATACTGTGCACATTTGTTCACAGTCATAGACACGGATATTTGCACACCCACGCACTAGAAGAGGCGTGTAACGAATTCAGGTCTCTGGCACCGTCACCAACGCTTTCCGACATGCGCTTTTTGTCGCGTGTAACCTTGTGTTCTGTAAACTTTGACACATCAAAGAGTCATTGGTCATAGTGTGAAGGACAACCGATGATGCTGTGACTAAAAATAAATTGTATCTGTGTATATGCAGTACATCACCTTGTAATACTGATGCGCAATCACACGCGGAGATGAGACATGATGGCGGAATACAGAAGTGACTTTACTTACAGAACAATGGCCTCTTGTGTCCCCGCTGGCAAAGAGGTTCGTGCACAGAATTAAAATCAGTAATTTTTGGTGTAACCCAGTTAACGGACGGCGTGTTTATGTATTTACCTTTGTCTACAGGTGTATGTGTGTGTGTTCGTGCCTGTGCATGTGTGTGTAAGGGTGTACCTATATGGATGTACGTGTTTACCTGTGTATGCACTGTGTGAAAAAGAGCTGGGGAACAGGGTAGGGCGAGTTGGGGGTTTTCTTTTGGTGTGTGTGGGGGGAGGGGGTGCATTTGAATGCCTTGCGCGCGAGCACTTCGGGTTACATAATGGGGACGGGGGGGGGGGGGG
>SMGT01003591.1:115296-129653 GCA_004794575.1 Lanistes nyassanus | reverse complement strand
GGGGGGGCAGGATTTGATGTCAAAGATCTCATAAAAGTTGGTAAGAAGTGGACACATGGAGGTAGCTCCAGCGAGTATAGGTGTGTAAGTGCTGGGTCATAACCTCACCTTGTAGAACGACACGTTTCTGTCCCAGTCTCCGCAGCCGTGCCGCAGGGACCCTGGAGCTGACGTCACGCTTCTCGCCGGAACCCCGTGTCGACTGACCGATGTATTCACTTCTCGATACGATTCAGAAACGTCTCACGCACACGCACGAACACATAAACGCGCGCGTACGCGCTTGCAGGCACGCACTGTGTGCATATATAAATTGTGTGTATGCGTACGTGTGTGTATGTGTTTGTGTGAGCGCCCGCGAGGCATGCGTGTTTGTGAATG
Source organism: Lanistes nyassanus (assembly GCA_004794575.1). Classification (NCBI taxonomy): domain Eukaryota; kingdom Metazoa; phylum Mollusca; class Gastropoda; order Architaenioglossa; family Ampullariidae; genus Lanistes; species Lanistes nyassanus. The sequence continues at coordinate 129,272 of SMGT01003591.1, read as the reverse complement.
CTTGCGACAAAGAGAGACGGGCAGACAGACAGAGGAAGATAGAGAACAAACGAACGAACCAGAGAGAGGAGAGAGAGAGAGTGAGAGACGGGTGGGAGTGGGGGGGGGGCGCACACTTAAATTGTGCGAGTGTGTACGAAATAAGTGTGCACGAGTTTTCTGTCTTTGTCTCTGGATCAAATAGTCGTTACAAGCGCATTTGTGCCGAAAAATGTCGGAAAGGAGTTTTTGTTTGTTGGAAGGTGGTGTGGGTGTGTGTGTGTGGGGGGGTGGGTGGGTGGGTGGGGGTGGGTGGGTGGGGGAGAGATGCTTCATAGATCAGCGATTCGGTTAGCTTTCATCCGACTTAGTCGAGCCGTGTGAGCCCCACATAAATCCTTAGATCATCGAGGTTGTTGTATTAACGAAATATTTTACTAATTAAGGGCCGTTCCTAACCAGACAAATGGGCGTTTTACTTCGCTGAAGTTGATCATTGTTGGGGTGGCCAGGTTTGGCGCACATTCACCCTGTAAGAAACAGCCTCGGGAATGTTGAGAATGTTGTGTTTTCCTGTAGTATTAGTATCATGCATGGCATCAGGTTTTGAAGACGACAGCTGGTACCAAAAAATGCCTAGATATTACCCTTCGTTAGAGCGATATATACAGAAACGAGAAAACGTTGCAGCTATGTCGTTGCCTTTAAATTGTTAGCTGATGGGCTTTGCACAGCGAACCAGCACACGTGGTCGACTGCGAAGATGAGTAATATTCTTTTTAACAGTCAGAATCATTTTTTTAAAACTAGTACTGATTATTTCTTTCTATTGAAAGAAAAATTGGTTTAATTTTTTCTCAGAATTAGACCCTCCTAAATCGTCTGTGCAAACACAAATTCTTGCCACAGTCGTGGTGTAGTACCTCGGGAAATCCTTGGATCGAAACTGGATGGCATCTTTTGGTGGATTAGTATAATCTCGCACGATAACTCGATTGAAATCATTGACAAACAACTTCTAAGTTCTCTCCAACACGGATTTTTTTTCAGCTGCTTTATCAGGTGATTCACTCCCTTGCTCCCAGAAATCTTCAGCGAGGTGAAAAGATGATTCACGTCCACAAAGAAAATTTGATCCACTTTTTTTTTCGCGACACTAAATTACATTTGCAGATGGCTGAACTGAGGTTTTTGCTATTATCTGCATTCGGCTTGGTCGATTCCACTTGGACCACCTTATCTCATCTTCGTCAATTGGAGTCAGACTGGCATTAGGGGGGATGCCGGACTATGGCACTGTAGACAGAACAATCTCTTCTGTGTTATTTTACGCAACAGACATGCGCAGGATGACGTCACGGGCAGAGATTTTGATTATATTAGCACATTGTTTTCTTTCGCGCAGGCGCTGTGGTGGCGACAGTCTGACAGGTAGGTCAATGTGCGCCCGGGGAGATGTTAGTGACGTGCAGATCAGTGTCAGGAGCGCCGAAGGAGTAGGAAAGAAAGCGTGCACCTGGCCACAGTTTTCTCACCTGCGCGTGATCTCTGGCTGGCCGTGAGGGGCGCGTGTAGAGCATGCATCGCACACAAACACGCGGGGCCTCCTGCTGACGATCAAGATGTGAGGCCGGTGCGGACTGACCTTTCCTGTAGCACGGCGCAGTACTTCGGCATCGCGTTTATATGAACTCTGGGAAGGCTTCTTGAAACCTCGTACCTCGTCTTGCCAGCCACCCTGCCTGCCTGCTTGCTCGTCTAACAATAATATATAAAGTTTCCGTTCTGTCTGCCTGCCCGTTTGCCTGTGTGTCATCTGCTCTTTATCGTGTTTTACCTCAAATCTTCCCTTGTTCTACTGTTTGTGTTATCAAGCGCAGCTTTTACGGACTTTTCGTCTCGACTTCCATCTTCCTTCTGATCTTTTACTCAATTACTGAAATCCACTCACTCAAGACGAAAAGAGAGAGGCAAGGGAGAGAATCGTATCTAAATGCACGACATACACCTAAGTGTTGTGGCTATCGCCATTCGCGCAACCATTTAAATTATACATTTGGTATAAATGCATTCATAACCGAAGGATAACCTGGAGTGCATCGTGCACACGACAGCACACCGTGAACACCTGAGGGCGAGCCGCATAGTTTGCTAATGCGCTAATGGATTCAAATTGAAACAATGCAACACTTTTATCCTGAGTGAACCGCTCACCTTGACATGCGGTGGCATCTGACGAAGGTTTGTCTTTCCGTTCCCTGTTTGTGCACACCGCGGTTCCTTCCCCTCGCTGGCAGGCTGGTGGTTAATGGCACTCGAATTATTAGACACAAAGGACCCCACGTTTCAATTACAGCTTTCTCTTTTCCTTCCTCCCGGCCATCTGTTCTACAGTCCAGACCCCAGCCTATCGAAGCTCTTGAAGTAAATGAAAAAAAATCAGTTTATTCTAAGGACCGCCGGGACCGGTGCTAATTGTGAAAACAGTTCTAATCCTGTTTTCAGGTCTGTGTGCTTAGCCGCCATTGAAGGGAGATAATGCAAGCGGTTACCGTTTGCCTTCTGTCCAGCGGTTGAATGACTGTCGTCACTCACGCTATCCCAGAGGCAACTGTGAACACTACTCGGTTTTCTAGAGTGTGATGGGGGCAATCATCACGGAGACGATTTTGGCCATCACGCTCACAGCCACAGCGTGCGCCGGGGGCGGTATGGGTCGAGTACTGCTAGCGACACGTGGCTGTGGCGCCCTGTGTCATCTTACAGCGTGCTGTGCTAGGCTCAGTCTCTTTAAGCGTTTCTATATCCTTCTAGAATCGTTATAGATACTAACAACTAACACCCTCTGATTCTCCTCGATTTACTCTTTCTGTAGATACATAACCCATCAAACGTCTTGATAGAGTAAATTTATTGTAGGCAGAATTCGTACCTTTATCTATTCACATTAGCTAGTTAAACTACCTTTTAACGTAATTATCTTTATTTCCTTCTCACTCTACTTAACTTTCCTTAACACTAACAGGAAGAGCAAAGCGCAATCTAGTCACTGTATATTTTCATGTCCTTGTAGATATATTCTTTCACTTTTTATTCTAAATGTTGTATGTGTAAGAAACACAAAATGAGGTATCCACCGCACTTCCACCCGCCAGCTCCTGCTGTAGCTGGCAATGCCTCCGTTGTGGTTCGCTCCCACCCGGTAAAAGAGGGTGCGGGCCGGACAAACGAGAGTCCCGAAGTAGGGTGAAGCAGGAGGAGGACGAGAGAGAACATGTAGTGTGGTAGCGAGGTGCCAGTAAACCGTGGGGTGGCGGAGCATGTAGGGCGGCAGCAGCAGTGGCGGCCCTAAATAAAGTACGCAGAGGGCGTGGAAGGAAACCCTGCCTTTGTTTTGAAGGAGAGAGAGAGAGGAAAGTTGCGAAGCGAACCCGCTTCATCACAAGAGGAAAGTGAGCGGGGGGGGGGGGGTTCAGTGTAAACTTTGCCGACAGTTTTTTTCATCGGTTATAATAGATTACAGCCATGCAAGGAACTCATCTTCCTTGATGTCTACTTTCGTTTTGGTCGTCACGAGTTCTCACGTAGACACCTAGACAAGTGCACAGGTTACTAGGAGTTGTCTAATCCGGTCTTAATTCTACTACGGAATTATTTTTCTGCATTATTGTTTGCACGTTCTCCCACATTATAATATTATCATTTATCAAGCACATACGCTGTCCGGGAAGACCGGAGTGGTATCCCCTTTGATTAACTACACTTCCTTCTCTGTCCTGTCTTCTTTTTTTCTTCCCAAACAGAACCCTCGGTACTATAATCATAACGTGTGCTTGGCACTAATGCACGTACGTATGCTAAACAGCCCATGCGAACCTACAACCCTGCGCATCAGTGGCACGTACTCACAAGCCTGGTTGTCAGTGTCCATGTCTCCTTTTTTCGCCAAAACCCTTTATCATCCTCCTTCCCCTTTAGCCTAATGTTGATGAGGGAAATGTTGTTTCTTCTCAAGACGGATAATTCAATGTCGATAGCTTGCTTTTTCACATAAAGGGTACGTTCTTTACTGGAACAGTGCATGCCAAAATAGCACAATTCAAACTATTTCGCCGCTTTTAACACATCCAAACGGGACTGGTATTATTAACGTTCTGTCTGCCCATTTGAACGAACTTTACTTTTTATTAATTTATTGTGCCTGGACCAAGCGATGCCAGCAAGAGGTTTCATTCGTGTCTGAAGCCAATGTCTCTGCAATTTAAATAGTTTCGCCTTCACGATTTCACAGACTTGATTTAAAAAGAAAGAATATAATACATCGGTTAATATATTTTAAACCTAAATCAATGTGTTTCTTGTTGATAAATTCATCAAAGGATTCATCTAAGGAGAAACTAGACAGGTCGTATCAAAGGTGGTTTTCTCAGCATTAATGTATGACTCCTTTGAAGATAATTAGTTATTTTAAAGTTTTTTTTTCTCACTAGGCACACCTTTTCTTCTAACAATCGTAGCTTTGTTCGAAAGTAATGAATGTTTTGACAGAAATCTGATAATATGTTTTGGTCGTAAATGCTGCACTGAATAAAACTGAAAAACGAAAACCTTGTGTAGTTTGTATTAAACCACCTTCTCTGTGGGTTCATTAACCATTTTTAAGAAGGACTTTCTAATATAAGGAATTTTACGAAATTCAAAATTTGGGGGGAATTGCATTAGACTTGACTACGCTTCAGTGAATCAAGAAAGGGACCCTGCCCCCAGAGAATGCTATAATTTTATTATTTAAATTTGTTGGAATTTTTAACTATTGTTGTGTCATCTGGTTAATTGATGTATGATGTTGTTATGAGATATTCGTGTTCTTTCTGCTGTGTGATATATCGTTTGTACTGCAAAACCTCCACACGAGTGGGATATTTAAAAACTATAAATTTTGAGTGTAAATTATCTATCTCCCGTTTATAAGAGAGGTTTTCAGACATAGATATTCTGACCTGAGCGCAAGAAGCGGCCTAAACATGACCTCACGCTGCTCAGCAGATAGGGCCTACGAGACAAAATGTGATCATTCAGAGTGTAAGGCTTTTCTTTCCGCCCACGCCATGTAGTTCAGAACTTTTAAGACTTGTTCGTGTTCAAAACAAGAAGCTTTTTCTTAGATCTCAACACTGTAGTCCTTTACGCTGTGAAAGCGTAGCCACGAATTCTTCAACTTAGTTTTGTTTTTTTTCCCCTCCTGTCTTTGCAGCACAGCGAACAATGGCTTGTTTGTCTTCTCGCACCAAGACCGGAACAGGCCGACGAATATCCCCAATCCGCACGGTGAGTGATGCCCCCTGTCGAGCGCAGTGAGTGAGCTCCCCTGACGAGCACGTAGGTCGGAAATTCAGTGCATGCAACCTGCTTACATACACCTGGGCAGCAGGACTTTTCTTTGTCCTACTCACTCAAACACACGCACACACGTACGAACGCAAGAACACAGCGCGTGGCAATGAGGTCGTAGTCATTGATTTTCTGCCAGAGGAGCTTGAAAAAGCGCAGAAAAACTGGAGCCAATCAAAATATAGTCTTATGGAAAGTATGCTAATCTCTTAGGGTCACCACTGAAAAGGTTACAGTTTCCTGGACGATCTTTACTGCCTATATCCCACCCCACCCGTCCTTTAACCCCCACCTATCCCCTACTCTTAACCCCCACCCTAACCCCACCCTTTACCCTTCCCCTAAACCCCCCTCCTCCCGAAATATCCCCCTCTCCCTCCCTTCGCCCCGCCCACGGAAGGACCTGCGAAATATAGCTCGCCATTTGATTGGCTCCGCTTTTTACGCATCCTAAGTAGAGCTCATCATTTGATTGGCTCCAGTGAATTAGCGCTTTTACGTGCTGAGAGTTCTAGGAAGTAAAATTCATGCACTTCCGAAACTACAGACAGGAAGCTGCCAATAAAAACCTTATGATCAGTGTTTGTTTACCGCGTAGATTGACTAGATTATGCATGAGCGAGTCCAGCAGCACACAGATTTGAACCCAATAGGAAATGCCGAAATGGCTATAAAAACTGTACAGTTTAGGCCGATCACAGGTGCGCAGGAGTCTGCAGGTGTTTCTATGACGTATGCAAACATGCATGTAATTTTTCTCTTAAGCGGAAATCCCTAGGTGGCGTTCCCTAGAGTTTTAATAGTAACATGTTCTTGGCAGGTTTTCTTGGTTTTAGTGGTGCACTTTTCCCGGGAAACTAGAAAAATATTTGTCCAACAGAAAGGAGAAAAAATGACGACGATGACGACGATGATGATGATGATGACGATGATGATGATGATGATGATGATGATGATGATGATGATGATGATGCAGCGTATATTTTCCGCTGTCTCCAGCGGTTGTTTTCCAGATCTGCATTCAGAACCGCTACAAGCTGAACAAGAAGTACCGGAAATGGCTGGCCTTGTCTCAGGTGGAGGGAGCAGATACCGGCATCCGCGCTATGCTCTTGCAGGCCAAGGTTTGTGTTGTTGACTAGATGTGGGCAGGCTGGGATGTGTGTTCACGTGATGTTGTTGACAGATCAAGGCATGTTTTTATGACAGACGAGTGTTGATGACTGGAGTTTGGGAGATTGCACGGTTCTAAAGATTCAACATTATATTAGCTTAACAATAGGCCAGTTCTTTCTCTCGACAGGTTGTTGTACATATTGTTGTGTGGACTGCACGCAGTTCGACTCTGGTGAAGAGTTACAAGTCATTTGCAAATATTAGTAGCAATAGTATTAAAACTGGTTTAATTATTCTTTACAGACTCATTCTAGCTGAAGTTTCGGGGAGAAGAATTTGACGAGAAATTATTCGTCACAATGCGACCAAAATGTTATTGCACGCTGTAGGCTACATTCCTACAACTTAGCCGGTGTGCTGTCGGCTTTAGTGATGGTATTGTATTCCTAAAAAGGCTAAAAGTTCAGGAGAAAAATCCCCCCTTTACGACCCAGCAATACCCTCCCTGCACCCGTCCCCACCCTCCACCCCCTTCCCCCAACGAGTACACATCCAGACAGCACTTCAAGCACCCATCTCTTTTGCTGTCCATCCACCATGAACAGCTGCCAGTTATCTTCTGTAAGCGAAGCAAAACAGTGCAATTTGCTCCCGAACACATCTCTCGGCAGCCTAGTGTTTCCCCTAGATAATATCTTCTAATCCTGTTTGGTTTTGTCACTTACCCAAATCCACTGTCATCGCTGCGTTATCAGACAGCTCAGGGCCGTTGCCATGCCGCAAGGGCTTGCTTTTGGCTCTGCATCAACAGGCTACTTAAGACGAGAGCTCCTGTTGTCGTGTACCTTTGTTTGATCTGCGTGACAAGTAGCCTCGCTGCTTTTAGAAACAGAACGATAAACAGACCGTTAGGCCCTTTTCTGTCGGTGTTCGGCTAGCTGAGATCATCAGCATCGCGAACGTTCAAAGACAGCGAATCAGATGTTTGAAATTCACGAACAGGTGATACGGGGTTTTTTCTTGTTGTCCTAGGTTAAGATATCAATACCCTAATTGCAGGGCCCTTTTTCGGGGAGTGGGTGGGGGGGGGTATACCAAACAGGACCAGAATGGGGGAAAATCAAGAAGGGTGGTGGGAGGAAAGGGCTGGAACGCAGGTCTGGGAAAGATATTTAAGGGGCACCGAGAACACGTTGATTTCCGGAGGGCCAGGGTAATGGTTTGTCGAATTCTTCCGTCACACAAGCATCGCACATGCCAGACCAAGTTATCTGACTTGACGTCGCTCCGAGGAGTCATCCTCTCTGCTGTTTCCCACCCACCTTCCCTGTTCTTTCTCCCTCACTTCCTGCCCCTTCCTGTCCCTGTTGCTGCCTGACACCTCTCCCTACGCCCGTCTCTTCCCTGTTTCTCCCCCCACCCCCCATCTCACAACGCACTGGTAGTTTCTGAATGGCTTCGGAACCAATTAGCATATTTTCCAGCGCAGAACATCTGCAGGTATTGCTGCAGAAAATCCCAGCACAGACGGCGGCATTAATCCTCCCCGCTTTATACGGACAGTGACGATGATCGCGCACCCAATTATTGGCGACACGCGATGGGCAGTTAACGGCAGCCGAAGGACCTCTCGCTGACATCTCGCTATCATGGAAGATTTATGCTGATCCTGTAGTGCGCTGCATCGCCAGGACAAACAAAGAACGTTAAACAGCTATCATTAACTTCTTTTTAAAAAAATTATCCTTGTGTGTACCTGGGTGTACTTTTTCTGAAAGTCAAAGCATCGTCATGCATAGGAGCAAATTTATACTGTCTGAATAAAGGTCCCGTGAAGGTCAGCCTGAAGGTCAGCCTGGTCTTTGGCGCTGTATCTTCTTCATTGAGCGCGTGTAAACATTAGGCTGTTCTGTTCTCATTTATTTATTTACTTTTTTATTAATTTATTTGTTTTGTAGCGTGTTGTAGCAATAGCATCGACCCTGCAAATGTGTTTTTTATTTTAAAATGTTTGATTTTTTCCACCATTCGTGCTGCTTAGTGCTTGGTGCTGCATTGTTAAAATAACCCGAAACCCTTAAACAATGTAGTGCATCGAAATTCAAGAACGGCAATCTGCAGAAAATAGACCATTCCATTAGAGGCAAGGATAATAATGATAAAAACTTGGACGATTCATTATCAGCATTGTAATCTGTAAGCTTAAAGCGACAAACGAAGGAACAAAAGAAAGAAGGATTGAGAAAAGCACGGAACGCAGGAACAAACAGTAAATTGGTTGATAACGCAGGGTTTTCTTTTCCTAATCCGATGCTTTAACATTCTGTTCAGGAGTATTTTTAGAAATGACGTCTTTCCCCATCGCCTCTTCTCTTCCAGTTCCCCTGCCGTTTGCTAAATTACTCACAGCCGCTCAGCTCCTCACAGACGCACGTGCACATAGCGAGAGAAAAAGAGGCGGAGTGACAAATGAATGTGCAGAGACAGATTCCGGTCGAAAAATGATTGCTTATGAGAATACATGTCTATCTTCGAGAAACCCTAACATTTTCGTCCCCGACAAGTTTTATTCCCCCGCAAGTTCTCCTAATTATTTACACAAAGACGACCAGCGTTCACTAACAGAAATCCCAAGTCAGGACCTGGTGAAACCCTCACGAGCTGGTGCTCAGCTCCATTTCCAATCTTTGCACGCCGCATAAAGCAATCGCTTTGGCTGAGGTGAAGTGTTTCGTACCCGCACGTTTGATGGGCAATTGCAATACTGACATATCTGCAGACGAACCCGATATCTTTCAGCTTTGAAAATCTTACGTTCAGCTCTGTTAAAAACTACAGAACAGTTAATAACTTCGCACCTGCGATGTTCTGAGGTCAATTCTCGGGTATCTTTCTAGTTTTAAAAAGTCGTAAAAGAAGCATGCACATTATATATAAATATAAAAGAAGGAACATCAGATTGTGTCAAGATTCGGAACTTGCAGTTGCTGTGTACATTAAAAAGAATAAATTTCTCGAATATCCATCATCTTAATGCAGGGACGCCGTTTTCGACGATTAAAGCTGCTTCGTAACAGGGTTTTTGCTTCCTTTGAATCTCGGGACTTTCAAAACTTTCAGGTTACTGCTCTGCCCTCGTCTGCTTTAGTCGTGCGCGCGTGGAACGTGGAAAACTGATATTTCCTGTAAGGTTCATTAAACTTCTTTCCCTTGAGGCTGATGCGCTTAACAGCTTGCGCGTGATTACTACGCGGGTTTATTTTTTCCCTCTGTGTATATGCGGAAATGACGTCATGTAACTGACTTAGCGGCATTAGTATTTTTTGCCAAGCCACGAGAACAGGCAGCAAGCTTAAAATATGGACCAAGTATATGGATTTACCTCGAGAAAAGAACTTCATGTTTTAGTAGCAAAACGCAGGCAAAACGTGTGTATTTACAGCCTGCTCTTTCATTTTTAAAATACGCGTTTTATTATACAAAACATGTATTTTTATACAAAAGGCAACAACAACACTACCCCTCCATCACTCCAAGGAAAAAATAAATCTACTTCACTTTTATCTGAAGGGTTTTTGTTTTGCGTTTTTTTTTACCCACTGCCTGCTAAGCCATAAAAAATTCATTATTGTGCGAAAGTTATTAAGCCCTCCCCCACCCCCAAAAAACTGTGTGTTTCTTTCAAAGTAATTGTTTTGAATGGGTTTCCTTTAAATAATATTTCCCATGCGTCCACACTATCACTAGATATACGCGTATGTGTGCGCGTGATTTCTTTGTGCCTGGTGTGGGGGTGGTGGCGAGGGGTTGGGCGGGAAGACTGGGGCGCGTGAAGAGAGGTATTTCCATTGACTTGCCGTCTATTAAAGTTTGTTTCCTTGTTAGGTCAAGGAGAGCATTTCCTGACAGAGGCACACATAGTTATGAGTCCATTGTGATGTAATTATTATCGTGGTTCCTGTACATGCACGACTTCCCAAGGGAACTTGGGGGAGAGTGGTATGGGAGAGTGGTATGGGAGAGTGGTATGAGAGAGTGGTATGGGAGAGTGGTATGAGAGAGTGGTATGAGAGAGTGGTATGGGAGAGTGGTATGGGAGAGTGGTATGAGAGAGTGGTATGGGAGAGTGGTATGGGAGAGTGGTATGAGAGAGTGGTATGCGAGAATGGTATGGGAGAGTGGTATGAGAGAGTGGTATGCGAGAGTGGTATGAGAGAGTGGTATGAGAGAGTGGTATGCGAGAGTGGTATGCGAGAGTGGTATGGGAGAGTGGTATGGGAGAATGGTATGAGAGAGTGGTATGGGAGAGTGGTATGGGAGAGTGGTATGGGAGAGTGGTATGAGAGAGTGGTATGGGAGAGTGGTATGAGAGAGTGGTATGGGAGAGTGGTATGAGAGAGTGGTATGGGAGAGTGGTATGGGAGAGTGGTATGGGAGAGTGGTATGAGAGAGTGGTATGGGAGAGTGGTATGGGAGAGTGGTATGGGAGAGTGGTATGGGAGAGTGGTATGAGAGAGTGGTATGGGAGAGTGGTATGGGAGAGTGGTATGGGAGAGTGGTATGATGCTTATCACCTTTTGTCTGGCCATACCTCTGGACTTGCGAATGGCGATGCTGTAGAATCTTGAAATCAAAAGTAATGCTGAACTGGCTGAGAAGATTTAATTAGTAAACTGTAAGTGACATGTGCAAGAGTAATGAGAGAACGGTCGTGACGTGCTCAAGATGTAATGACTAATGAGTGAGGGGTCTGTGACGTGTTCAATATGTAATGATCGTGATGTTTGACGTGTTCAAGATGTAATGGTTGTGATGTCTGTGACACTCAAGATGTAACGATCGTGATGTTTGTGACGTTCGAAGTGTAACGAGCGTGATGTCCGTGACATGTTGAAGATGTAACGAGCGTGATGTCTGTGACGTGTTGAAGATGTAACGAGCGTGATGTCCGTGACGTGTTGAAGATGTAACGAGCGTGATGTCCGTGACGTGTTGAAGATGTAACGAGCGTGATGTCCGTGACGTGTTGAAGATGTAACGATCGTGATGTTTGTGACGTTCGAAGTGTAACGAGCGTGATGTCTGTGACGTGTTGAAGATGGCGGCGGATGCGGAGGACAAGGACAACCTGGCGGAGCAGACGCGACAGCACGGCAAGCGCGTGCGTTACGGCGAGGTGGTGCAACTGAAGCACATGTTCACAGGGAAGTACGTGCACATGAACACCACTCACACCAGCAAGAAGGACAAGAACAACATGAAGGTCGGCGGCGTTGGTCTCTCACCCTCCTCACGCCATCAGGAACCACAAACTAGAGAGACTAGAACCAACACCCGTAGTCGCACTAGGCACTTCTTTCTGTGGTGACGTCACCACTTCATGTGCTGCTTAACATTCAGCGGTCAGAGGTCACGAATCCCGCTTACGAGTTAATCGCTTTTCTTCATTAAACCGTGGAAAATACCGGAGAAGAGCTGCCAACAGTTTTAGAAAATAAATTTCGCTGCCACATGCTATTGTATGTCTAGCGTGATAGCAACTCGTCATCTTTACGCACTGGATCAGTTCTGAAGAAAGATTTTTTCACAACTTTTAATAATGTTCCTGACGACTAAGCGAGCCCAATGTTTTCCTTTGGTTTGTGTCGGCCGGCCTGAGGGAACCAAACTGTGCAGAGTATTGTTTGCTTTCTTCTACTCGTAAATGTAGTTTCCCATGTCTGTTGTCGGAAGATAACGGGAAAGATGAAAGTTGTTGACTAAGGCATTCGCTCATCGATGTTAACCGATGTTGAGATTTTAACACAGGCTGGGAAAGACGGCGGTGAGAGAAAATAAGCGATACATGTGAAGGGGTCAAACAGAAATAATATTAGCTTCTAATTATACAGGGAGGCCATTACAATAGTATCTGTGTACGTAATCGCCTCCTGACCCCAGGAGTTTATTAGGGTGTGTGGCTGAATGCTCTTATCAGTTTTTGGCAGTTACTTTTTTGGCGCAGCGATACTAAGACACGCCTTACGGTAACGATTGCTACAAAGGCTCCCCCTGTTGGCTCAGTCTCTCTGGTTTTGTAGCAAAGTTGTAGAGATTACGAAGACTAAAATAAAAATCGATTTCTTTCTAATTCTCAGTTAAAATATGTTTAGTTTTTAAAAATGATTGTTACTGATTGACTATGGAAATAGTTTGACCATTAAGTTCATGAAATCATTTGCTGTAATTTGAGCAAATCGTGTGTGTAGCTTTTAGAGGTTAAGACTGTTAAAAATAATATTTCATTTGACTAAGTTTGAAATCGGGTTTAAGGAACTTAAATGCGCATTCGCTACAGGGCGTGGACGGAAATTGCAATTAGTATTGATTGCAGGTCTACCAGGTGGCATTTCGTCGCAGAACATGACACGTTCCTCTTGCTTGCTTGCAGGTCTCCCTGGTGGAGTTCAATGCCAAAAATGCCCAGTTCCGTATACTGCCGCGTTACAAAGTGAAGTCAGAGGGCGAAGTGGTACGTTTTGCTAAGACCTGGCAGATGGTTGAATTTTACAAGTCACTCACGTGAACAAACAAAACATGGTGGTGGTGTTTTGTTGCTTAACGTCCAGCAAACAAAACATGGTGGTGGTGTTTTGTTGCTTGACGTCCAGCAAACAAAACATGGTGGTGGTGTTTTGTTGCTTGACGTCCAGCAAACAAAACATGGTGGTGGTGTTTTGTTGCTTGACGTCCAGCAAACAAAACAGGGTGGTGGTGTTTTGTTGCTTAACGTCTAGCAAACAAAACATGGTGGTGGTGTTTTGCTGCTTAACGTCAGCAAACAAAACATGAAATCCCTAATAAAAAAAAGAGTGATTCTGTGTTTAATATCGACTGCAGTTTTTCATGGTTCAGTAGTCTGCGTTTCATCAGTAAATATAATTCTGCTAAAACTCAACTGATTATGACATAAAATTCAGATGTCACGAAGCGAAAAAAGGCGTTGCAGCAGTCTTTGATGCAACGGTTGTTCCCCACCTCCAACTTACGCAGTTGGCTTCCATCTTTCCTAGACGCCCGTAAGGTTTCGCGAGCTTGTTCAAAGCACACTTCACTAAACGGCAAAAACAGGTCCTCGTTTTATCCATTTAAGTGCCAGACGCAAGCAGGCGCGCAGAACCGGCTAAGGGGGGGTGGGTGGGGTGTATGCGGTGTGCGGGGGTCGTAGGGGAGAAAGGGTGGAATGAGCAGCCATGTTCCAGTAAAACGAATTCATTTCTACTGCGTTTAAATAATGGGTTTTACAGATCTGTTGTCAGAGTTTCTTACGTACGTTTACGCGCTCACACATCGCACCCACACATAAAGGAAAGAAGGATGATTTTCCAACACAGCTGCACACCAAGCTACATGATTGCCTCAACCATATCCACAACACTCAGACGTGCCATCCCTTCTGGTCTCGAAAGGGTGGGGGTGCGTGGGTGCGTGTGTGTGTGTGGGGGGGGGGG
>SMGT01003591.1:81084-115291 GCA_004794575.1 Lanistes nyassanus | reverse complement strand
TGTGGGGCGGGGTTGACGCCTGACTCCTTTCTGAACACTTAGCACAGTCAATGAAATTGTGACTACGTGCTGTGATGGGGTGTTCCCCCCCCCCCTTTAAACTGTACAACCGGCGGCACAGCAGGCCTTTTGGAGTTTGTTTCATTTTTTAGCTACAGTTGTAAAATTTGAAGCATAACACAGTACCGCGCAATGTGGCATCTTTCAGCTGCAGCTGTGCATCTAGAAGCAGAGCAATCCCTGGCACATTGTTACGTTGTTTACATACAACTGTACAGTTACAAACATAATAGATTAGCACAACATGCATTTTTACGTACAGCTGTACTGCTAGAATTATTATAGAGTTGCCGCTGTTGAAGTATAAGTACTTTGTGTATAAGTAGGCTATACAACCAGAATCGCCATACACAACTGCACTGAGTGACGTTCTTAACAGGTACAACTGTACGACCAGATAGTCTTTGAGAGCGTCAAATCACCGGGCCATTATTTCCATGCCAGCGACCCGTACCAGATCGACCACTTCTCCTTCGGGCGAGTTACTATGTTTCTGGAAATCATTTCCAATTTAATCTTCATGTTAAAAGGGTGATACGCTTCACATATTTATTCAAGCTAATTTATTTCCCTTTCCTCATTTTTCCCATACCTGCCTATCATCCGTTGCTAAAAAAAAACCCATATCCAGTGCTCACCAAGAAACACAAACTTTCTTGTGAATTTTGCGTGACAGTGCGCGTGCTTTCCACAGAGCTGAACTCAATCTGGGGGTCGAGCGGTCCAGCTTTACACTGATCGGCAGCTACCGTGAGTCACTGGAGCGGAACCACTTTGTCAGGGTCAGTGTGGTTTTATTCCGGAACAGATCCGTTCTTAGCAAACCAGTAATATGCTTCACTGTATTGATGTCCACATCGCTTTTAAACCAAACCTTTTTCAGTCCAAGAAGGCAAGTTTTTAATCTGGCTGCTGGCGGGAGGGGTGGCAGTCCTTATAAATATAGTGACCTTTGTGTAAAATGTTGACAGTCACAGTTTTTGCTGTGCAGTGGGAAAATAAGGACGATGTTGATTTCTTTTGCTGACGCGGGTGATTGCTGTGAGTTTTGTGTTGTGGATAGCGCGCTGTTTCGAGATGTTTCGAGTCGGGCTGTACATGGATGCTAAATATAAACTTACATGTACTTATGCACGTGACCAGGGTGGCTCTGTCATACGGCTGTTTCACAAGGAGCTGGAAGCTTACCTGGTGGGGGAAGGTCTCTTTGATGAAGTGGTGACGGAAGATGGTGAGCGCAATAGTCTTTTTTTTTTTAAATTGTTTTGGTTTTTGTTTTTACACGCATCCCAGACATTCTACCACTGCTACATCTTCTAGTAGTGGTCATTTGATTTTGTTTTGCTTTGTCGTGTTTTGTTTTATTTTGTTTTTGGGGGTTGGTTTGCTTAAAGATTTTCTTGACCTGACATATTTGCCACAGTGGCGAATTCCCACGTCGCCAGCGCGTGGAACCTTCAGCCAAGCACGACACAAACTTCTGCTGTGACTATTAAACTGATGTTTGACAATCTTTGGTCATTTTTTCTGTTCAGTGCATTTCCGCATCCGAGCTATTGACCAGCACAGACCCAAGTCTTTATCGCCGTCCACGTCAGGAATAACGTATTGGCAAATAGAGGCTGAACACAGTATTCTGGACGGTAAGTCACTAGCACAGCACAGCACAGTGTGTTTAACCGAAGAAGAACCACGTAGTTATCTTCCGTAAATGCCAGAAATGTGGGGTACACATTTTCGGGTGGTGCAGCTTAGATTTTCTCTCTCTCTGTCTCCAACATGTATTCGTGTATGTGTGCTTGCACGCGCGCTAGCCTATGTGCATTATTTGTGCCTGCAATTGTTCCAATACTTGCGTGTGTATGTGTATAATGTATGCCATTTTGGTCAGTAGCTTTTTTTTACTACTTTTGAAAGGCATCGTCCCTTGAGCTGAAAATGAAGCTCTGCACTGTGTGCTGTTTTGTGTCTACAGGAAATGTCCTTAGTCACTCACAGTCTATAAGATCGTAACTCTTCTGTTCAGGAGACGTATTACGATGGGAACAGCAGGTTCGCTTACGTCACATGCTGACGCGACAGTATTTGTGTATCGATGCCAAGATGGATGTTTCTCTTGTTCCCGACCCCACAGACCCTCGAACTGTGTTCAGACTTCATTCTGTGCTGAAGGTCAGTGTTCTGTCGCTTGTAACCAGCGCACGCAGATTGACTGGCAGTGTGCTGAAAATAGGAATGAGATCGTAATCGTTAGTTTTCTGTCGGTCTGCCTGCCAGTCTGTCTGCATCATTATTTTATCCTGTCTGGTGCGAGCGCGTGCTGTGAGTTCCAGCGCGTTGGCTGTCTTCAAACACTTGTCCTCTGTCTCTTACCTGCAGGAACGCGACGAAATTCAGTTCGAGAGCTACGCGCGCATAGAGCACATGCTGACGTCCAGCTGGCTTCACGCGCTCAAAGGTAACAAGCCTTGTCTGACGCACGTGCGCTTAGACCTGTGAATATTTTAGTATAACAGCCAGTTGTACGCTAGCCACACAGACAAAAATACTGCCATTAATATTGCTCGTGAAGACGGTAGGACGCAAGACAGTTTAGAGATCTGGACAGCCAGTAGTTGCCTGGTGAGTACTGTGTGACCGTGTGAGAGGTCGTAAGCTAGACTGATCCTAGCGTGTTGACTCCTGTGTGCGCAGACGAAGATTACAAGAAACATCAATATGAGGACGGCGACAACGAGCGGTCCATGCAGGGCCTCCGCTGGGACGGAGCTGCCGTTAGAAAGGTTGGCATTGTCGTTATAAAACCAGTATGTTATGAGTGGTGGCATGTTATGAGTGTAGGCATGAGTGGTGGTAATTTGTGTCACAAAATTAGCGTGCCAACTGTAAGTGCTAAAATAGACTGGCATGTTGTACCAACAAAAAAATTAGCTGTGCCGAGGCTGAAGTTTCGAGGTCAGAGACTGACTTCTGAATTACGGTCGCTACAAAGTTATGAACGCCGTAGACAACAAAACGGTAACTAAAGCTAAGTGTAACACTAAGTAAATGTAACTAAAGCTAAGTGTAACACTAAGTAAATGCAACTAAAGCTAAGTGCAACACTTAGTAAATGCAACTAAGGCGCACTTTAACACTAAGAAAATGCAGGTGGGAAAGGGAAGGGGATCAGACTGCAGCACAATTTGCAAGTAACGATATAAAGTAAGTTTAGAAACGGATAAATATTATAACGAATGACTGGTACTTGGAGCGAGAAAGGATAGCAAAATAGATAATCTGAACCAAGTAAAAAGTACAAAACACAGTCGACATTTCGGGGCATTACCCTTTCATCAGGACAAGAACAAAAAGTAAACACAAACAACTAAACACAAACACTGAGAGAATTACATGTCAACACGAATAAATACCATTCTGGCCGAGACCGCTTACATAAAGTGTGTGTTTCGGCATTTGTGTGTGTGTGGGGGGGGGGAGTTGGGGGTGGGGGGGTAACTGTCTTGTGTACATCACGTGCATTGGTGTCGTCTGCTGTACGCAGGTGTCGGCCAGCAGTGAAAGTATGTACGATGACGCCTACACCATCCAGTGGACAGAACCTCATGACGTCAGCAACTTCAACTACGTGGCTGGCATGGTGCCCTTCCTCTTCAACCTCATCCAAGACGTAGGTGCCCGGTGCCCCGTGCCCTGTAGAGTGTTGTTCATTCCACTCAGACCTGTTTCTTTCGCTTAAGGCAGACCTCACACCGCGCAACAGAATCTGCTGTGGATCGTCTAGACATCCTAGACATCGTCTGTGACTATTTTCTGTCGCGTCGATCGAGAGAGTTCGCCAGAAACATCACTGTGACAAAGACTGGTTGCGAGAAATCTTCGTGGGCGACGATCCATTGGGTGGATTTCGACGGAAAATGTGACGATCGTTAGAGGAAATTTTACCTGTGTGCAAGGGCTTTATGGCGACTGTGTTTCGACGATGGCGCCCCCACAGGTGGATCACAACCCTCACGAAAATCGGGTCACTCAAACTTGCCTGGACAATTTTTTGGTTTTTTTAAATACTGTCAGTCTGCGAGGCTTGCAGAGTTTGACAGACTGTGGACCGTGATCTTTACACTCACCCTGCACACTGCTACATAATATTTTAAATATATTTTAAATTAAAAAAACGAACTCAATAATAGACATCAGACTATTTTCGAACGAGCAGATCTTAAATTTTACATTCCTTCTTTCAAAGTTTGGGTTTCTAGTTATCTTGTTAACGATAATGCATGATTCGGTAAATTTTTAATGATGAAATTTCTTGATACTAATAATTTTACATGATTCTATCATTACTGCTATTTAACGGACTGGATTTTAACAGTAATAATTAGCGTAGTTCTTTGTTGTACTTCACAAGAGTTCTTTTTCACCTGTTATTGCAGCAAAGGAACGGAGCGCCATTGAACGCTCGAACGACACATGAAATAATTACTGTGAGTCTTCACACAGTGTTTTACTCTGTTCCTAACTATTTCTTTCCCTCCGTGCTGGATTTTAGCTAAATCCCCCCAAATCCCCCCTCTCTCTATATATATATATATTGTGTACAAATGCATTTTACACCGCTCAAAACTCAATGGCCTCTACACTGAGATAAGCCTTTCACTTTGTGAATGAACATTTCTCGTGCGACACGGATCAAGTTCTCCTTCAGTTTCCACATCTAACGGTAAGGGCAGGGATTACTGTGCGTCTAATACCTACGATGTGTGTTTGCTGTTTGTTTTAGACGCTGAAGGAGATCAAAGACTTCATGCTTCCAGACGGTGCCCCGAGCAAAGAGAGGCAAAAGCTGATGCGAAACCTCAGGGTACGTGGACTGTGCCACTAATTGAGAATGTACACCCACGCCCAGAGAAAACGCGTTTATCTCGCGCAAGTGCCGAAATCCGGGATTTACGCGAGACATACAGGCTTTGCGTTTTTGCCGAAAGATACATTTTCACTTAGTGGCATATCGTTTTTTAGCCAGCACAACACTTACCACGAGCTGCAATACTTCTTATCCCTAGCTGCTGTCAATAATTTTACCACTACTCATACACTGTTATGGCTACCCAACAGACTGCCTTGCTGCAGTTCGGTCAGAGGATTTCTCTATTTTGTTTCGCTTTTCGGCGTCATAGACCCGGAAGAAATGGCTTAGAATTTAATTAGATACCTATGTTAAGATCATTTTTTTCATTTTAAGGACTCTAAGTTTGTTTCTAAAACTCTTATGTGCACGTAAAAAGACCAGATGCATAACGAAAAATATGATACATTTGAAAAAAATCACCCATCTTTAGGCATCTGCATGCAAAACAACATGTTTCATTATGTCAATCATCCCAAGTAAAATCTATAATACAAATGATCTTTTGTGTGTGTCTTGGTATTCCACAAACCTGAGGCAAGATGATTCAGAAATAACTCTTAAAATAGTTCATATCTATAAGGCAGGTTGGCTTATTTTCATGCCATGACAGAAAATACAGATTAAGTTCTCGCGACGCACGCACACACGCATATAACTAGTTCACACAACCAACACACGCTCACATAGACTGATGCGAGCAGCACACACGTAGCGTAGATTCTGTTCACTCACCCACGCACGCAGCAAGGCGGGGAGAGACAGGGGAAAATGTCTTTCTTCGCCCCGTAATCTGGCAACGGCAAACCCATCCCAGACCGAATCAAGCGCCGATAATCTGAAGCTGTCAGTTGAAGGACGCGCTGCGCATAGCTTCTGCTTACCTCCCCTGCCCTCGGTATTAAAGCCATTCCCGTTCTCCCACCTCCTTGATAAAGTGCCTCCAGGAAACACTTGCAGGAATTTAGTTCGCGAATCAAAGAAAAAGCAGGAGCACTTCGATGTATCACCTGCCAGGCGGTATTCCCCTCTCCGCCCCCCCCCCCAAGCGGCACATACCTTGAGAAACGACTTTTCTCTTTCACTGCCAGACTCGAGCCTTTTCTCCCTTAACTGCTTTCGGGAGATTGCAGACCTGCAGCCAGTTGCACGGCTTTGGCGTAACCCCTTAGTCCAGGCCTAAGAGCGGACTAGCATAAAATGTCGATTGCACGGCTCCTGACCAAAAGAAAATTTAGTCCGAAAAATTAAGTTTAGACCAAGAGAGGAGGAGGCGTACGGGCGGGGTAACTGTGGCCACCGAATCTGCGAAACCCCTACACCCACCTATTCCACACCCCTGCCCGCTAAAGCCCTACCCTAACCATCACCGCCCCACGCCTAATGATCACCGCCCCACCCTTAACCATAACCACTCCGCCTCTAACCATCACCGCACCATCCCTCACCTTCAATGCTTCACCCCTTACCATCACCGCCCCACCCCCACCTATCCCCCATCCCCGCGTAACCCGAAGCCGTGCAACTGGCCCCAGGTTGCGTGGCTGCTATCGGCCATACCGTTACAAAACTTAAGCGACTTCTGTGTTTAACGCGAAACTTTATGTACGAAGTGGAGGAACGATCCCGCAGTATGATCCGTCATGAATTTTACGGACGCCGTTAGTGGGATGTTGATGTCATTTACTGGAATCTCTTCCTTCTGGGACGTCCCGCCACCCCCACCCCACCCCGGCCAAAAGTCCTATGACGTTATCAGTTTGCTGTCCTGCTTGCCTTCCCCCCCCCTCCCACTAGACGCTTCCTCTCTCTGGAACTCACCCCCACACACCCACCCACACACACCCATTCCCCCACACCGTTTTAAGGACGTGCATCATTGTGCGAGCTACCTGCAGAAAAAAAGATGAACCGAGGAAGCGATCAAAGGATTTCATTTGCCGCTCACATCGCTCTTTGCTGTGCAGGTCATCTGTATAACGCGGACGGCTCTTTGTAATTGAAGCTGTCTCATCACGTCGGCTGTACCTTTAAACAGTCCAGCTGATGACAGTTGAACTGGGGGTTTCAAAGTGAAAGAAAGATCAGACCACTGGTTGTTTGGGGATGGGGGAGCGGGGACGAAGCCCCCCGATAAAAACCGAAAGGAGATTACTTCTCTTCTTCTTCCTTTTCATTCTCTTTCTTTCGTCTTCTTCTTCACTTCTTCTTATAATGACTTCAGTTAAATGATGCAGATGTTGACTATATCCAACTCTTTTCCCTACTTCTTTTCCCTTGGCTTCGTGAAGGATTTTTGGTTAGTTGTAAATTTGTGTTATGTGTCTGTCATATGGAAGCATGTGAATGTTATGTGTATGTTCAAATCGGAATAATTATATTCACCTACATTCACAAAACTCTGTTCGAAACCTGTTTTTTATCAAGATTTTGCCAAAACAGTCAAAAAAGTGCCTTTGTTAATACGTTTTCGACAACATTTAATATTAAACAGAAACATTAAACAACAGCAGTTTGACTTTCTTAGATGCCAGTTACGAGAAGATTTTAATCAAAGTTCATTTCGTCGTCATGCTGCTTGCATTGTCTTCACGACTAGGCAGGACGCCTGTACGCAAAAGGTGTCAAACCCTTTGACGCGACGTGTTGACGTGTGCAGGTGATTGACCTGCTGGTGAAGTTGCTGCAGTGCCCGCTGCGTGAAGGGGATGAGGAAGCGCACATGATCCGGGTCTTCAAGGAAGCCTATGACGTGCTGCACGCGTACATGATTGGCAAGTCCCGCAAGAACGCCCTATACTTTGCCAAGTACATCGACTTCTTCCAGACGCAGTTCACACAGAAGGTCAGTAACCAGACATCGACTGCTTCCCGGCACATATCACACAGAAGGTCAGTAACAACACATCGACTGTTTCCCGACACATATCACACAGAAGGTCAGCAACAAAACATCGACTGCTTCCCGACACATATCACACAGAAGGTCAGTAACAAAACATCGACTGCTTCCCGACACATATCACACAGAAGGTCAGTAACAAAACATCGACTGCTTCCAGACATATATCACACAGAAGGTCAGTAACAAAACATCGACTGTTTCCCGACACATATCACACAGAAGGTCAGCAACAAAACATCGACTGCTTCCCGACACATATCACACAGAAGGTCAGCAACAAAACATCGACTGCTTCCCGACACATATCACACAGAAGGTCAGTAACAAAACATCGACTGCTTCCCGACACATATCACACAGAAGGTCAGCAACAAAACATCGACTGCTTCCAGACACATATCACACAGAAGGTCACTAACAACACATCGACGTCTTCCAGACATATATCACACAGAAGGTCAGTAACAACATATCCGCTGCTTCCAGACATATATCACACATATTACTCGTTGTTACATTAATGAATGAGGTACCCTTCAGCTTCATTGTGACCACCTGTTTGTGTTCTGGCATCGTGTAGCACGTGCAGTTTACACAAGTCTTTCAATTCTCTTGAGCAGTCTGTATTACTTCTTAATTTATTTCTTGTGGTAGTGGTGTAAGAATTAAGGACGGGTGTATGGTGGCACACCATGACAGTGGGTAAATGTTCACCGTGTACCCAGCGTCTGTTGCTTACAGGGTGGGATCGGACTGAACGTGGCCCAGATGATCGTTGAGCTCATCCGAGACAAGAGGAAGATAGTGGATCGCATCACGCACACCCACGTGCAGAACTTCATCCAGCTCTTGAGAAGCAACCAGGTTCGAACCCTTCAGCCTTATGACCTTTGACACAAGATTTTTTAAGCTTAGGACATGCCTTTACGCAGGAGGCAGTGAAAAGCCTCCCCACACATGGCAATGTTGACACCATTGGGAGACTTGCTGGTGAATACTGACCAGCTGACCCACGGCACCAGACGTTGAGAAGGCTTAAGGTGAAAAAAAGGGGATAACGTGCTCGAGGTTTGTGACTGGCTTGATGGAACAAAAGACCCTGTCTTCTCTTGCAAACAGCGCCACGTATGACTCAGTTTTAATTTGCATTTAATTGGCATGCTGAACCTTCTGTTATGCGTACAATCACGAATTCCTCTAAGTCTCTTTGCTTCATCTATAGATGTTCATAAAACAGCAGCGTGTCTCAGTCTGGATCTTCAGAACTGGAGTTCGATTTGGGGGATGTTTTGTTCCAGAACTACCGTTTCCTGGACCTCCTTCAGGTGTTGTGTGTATGTGACGGGGTGGCCATCCCCAATAATCAGACCTACATTGTCCGACACTGGCTGAAAGCTCACAAGGTAACAGCTTCGGCTCATCGCTCACATGTTTTTTTTTTAAATAGCGGACAACGTGACGATAGAATTTGAACAAGACTGATTGACGATCTGACATCTTGTCATCGTAATTATGAAATCTACATATACCGCGACTCTAGTGAAAGAGTGCGTGAAGCTTTCACTGTGTGACTGAGTTGTGAAAGAGAGTCTAAAGCTCTCACTGTGTGAATGCGAGTCGTGAAAGATTGTGTGCAACTCTTTCATTGGTGTGACAGTGGCAAAACAGTGTGTGAAACTTACTGGGTGATTGTGAGTGGCGAGAGAGAGTGTGAAGCTCTCACTGTGACGGTGAGGACCATCTACAATGACCTAGCGAACGGCTTTTGGTGCCCCACCCCAGTCCTCGCCACAATTGTCACTAGTGCAGCTTGCACTGCGCTAGCAAGCGCGGCAAGATATGGCTGACAAAAATTATTAATTCTTGACCTTCGGTGACCTCTCAACACCAGGATAGCATCTACCTCATGGACCGCGGTCAGAACATCAACAAGAGACCCAACATAGTGTACGTGTCGATGGACAGCGGCAACACGTGGATCGCCCTACATACGTTTGTCGACGTGAGTTGACTTACAGCTATCGTCCGTTCAATATGCTTCGTCAAATTGTAGTCATCTTTGTATTACCATCATTATCACCACCACACTTACTCGCTCGCTCCTGAGTTTGTTTTGTTGACAGTCGCCAAGACCTTCCATCAACAAGTGTTTTTTCTGATCGCGTTGCACGTGTGCGTTGCTTGAGAAACGCGTGCAACAGCCGTACCAAATAAGGCTATTAAAACTTACCTGAAAATGGCTGTCCTTTCAGCCTACAGGTGAAGAGTACGACCACGAGAGGTACCAGTACCTCCTGCGACAGCTGGAACTGTTCAAAGCCTTGTGCTTCGTAAGTAACGGACTTTTCTGTGTTTAAATATGGGCGCGTTGGCCAACGACTTGTGCTTAAGTTATGTTGTTAAATCCGCAACGAATGAAGAAGACATCTATTACTTTTTCAGATTAGCTGAAAGTTTCTGCTACCGCGGACCAAATATTTTGACCTCACTTCCGTTTCCGGCATTACTGTATGATTTGACGGATGAAATGTAACGTACTTACTGCAGAATGGATCGAGTAAATAAGCAGGCGCTACTGAGGGCACTAACTAGAGGACAGTGAATGATATATATATATATATGTGTGTGTGTCTTGTGAGATTTAATATATATGTGTCTTGTGAGATTTCATAATGTGTTTTATATTCTGAAATGTGGACATGGATTCTAATTTAGAGATACTTATTAGCAAATTTGGATCCTGTAAAACATTTCATTAGTCTCACCTCATCAACGAAATAGTATTTAATGTCACAATACAGTACCATGACTCCTGTGCTTTCGTTCTCTAACAATTGATCCCCTAACGCACCTCAAACCAAAACTTTTGCTCTCCCATCCCTGGTAAGGCCCTGTCTCGCGCATGCGCCCTTTCTCTGACTGGGCTTCCAATGAAATTAATACGCATGCTTTTGCAATGATTGATTGCAGGGTCGCAATGACTTCGCCATTCACGTCATCACGCGCGAACACGGTTACGTCACGTGGGAGGATGCCTTCCTGTGCCTGCAGTCAGAATTGCTGCCAGACGCCATCCGCGCCAAGTTCTGCGAACTCATCATCGGTTAGTCAAGAGGAAAGCTGTGCATTAACTCATATTGAAATCTTCTGTGGGAGAATAAGTGTTCCAAAGGAGAAATCAATTCACTTCAATTATTCCCGGCCGCAGGGTGCAGACCGCCTGCTAGAAAATAATTTGCAACCATGCAAGCGCATGGTCTTGTTTGTCCCTTCAATTTGTTGTAGATTTGAGCCGTAAAAGTAGTTTGTACATCCTTTGGAGAATTTATGCGAACCTTCAGTTCGCAGATTTAAAAAAAACTTTATGCAAAGACAAAACACACATTTAGGACGCTTAAAATTAGGGTTTAGGCACGCGATAAATGTGAGGTTTCTCTTTTCCTCTTCGGGCATCATGCTCTGCCACAAGTGGACTATTTAACCCGAGAAGGTTTTGAAAATTGTGAGTTTCGTGTCTACTTATTGATGATGCGATTTCACCTCTCTTTATTTGCTCTTTGGCTTTGTCAATCATTGAATAGCCCGGATAACGATTACCTAATGACTTACTTATATTGGCCATTCGCCAGCCATCGAACACTGAGTATAACCGTTACCTAACCACTTCATTCCTGAAGGTTCTTAAAGCATCTGCACTGGTGAAGTGTTTGGTGGGTCTTGTGTGCAAACAAAGGGGTTCAGTGTCCGATATTTGTGCAGACTGGTAAAATGGTTTGTTGGTAGACGCTACAGACACAGATCTTTGCAGTCCGTGAGCAAACGGACAACGCACACGTGCTGAAAGGTTTTTAAGTGAGGGCGGTCAGTATGTGAGTGTAAGTGGACTCTGTGGTGTGGGCTTTCCGCAGGACTGTTCGTGGACGTGGGCAACAACTACTCCGTGCTGGACAACCCCAACATCTGCTTCGTGTACGAGTATGTGGGATCGAAGGATTCCGACAGAGAACAGAGTCAATATGTAAGTTTTCGTTTCAATGTTCATGTACTTGCCTTGTTTGTTTGTTTGGGTGGGTGGGTGGAAGGTTGCTTGGATGATTTTGTTCTTTAAAGGCATTCTCTGATTTCTGGAATAGGCAAGGTCATTCTGGTACCCGTTCTTCAAGGCTGCTTGACTCGGCAATATATATATATATATACGTCTGTCCTTCAAGAACATTCTGTTGTTAAGGCTGCCTGAAAATAATTCCATGTATCTGCTTAATTTAACAAATATAACTGCATGGCAAGGCGCGTGCCTATATAAGATCCACGCCCTTTGTTAGTAGTTATCATGGATGAACAAGGTGTGTGACTCACTATATAGCTACGTATAGGCCCCACGGGACATTTTCTTCCGTGTGAGTATTAATATGGGTACGGAGTTGTGCGTTCCTGTGTATGTGCGTGTACGCGGCTTTTCATTCTTTTCGTCTTTTTCTGTCTGCATGCATCTATTTCATGTACTTGCATATTGTACCTGAACTGTGTCTCATCTGTTCGACTCTCGGTCCAGTTTTCAGACACAACTAAGTTCTAGAGGGGGTTAAATATCAAACGAACTTCTTTCAGAAAAGAAGTTACTTGAAGTTATGTATCGTTACGTATAATTGAAATCTTTATTGCGTCTTTCTTATGAATAGTTGTTAATGCTGGCCTTGTGTTTATTGTCTGATTCTATTTCCTGCTGACGAAAACGGTGTAACTGATTGCTTGTATATAGAGCACACTATAGGCATAGTACAGTGGATTGTGCTGTTGCGCTGCCAGATTTGTGCTGCTGCCAAACTTTAGCTGTCAAGATATCGGGTCGATCACGGCTAGAGCCTAGTGCACGTAGGAAAGGAAAAGGCGCTTGCTGGATTTGATGTATGCTTTCTTAATGTTCCTTGCTAAGTCAGCACTTGTCCTAACGCCTTCGCTAGCATTCAGCACCAGCGTTGTCCGTAAGTGCGTTCGCGTGAAGATGCGTGCCAGCGTGTTTGTGTGTACGTTTTCAGGAACAAATCTTTATAGTAGATAACGGGACAGACGGACGGACCGACGGACGATCGAAGAAAGTGGTGAAGATAGACTAACCCTGTCTGGCTTTGTACAAATAGCTAACACTGGTCCCCATCCTTATTACCTGCACACCTGTTTACCCACCTGTCCCTGCGTGAAGCGTCAGTTACAAGCGGTGACGAATCCCTTTAGATAGATGCACAGTGTGTTACCATATGCTTACTGAGTTAACTCGCACACAACAGTATGGCTTCGTCTGTCTGCCATTCATAGGCAGTCCAGCATATGCGACTCAAGTAAATAACTTGAGAAGTTTTCTCGTGTAAGACATTTACTGAAGCTGGGTTTTATTGTCGTTTGATGTGCACTCATAGATTGCATAGTTGGTCTAATATTGCATTTGGTTGGTTTTGTGTTGTATTATAACTCTTGGGTTAGGGGTGGGTTTAACAGTTATTTATCTTTTTAAATCAGCAGGCCTATGTTCTGTTTGCCTAATGATTTATTTTGAAGTATACTAAATTGCTAAAGTGTTCACAAGACTGTGTGAGGCGAACGTCAAGAACATAAATTCTGTTAAACAGCGTTCCTGCTCTGAAGTTTTCTGTTTCAAAGCTAGATTTATCTGACATTGATACATCCAGACTGCAGACATCTATCTTTGACACATCTTGACTTGACCTGGGCTCAGGAAGTTTGTAACATTTCTTGAACAAAAACAAACAAACAAAAAAACTGCCGTGACTACATGTAATCGATTTTTTTAATGGAATCTCTTATTTGAGGCTTGTCTGTCAAAATAGGCTTAAAACAGTTTACACCTTGGAGTTTCAAACTAATTTCATTTTGTTTGTTTATTTGCTTTGTAAGCCAAGTCGGCAAATAAGGCTATAATTGGCAAAGTAGCAGATACCATATGGAAAGAAAATTTAATAATTGTGCGTCGAGATCTGAACCCACGCTACGCGATTCTCACTAACTACCGCGCTATCAGACCTCCCTGAAACTAAGTTTTAAAAAATTGTCTCTATTTTTATATGATCATGTACACAGTTCAAGATTTGCGACTTATTCTGTGAGCCTTGTAATTTAATTCTAAAAGTAGTATTCAGGAAGATTGAAAACAGTTACATTAATTGTTGTTTGATCTATACTGATGCAGCTGATGAAAGTGCTGATAATAACCCGAGTGCAGACGCGGGCTAGCAGGACTTCCTATAAACTGTCAAAAAATTTAAAGTATGAAAGGCGAAATAATCAAAGTGTGAATCACAGAGCTTCCCGTAAACAGCCTGACAGTTTTGACATCGGTTTTTTCTGATTGAAGTTTTTGTTGCCTAGGATGTGCTAACCTACTTCCCATTAACAACTAACTCACGGAGTGTGAGATCAAGTCACAGTAACACAGTACCTTTCTGTGAAGCCCCGCTGTTAACTGCCGCAGATTGCAGCAAGCTATTCTCTGAAAAAATACCGTAAGAACCCACAGAGTCTTCATCATAGCTTGGTGACATTTTTATACAACATAACGTTTGAAAACCATAACCATAATCGGAGGGTTGAGTGACAAAGAGCTGTCATTTCTGACCAAAGTGCTGAGCTAACTAATAGTTAACATTGAAAATGGGTGTCCTGCTAGCTTCTGTCGCTGTGGTGATGGTGTCTTTGCTGCCAGAGTTGTTTCAGATGCTTTTTTTCCATCAATTTTCACTAGCTTCTAGTTTACAGTATACAAAATCTAGTATATGATTGCTTAATCGGTTTGTGTTTGCAGAGACGATTTCTTGACCTCGATCAAAACCAATAAATAAAAATTAGGCTTTAATAGATGGAACGACGCGTGCAAAACTGGAGAGCTGGTTCTTGTTCCGTAAATGTTAAAGCAGTTGCATATATTTAATCCTACTCACGTGACATAATGTATTGTGGTCTGTATTCTTAAGTTTCTCAAAGCATCTGGAAAAAAACCTGGCCTGTTTGTGTGTATGCAGGTGTGTGTCGTTCCTAGCTTGTGCTTTGCACGCTAATGTTGTCGTTTTCTTATGTTCTGCCCCCCACCCCAACCCCCCATTCACACCAGGAACCGGACGAGAATAGAATCGCTGGAGAGGTATGGTTTTCTCATCGCCGCTTCTGTCATGTATCGCCTTCCTCTTTTTCTGCTGGATTTTTTTCTATTGTATTTTTCACTAAATCACAATACGATAGTCGTATTCGACAAGATTTAAGATTAAAGCCCTAAATGAATTTCAGGCTTTTGTGGATAACAAAAAGACTGATATTTTGCAGCTGTTTGTGAAAAATTAAAAAAAAAAGAAATTCCATAGCCTTTCCAGCTTCATGTTGCTAGAGGTTTCCTCTTAGTTTCACGACCAGGCCACGTGACGGGGTGTCATTTACACATTAACGAAGCTCGTACAGTGTGTTTGTAACCCTTGACATTGTGAGTCATCATGAAGATCGTACTGTGATTGTTGTATAACTATTCAAGTCACGCAAATATTAGTCAATATAGTTGTTCGCATTATAAAAATAATCGAGCTGAAAAAGACGAATTTGCGCAGTGGCAATTTTCTTTCGGGATGGTTACTGGCCCGGAGTGTTCGTAAATACATTTGGCTTAAATATTCCGAGAAAACCATTGTAATACTTCTTGAATTACAACTAACAAATTTCAAAGCGGAAATGTAGCCACTCTTTTTCGTCATTTTGTTGGCTGTGTCATATGTACCTCGGACAATATGCTGTATCTGAAAGCTCACAAAATTCTTGGCATCCCATGTAACACTTGCAGGATTCAGTGGGGCTATGACATAATCAGTCAGGTTTTCATTAAGAAACCTACGTTGGAGCAACGATATCTGGGATGAATACATTTGGCAGAAGTTTCAAATTTAAAACAAAAAGTCTTAACATTATAGAGAAGTGGACGTATTTCATAACATAGAAGAGAATTTCACATAGATTTATCAAATCCACAATGATTTTCGGGGGGAGAGGGGACTTCAATAGCGACACATTCGTTTCGCTTTTGCTTTTTTTTTTATTAACCAGTCTTTGATCGTAGAGCTTTTAAAAAAAACATACAAGTTGCAGCCTTATAATCAGATGCTTTTTTAGTACATAGGTTTTAGAGACGTGCGAATATACCTAACGCATACATTCTTATCAGTCAGACTAAAGTAATGCTACTAGATCCAAGGCAACAACAACAACAACAAAAACCTATACATCTGTTGAATAAATGCACTGAAATAAAGAAAGGCTACATTTTTTTAATGTTGGCCGACAGCATACAATTTCAAATCAAATAAAGAAACCATCTCCTCGTTTGAGAACTACTGCTTTGCACAATCAAAGTATTTTCTATATGTCTGTGCTTTACAGTTAAGGCTAGGAGTCGGCCATTACTTTCAGCACTAGTAGCTGCATTGCAGTATGTGCAAAGAGCATTTCTTTGCTTCCAGGCTGAAGCACTACGTCCTAGTGTCCAATCCGCTTGTTCATGTTAGCCTGCTGTTTGCAAGGAAAGTTATTTCATGTCTCAGCCTTATTGTGTTTCTTGCATTCTTCACCTCCCTGCTGATTCTTAAGTTTGCGTGTAGTATATCTTGCAGTGTATGTTTCTACTTGCCGTTGTTTTAAAACAAATCTTTCCTTTTCTTGCTTATAGCTGTCTCCTAGACCTGCTGACGCGCCTGTTTTTACTTAAGTTGACCGTGACACGCGCATATTGTCTCCCTTGCGTCTGACGTGGCCTGGTGTTTTGCACAGGTTGTGAAGGATCTAGTCACAATCTTTCCTGTGCTTCGCGACTGGCTGGCCGACTTCCTGTCCCAGAACTGCACCATGACGGCGACCATGATTGGGCGAAACCTCCTCATTGAACAGGTAACTGAGAAAAGCTTTCTCGAGGTCAGCGCAGCTCGACCAAGGTATGCGCACTGGGAAAGAACAAACACGCGAATATACGCGCACACGCAGGCAAACAAATCAACACGATAATTTCGCGCTGAAGATTAGCCTCCAGACAAGCGGGAAGTGTTTCTGATATTTCCGAAAGTGTGACTTGCGCAATGAACCGACTACGATCCACGGAGGTCGAAAAATTTGCAGGTGTTGAGATTGCTGCATCATCTAGTCAAGTTTGGCTACTACATGGACCTTGATGACGTCAGAAAGTTGTTGCCTCCCTTGCTGAGCCTTCTTGACGGCAGACATGATGTCCCATTTCCCAAAGACAAGAGCAAAGGTATTCGAAAGATTGGAAAGTTGTACTCACGTTCATAATTCCTCGACCCGGTAACTTTGCTGAAAATTTAAACTTTGAATGCAAGAGTCTAGTTCCTGGTATTTATATAATAAGTGAAAACTAAACCCGTCTTTGAATAAAATGTTCTGACAGGTAATATGTAGTCGTTATATAAGCAGGTTGAAGTCAAAGTTGATGAACTCGTAGAATAAATCTTCTGTCGTGCAGCGAGTGCAGATCACTGCATTGCACAACAACACAGTAAAAATGTAGGGATTTTTTGAGATAACAGTTTCAGTTGAGAGGGCTGGTTCCGATTTAAAGGCGGTGTCAAATTGTCAATGGATATAGATAAGCTTCTTACAGTTGTTTGCGAGTGCTTCTCTTTTACTATCTTTTGTCCTGGAATAACGAACAAGGGTAATGAACTGTTCATAAATGGGAAGAGTAATGAACTGTTCATAAATGGGAAGAGTAATGAACTGTTAGAAAATGGGAAGAGTAATGAACTGTTCATATATGGGAAGAGCAATGAACTGTTCATAAATGGGAAGAGTAATGAACTGTTCATAAAAGGGAAGAGTAATGGGCTGTTCATGTCTAACTGTTCTTCAGGCTACTCTAAAGACGGGAACAAGGCAGTTGCTCATTATCGAAGCACTGGGCGCTTTGAAAAATGCCCAGAGTCCGAAGCTATAGTGGACGCTAAGTACCAGTAAGTACTGAATCACTTATCGCTTTCCATATAATTTTCATCTTTAACGTCACTAGCTTTTGTTATTATCTCCCGTCTGCTCCGTGTCACTGTCTCCCTCTCTTTGTTTGTTCAAGGTCTGTGCAAAGCGTTCCTACACACGCGCGCGCACACGAACGCACGCAGACATTCGCGCAAACTTCCACACACTATTTTGACTCGCTTAGTTTTCGCAACGACCAAATTTATGAAGTTTTCATCAGCTGCCCCCATGCAACCCCTGCATCCCCTGCCCTCTGCACCCCCCCTGCCCCCTGCCCAAACTCCTTTACTTACTGAAGCTTAACGATGCTTTTATTTTGAAATTCGCCTCGCTGAGGACACAGCTTTCTCCTTTGTTGTGAACAGAGCCATGGAAGTGCTTGACCTGCTCCTGACATTCCAACGCAACCAGCGGCTGAAGGTGTTTGTGACGATGTTCAAACAGGCTGAACAGGGCGCCGCCAAGCGAAAATCTCAGTCCGTCCTGGAACCTTTGCTCTACGAAACTTACAACCCTTCTGACCAGAAAAAGTAATGCATTTTGACCCGTAATGTTTCGGGATGCATTGTACGACAATTCTGTTCGTGTTCCTCGTGTTGTATGTGTCAGGGATGCGTGTTTCCTAACGGCGCAAGGTTCCACCAGTACATGTCTTGATCGAGACGCTCTGTCAACATCTCTGCAGGAAAGCCATGAAGAAGCAGAAAGAAGTGCTCAGAGAGCTGCGAGAAATGTTCCACACGTCTGCCATCTTTGACATCGAGAGAACCACAGCAGTGCTGATGGTGGGTGTCGCTCTGCAGCTTGTCGCCATTTATGTTCATCATACACTCGTCGTCATACACCCGTCATCGTACACCCATCATCATACACCCGTCGTCATACACCCGTCATCATACACCCGTCATCATACACCCGTCATCATACACCCATCATCATACACCCATCATCATACAACCGTCATCATACACCCATCATCATACACCCATCATCACACACCCTTCATCATACACCCGTCATCACACACCCATCACCATACACCCATCATCATACACCCGTCATCATACACCCGTCATCATACACCCGTCATCATACACCCGTCATCATACACCCATCATCATACACCCGTCATCATACACCCGTCATCATACACCCATCATCATACACCCGTCATCATACACCCTAGCCAACGTCATTCTGATAGCATCCAGTGGCGTTCACTGCGCGAAGTTATGCGTTGAATATTTTTAATTCACAGGATCTGTCCAACTACAAGTACGACAAGATGGTGGTCAAGTCCCTGGATATTCTAAACAAGATGTACTCGTCTCAGCACGACATGTTCCGTTTGGCGAATAACGCACAGGTACGCCATGCGCGAGGATGATCTTAAGGCTATCACTACCCCCTCCCCCCCAGGAAGGTAGATGAATTAGTTCCTCTCGGCAAAGTTTATTTCTACCAAGCCTGCCTCCGTCAAATTCACGTAAACTTATTTCTCGGGAGTTGGTGGACCTCATCCCCGAAATAGCAGAAGCTCAAGTTAGCACCTTGACGAACACGAGTTTGGATTGTTGGTAGATTAACACCTGGGTTGCTGGCTTCAGTGTATCGATCTGCGTTTTCCGTTAGAAGTTCAGACGTAATTCCCTGTAATCCACTCTTCGTCGGTATCATCAGAGCGTTCTTGGATTCTACACACTCTGGATTGCTAACAGACGAAGTTTTTGCCTTGACTTCTGTTACTTTCACAACGAGGCTGCACTGCGGTCGACCTTCCTGCTTTGAATTCTGTCTTCTGTTCAGTTAAGAGTTTGCTGGGTCTAGGTCGAGGTCACGCACGTTCATTATCGGGAGACTTGTGTAACCCAGTGCAAAACTACTGGATAGAAAATACTGTCACTGTCCGACATGCGAACGTAGAAAGGAAGGTGGATTTTTGTAGGTGTTCGGAGTACATCTGTGCATGCAGTATAACCAAAGTAAGTTTATAAGACGAAGATGTATCCTAGCACCCAGAATATCAGTATTGGTAATGAGAACATTGACGGTAAGCCATCCTCCCGCTATGCTACCGGAAGACGAAATAACTATCGGCTAATTAAGACCTGTCAGTTTAAGAGTCCACTAGACTCTTATCGTTGATTTTGGCAAGCAGACAGCAATCCAGCAGTATGTATAATATCCACGGTAACGTTCATAATAATAATAGTTATTTTTCCCTCCCGCCGCTCACACGTACACACCCTCGTCTGCACACACGATTCCAAACGTTCCTTTTCGTGCTAATGGAAAGATGGCCAAAGTTGCTTTCAGTAATTCGCTGTTTTTACCTCTTAGTGCCCTAAATTAATCACAGACTGTACCGGGACACTGCCATTTTAATCTTTCTTGCCACCCAGGTGCTTCTGACGCATGACTCGGCCAGAGTGCACCGCGAAGTTCAAAGGTCGTTACCTACTCTCCGCCGCCTGGCTCGCGCCAAACTGAACGACCAGCAGGTGGCGCTGATGTCAGAGGTGCTGGACGAACTGTGCGAGTGAGTGAGCTGTTGGCTTTTACAACTGCGGCGCCTAACCCCAGCTAGTCGGGGGCCCAGATGACTGCTGACTAGCAGGTGGAAGGTTGCTGGTTCGAATCCAGGTGTGGCCAAGGATTAGTTCCTGGAGTTATACATTGTGCGAACTCCATTCGGCCATCTCCCACATTAAACTGCCTGTCCGCACTGACCATCTTACTGCAGCTATCAGTCTGGTGGTTCTTTCAATGAATAGTTTGTAATAAGACCCCCCCCCCACAGGTGGAAGCACGGTCCCTCTAAATAACCAACCAACCAGCTAGTCATCGCTTGCAAGTGTCTGGCGGATCAGGAGAGGATTTTGCGTTGTTGCCAGTCTACTGCAAAAACTTGGGTATTTTCAATTGTTTATCGTCCCTTTAATACTTCCCGTCACTGTTCTGGGAGAGGTGTGAGCTGTTGTCCAGATAAATCGTATCCTGCTTATTTTATAGCTTTTTTATTTACCTTCTGCTGCAAGCAGACTGCTGAAGGACTTGGTCTGTTGCAGATTCTGCCATCTCCCCAAAACTCCTGACGAGCCCCATCACATGAACCAGAACATTATGATTAGTCACGGTAAGTCGGAATGGTCACCTGTAATTAAGTGCTTGTTCAAAACCTCGGTTTCGTGTGCTTAATATATAACCCTTAATCATGAACGTCTTCAAAAGAAAAAGTGAAGGTTTCTCGTACTGTATCATCGTCATTGTCGTGATCAAACACTGGTAGCAAGATTACAAATTAAACTTTTAAACATTGAACAATTTGTGTTTTTATAATTCAGTGATCTAGTAACCAAACTTTGTGATAACGCCAACCCCTTTCTTATTACAACTCGGCATGAACACGTATTTTTGAGGAAGTGGTGTAACCAGATGAACGCTTATTGTATGTGTGCGGCTTTATTGTTTCTTTGTCTTTCGTGAAATCAGGTGTTCTGAAGATAGTCCTCGACATCTTGTCCCAAGAGATTGAATCAAAGCTCATTGTAAGTACATGCAGCGTTTCGGGGTTTGCTATTTTTTTAAATTTATTTATTTTGCTTTAAATTAGCGGGGTGGGGACACGAAATATTATTGGGTGATACTCTAGCACGCACAGATATGGAATGGTACAACGTTCTCAAAATGAAAAGGTTGTTTATTTATATCTCAATCATAATCCATCCTCTATCCCTCCATCCTC
Organism: Lanistes nyassanus; assembly: GCA_004794575.1. Classification (NCBI taxonomy): domain Eukaryota; kingdom Metazoa; phylum Mollusca; class Gastropoda; order Architaenioglossa; family Ampullariidae; genus Lanistes; species Lanistes nyassanus. The sequence goes on along the minus strand of SMGT01003591.1, from coordinate 93,643 downwards.
CCTCCATTCTCCTCCCCTCCATCCACCATCCCTCCATCCTTCCATCTCTCCCTCCATTCCTGCATCCTTCCTCCATCCCATTCATCATCCATCATTATCAATAATCATCTTTTGCTCTTAATCTTCGCTCTAGCAGTTTGTATTAATGCAAATAGTGCCAGGAAAACACTATTGAAAACTCTTTTAAATGAATATCTTGTCGTTGTTATTAAAATGTAAATCCAACAAATTCGTATCTTGTAAGATGTACAGTCATTTAAACTTTTTTTAATCTGTTGCACTCAGGTTTGAGTCGTTCACGAAATAGTATTTCTTTTTTTTTTAATATTTGTTATCAACCTGTAAATATTTCAGACACTGCCACACCCGGAGAGGGGCAGTAAATCCACACGCTCATTTCGCGCCATTCCTTTGGTAACTGTTGCTTGCTTCAGAGTTACTCCCCTTTTCTTAACAACCGCCGACCCCGCGGCGCGAGCTTTTTTTCTTTCAATACATTTGTCGCACTTACCTTCCTATACACAGCGCTTTATTGTATCATTATTTTTATCGTTGTTGTCTATAACAGACACGCAGTGAATGCGGACCACCGTCTCATACAGTCAGTATTAATGTTTCTGTATGAACTGCGCTTTTAAACTGTAAATTTTCTTTATTCCATTTCAACTCTTTGAAGTCATAGCTCCCCCACCCCCCACCCGTTTAATATTTTGGTCTAGATCATTTCATATCATATATACAGCATGGCTAGAGCTGTTTGTAGTATATTATTGAAATATTTGATTTTGTTTAAAGTAGTATTATTCTGATATGTTTTTCTGTGTGTGTTGTGTATATTATTGCGTGCGGGCGTTTTAGCAAAAGCGTGCGTTCGTGCGTGCATGTGTGCGTGCGTCAGAGAGAGAGAGAACAAACGACTTCGTTGATTTAGTTATCCTTATACAAAAGACACTATGCACATTTTGTATTTTTCAACTCATGTTTCGTTAACGCTTCACGCTGTTCAGTGACGGACGTTCCGTTGAGGAGTTAACTTGGGGCAACAGGGTGCAACACGTGGAGTTAATTACAGGTGCTAGGCCGAATTCTGATCTGTTGCAATGTTAAATAAACAGTAGTGTATATTACAAAAGAATACACACCAAACGTTGTCTGTATACCTTTTGTGTGCAATGAACATGCTTATATTATATGCATGATCAACTTACACCCGGGCTTTTGTGTGAGCGGGTGAGCGTGTGTACGCGTGAGAGTTCTTGTGTGCGTGCGTGCATGCGTATGTGCATGGTGGGTGCGGACGCAGGCGTGTGTAAATTCAGTTCATATATATGTGATGCATACCAATATTATGCAAAACTTACTAATCAGACAGGTTAATCATATGCACTAATTATCGCCATGGTTACCTAAAGTGATGAGGCTGTTGTCTGCTTCATGGTACAATTATCGGCTGTATTCGTCTTCTTTATTCGGAGTTCGTATCAATACGTGTGTGTAGCATCTAGCGCCATGACCCTTCGGATTTGCTGATATTATATCAAACTGTAAAAGAGCATGCAGAACGCGTGAGCGAATGAACACGCGAATTTGTGGAACGTTTAAATAGCAGCGCACTAAGGAAGTTTGTCACTTGTATTCAGATGGTTTATAGGTTCGTTGAGCGCTGTGCTTCAGGCATGATTTTCTATACGCCTTCATTATTTGTAGATGCATATCGCTTTGATTTCTTCAATATGTGAAGTTTACTTCGTTTTGTTACTTGTATATCTCTTTTTACCCAAAGAGGCACTTTTTCAGCACCTGTAATGGTTCCTGCTTCTGTGAACCATTTTTTCTAGTGAGACTTTTGATAAATATATCTGGAAGAGTTGTTTATTTTAGGCTGGTTTGCTGAAGTAAAAATCTTCCTCTATTTTTAGACGTTTCTGCATAAAACCGTAATGTGATTATTTTGATGACAGGGATAACTGTCATGACGTTGCTGCTAAGAATTTCTTCAAATTTATTGACGTGTCTTTATTCAAAGTTAAAATCTAGATTGATTGTGTTATATTGTTAGAAATTTTAACATTCAGTTTGATGACTTCATAAAAATTTAAAATAAGCACATAATTAAACAATCTGCTTTGGATATAATTAAATCTGTCTGTACACAGAAATTAGGTAGAAATTTGTGCGGCGACAAACTTTGCAGTCGATTAGAAGCTAGGTATCATAGATTCCCTATTTACTCATTCCCCTCGCAGTGCACATCAGGCTGCCATAACCGTTTCTGATTTTGGAAAAGAACATAGAAAAGGAAGGGAGAACGAGGTAGAAAAGGGAGGGAGGACGGGGTAGAAAAGGAAGATGGAACGAGGTAGAAAATGGGGGACAACGAGGTAGAAAAGGGAGGGACAACGAGGTAGAAAAGGGAGGGAGAACTAGGTAGAAAAGGAAGGGACAACGAGGTAGAAAAGGGAGGGAGAGCGAGGTAGAAAAGGAAGGGAGAACGGGGTAGAAAAGGGAGGGAGAGCGAGGTAGAAAAGGAAGGGAGAACGGGGTAGAAAAGGGAGGGAGAACGGGGTAGAAAAAGGAGGGAGAGCGAGGTAGAAAAGGAAGGGAGAACGGGGTAGAAAAGGGAGGGAGAACGGGGTAGAAAAGGGAGGAAGAACGGGGTAGAAAAGGAAGGGAGAACGAGGTCGTCGTTGATGAAAATACTCCCGAACATGAGGCGTCTCTTAGCGTTTCGCGATGTCCAGAGAGGTACGAGTGGCTCTAACAAAGAAGACCGTTGATGAGGTGATATTTGGTTTGCAGGACCAGTACGCTGGCATGGAGACGGTGTTCAGAAAGACGCTGTACTTGCTACGCCTGTTGATCCGAGAGAATCACAAGGTTCAGGACCAGATGTTCGACACGCTGGACAAACTCCTCGACGTGCAGATCGTCAGATCGGACCTGGCCTTGGCGCTGAAAGAGGTCAGACCCTCATCACAACGAACGTCTGTCTGTCTGTCTGTCTGTCTGTCTGTCTGTCTGTCTGTCTGGCTGGCTGGCTGGCTGGCTGGCTGGCTGGCTGGCTGGCTGGCTGGCTGGCTGGCTGGCTGGCTGGCTGGCTGGCTGGCTGGCTGGCTGGCTGGCTGGCCACGTTTCCGAAATGCTTAGCCCGCTATCTTTGTGTCAGTTCTGTGCCTCGACGACAAAGTGTTGACGGGTAGTGTGTGATGTTGCTTTGGGCAGATTTTCATCGGTAACCAGACAACGTGCCTGAAGGTGCACTCCAGACAAGTGCAGCGCATCGTGCTGCTAGCAGCCGAGAGTCAGCAGGCGGCGCCAGAATTCCTGGACCTCCTGCGGGCGCTGGTGAAGGTAGAGGGCCTGGACCTGACCATCAAGCGAAACCAGGCGCTGGTCATGAAGTACATCATGCAGAACTTCAAAAAGGCCGCCTACGTACTGGACCAGCCGCGTCGCCTCAGGTGATTTTTCCTGGCCTCTGTCCAGAAATTCCAGACCCAATGGACTCGTGCTAGGGATGGTGGGCTGTTTGCACCTGTCCGCATTCTTTGTCCAATAGTTGATCAGATAAATCGGATACTGTCCTTGCAGTCTTAGGGGTTCATGCGTCATATCATCTCATTCTTTTTTAGGTTCTGTTTTCCAGTGCTGTCTTTACTAGTTGCAACCTGCGTCGAGTATCGACGACCGAGCGGTCGATAAATACTTACCGAAGCTTGAACCGGTATAAGCGATGTCATGCGGCAACAAGACATTCGCGTTCAGCGTGAAATTCTGTGCTGCAATGATATAACCCTTGCAGCTCCCCAGCTTCCACCAAGTTGGTTGCACCCGCTTAGTCTACGGTACCGAAAATGGTTGTAGTTTTCCTTCTATCCGCTTCATTTTGTTTTCACTTCCACGATGACTGGGAACGTCCAGGTAAAGCTTGGTGTATGTTTTTACAGCAAATGGTTGAAAAGATTACTGCCTGACTGTTCTGGTGGTTACTGTGTTGCTTAAGTGCATCCATATCATATGAAGTGAAATATCTTGCTCTGTCCCCGTGCAGGGAGACCATTCTAACCAATCAGACCGAACGAGGCCACCTGACCTACTTTATCTCCCTTGTGGATCTCCTGGCTACATGCGCTGAGGTATGTCCATGGTATTCGCAGTCACTTGACCGAAACTCTACCTCGATAGAAATATTCTTTGGTTATTTACAGAAGAAGTACAGGTAGAAGGTGTAGTTTAAATAGGTGGAGATCAAAGACTGAAACAGGTGTGTGTGTGCGGGTTGCCGCAGGGAGAGAACAAGTTCATCGAATCCCTGTGCCAGACCATCCTGCCCGTGGAAGAACTTCTGTGGGTGATCAACCACCCTGACATTGACTGCAACCTGAAGCGACCGTTTCTGCAGTTCATGCTGTGGGTGTACATGAAGACCTCGGGTAATCTAGTGGAGAGCGGGGCTGCTGACCTGCAGCATGATAAGTGAGTGGGTCTCCAGCAATCGTCGCTGTTTGTTATCACTGTCTCGTCGACTCCCATTCATCCTTGTCTGCGTAGCTCGATCTGCTGGTTTCTTCAAAATGCGCAGCTTTTTCGCACTGTCTGAGAGCATCCTTATGCGTGCTTGTTTTTTATATTTTATTTGTTTAATTTTTTATACTGCTTTGGGTTTATTTTTTGTTTGGGGGATTTTGTTGGGGGATGGTGTGCATGTTATTTACTTGTTTTCTTTGTTTGGGTCGTGTAGGAGTGTAATCAACGTGAATTAATTTCATCTGCTTGTTACAGTTTTCGTGGATTTTTCTCATCGTGTTATTCTTGCTGTACATTTTCCGAAAACTTATCTCTGAACATTAATAATGCAGCAAATCTCGTTAGAAATCGCAAGTTATTTAGAGTTACTCCTTCAGTGAATTTCTAATCTTAAACCGTGCAGGTCCATGTGGGATTTCATCCACTCAGCCACGGGCGACATACAACAGTTGGTCGATTACCTCACACGCTACCCGGATAAGATCCCTGCGCTGCTCAAGGCACCACCCCCCAAGAGCGAAGTAGCAGAGGGCGCGGACACCCGCGCTGTCATGCACCACGGCCTGTTCTTCATCCTTGACGGACTGCTGCCCTTTCTGCACGTGAGTTGCGCCTTGACTGTGAACAAGAGATTCCACTCCTCGCAAGAAACAATTACCAAATATAGTCGCTAGTGCTCTGAAGTGCAGGCTTGTTAAAAGAGCCTTCCCGGAAATGGCCATGAAGTGCGTGTCTGTGGTAAAGTATCTTACTGGAACTGAAATATCTTACTGGAACAGAAATATCTTACTGGAACCTAAGTGCTTTCATCTCTATGTACTGTATTCATCGTGTCATTGATTTAACCATCGTCCCATGCCTCAACATTTAAATAATATCGTTTCTTTCTCTTTTTTTTTTGAAAGCAGTCATTATCCTGTCTTTCTGCTGGTATCGTTACAGTTGAAAAATTGTCATCATGTTTGCGATCGGGTGGATGCGTTTCATAAAACGGTCTTTATACACCTGTGTTTTGTCTTTGCCTTCATCTGTTTCTGTCTTTATCTCTACCTGTTGTGTTGTCCTGACGAAGGGGTAGTGCCCAGAAATCTTCGATTGTCTTTGTCGTCTATCGTTTAATCTAGCTTGGCTCAGTTCCGTTTTTAACCGATTTATCTCCAAGCGGCAGTCACTTGTTCCTTTTGATCTTTAAACGGCCTTTCTATCTAGGCTTCTGGTTCGTTACAGGTGTTCTACACGGTGTTCTACTCACCTGACAAGGACGTGTACACGAACGAGGTTAACACTACAGAAAGCATTTCCAATGCTCTCATTGTAAGTACCTTCTGCCCTCGTTAAGTCTTTGTCGAACCTGTATTTGTTTAGAGACACATTTCAGGTGTATCATCCCCTGCTATACTGTAGGAATATTGCCTGCCAACCATTTTTAATTGGTATGGGCGCTTAGGCCTTTCTTTTCATTTCACGACTATCCTTTGTGCCTTGTGTTTCGGTCAACATATGCTTTGGAAAAGTACGCACGCTTAATTTGCTCTTCTTGTTTGAGGAAGCGTTTACTGAAATTTAATAAGTGATTAAAACTCAGTTATAAATGTGTGTTACAACACTCAAAGTGTTACAGTTGTTGAACCAAGCATTTTTCAGTCAGTGATCACTCTGGCATTAGGTTCGACGCGCGATTGGTAAAATGGCGAGTTTGAGCCAGATGTACAGGACAGCGACAGTTCTTTCCTCCATTACCAGTTTGTTTGTTTTTTTTTAACCCGGCGCAGGCGCTGTGCGACTTGCTTGGGGGTCACGTGCAAAATCCCCAGCATCTCAGGAACTTTGTCCTCGGTGTGACTACGGTTGTGTCCGTCTCCAGCACTTCCAAAACGGTTCGTTCTGCCTCTGGCCCCAGATGCTTGACTGTTTTCCACTCTTCCTGTTTTCCTATCTTTCTTCCGTTCTCTTTCCATCCATTTCCTCCTTTCTTTTCTTCCTTCTCCGTGTTTTATCCCCTTTACTTCCGTTCTGTCTCTTGTCCATTCCTTATGTTTTCTATGTTCAAAAGTGGTCTCGTTGTTTGCTGTCCCAATCTGGGGAGCATCCTTGCTCTGCCATTGTGACGCGTGTTGCCTGGTGTCGGTTGCAGCTGCTGGTCAGCGTGCTGGAGAGATTCATGGGAGAGATGAAGCTGTTTGACACCACCAGCGCCGTCAGACGGGTCAGTAGTCGTTGTTGTCTGCTCAGTAGTTGTTGCCGGATCATAGCTGTGCCCCAGAACTACATTTCACAGCAGCTGACATGTGGAAGTGCGAGGTCTCATTTGGGATTAAGCTATAGCGTAGCCACTGCTGCTATCGTTTCGTACCTATTTTATGTTCGCGCGCGCGCCCGTGTGTGTATGTTCGCGCATGTGTATGTGTGTGCGTGCGTGTTTTCATACTGATAAACTATTTGCTGATTTACTGCTCTTAGCCGTATAAAGAACTGTCGTCATGGAGAATTCTTTCTACTCTTAACGTGTAGTCTCGCGTGCTTTGCTCTCACGTAACCGATGCTCTCACGTAAGAGGACGACAAGACGAACGCGGAAATACAACCCTGTATTACTCACGATGCATCAATGCGCTCACACAACTCGAACTCCCGTCCACGTATAATCTCCGCAAAACAATCACATAACTCGATAATACAGTGGAAGAGGATTATTATTTGTGTATGGTGAGTGAGATAGTTCGTCGCTAGAGGGATGCTCCCTGCTATCTTCACACAGCAGTCTGACCTAAGTCAACATATAACACAGCTACAATAATTTGCACATATCTTGTCCAAGATCCACTCTGTACAACCAGTGATCACTCGCAGAAAATACGCAGTACTCGTCACACTGGCGTCACCGTTCGCAACAGTCTATATCAAAGAGAGGGGCCCCTCGCTCCTCGTCCAACGATGACTTGATAAGATGAGGTTTTCTCTCCGCGTCTTCTGTGATAACAGCGGACTTTCTGTTGTCGAATTGTTCACGCGTGTACTTGCCGAAGCTAGCACACAACACCAGCGAGGGCTGGCGGGGACTATATGCGTTACGATGTTCCTGACTGTGTGTGTGGCGACGTGCGTGCAGGGTAACATGGAGTACTATGCCAGCGAGCTGGAGCTAAATGCCAAATTCCACACGTTCACCAGCAACTGCATGCTGGTGCACTGCGGCCACAACACTGTCCAGGCGCAGCTCAAGGTCAAATCCAAGAGAGGTAAATCCTACTTCAGGCTGTTTTACTGACCCTGGAATTATTTGTGTCTGCAGCAGGATGCAAGATATAACGGCAATCTGTTATTAGGCTAGATCTTAAGTAGTCCGTTTCTAGAGAGTCAGTTCGGTTACTCCCAGAATCACCTAATTATCCATCTGGTTTGTGAGTTGCCTAGAGTGTCACACTGTCTACGCGCAATCAGTTTAGATCATGTCCAATCTGCCTGAAGCCAGTTTGAAACTTGTCAAGTGCAAACATCAAAGCTTTGAATCACGCCGCGCGCTTTGCCCTCATTCTTCTCCCAGATTACACCGCGCGGGGCACCAACGAGGAGTTGCCGCTGGGCGAGGAGTTTCAGAGTCTGGTGCGCTGCTTCATCAACCCTCACGAGAAAAAGGCGGTCAAGCGATACGCCCTGGCTGGCAAGCTCATTGAGCAGCTATGGTGAGTTTTGTGAACACCCGCAGCTCACGTGACGAAGATCACGTGCCTTTCACAACACGTCACGGCACTTGCTTACGTCTTTCCTGTGGACGGTCCGTTCCCGAGCGCGCAGTAGCGCCCTGCGGACTGCTGTCTGCAGAGCCTGACTCCCGCGGCTGGTGTAGTTTAGTTTTGCTGACTGCTTTGTGTAGGATATCGGCCACCCAGTGCAAGCAGCCGCGAAAAGACCAGCCCACCCACCCCGACCTTGACGTGCGCTGTCTGCAGATTCTTCGAATTCTCGTCCACAACGAGGAGCGACGCCTGCCGGAGGACTGGGCGCTGCGCACCTCCGAGAGCAAGATCAAGAAGTCAGTACGAGCACATGCACACAGTTTTTACAACAAATGCGTCCAGGCACATCGTAGGCAAATCAAAAAATCAGTCCAGACACATTATACACAGCCAATTCTATCCTTTGTTACCCCACCCCCCAACTCCACACACTCCCTTTCGTTTGCTTTTTTTCTTTTTTAGAAACACGACAAAAGTGATAATACAATCATTCTACTGTTCAAGTTACTCGCGGTGATTTCCCCATCTTGCTTTAGCTTTGGAGCGAAACTTAAATGTTTTAAATGTGATTTGGAATGCGGTGTTCTTGTAGCAGCAAAACAGCTGGCCTCTCCTAAATGCGTTTATTTTCATTTCAGGCAGCTGCTGTACATCAAAGACGTTCAGGTGGGTCTGAACGTGCATAGCACCATCATCAAGGTACTGCCTCACCTGGCGCGACGTAACGATGACATTGTCCGTGAAGTGCTTGCTTTCATCTGTATCATGCTGTTCAACGCTAACAGGGTGGTTCAGGTATGTTGTCACGTGATCGGTGTTGATAATTTGTTTGAGTAATTTGGTTGGGATGTTAACTTTTTCAAAGACTGTAAGATTATAGGCTATAGGATTAAATCTTTCTGATAATTTCTGTTAAACTGTTTAATCACAAACTTATGCCTGAATCTGTTTATTCTTGATCGGATCTAAGTCGGAAGTCCTAGGGTTCCAGTCGGTGATTTGACTGTCATTGCTTTCACAGCAAAAATGTTATTTAGCCACAGTCAACAAATAGACCTGAACAAACCTATTACTGACAAGTGCCAGCCGCTCCGAGTTGTTGCCACGGAAACGGTCTGACAAGTGATTCTCTTGCTTTCAGCAATCAATGCTGGAGTACTTTCTGTCCACGCGAGAAGAAGTGTTTTTCATGGCCGTCCGAGACCGCATGCAGATCTCCACAAACGCCATCAAAGAGAAGTGAGTTCAGGTTTTTTTCCTGTTCGTCTTTTTTGTGAGAGTGGTTTACTGTCTCCCTTTTATTTTCGTCGTAACTGCAAGGGAACAATTTCGTTTATCATTTGTTATTGATTGTGTTCTTGATTTGCTTTCGTGAGGGATCTGCATTTATGTTCTTCGGATTAGTATGGAAAGGGGTGATCGGTATGAAAAATTCGGGTTTTCCTGTTCACTTTCAAAACGCACAATTTAAAGAGATTGTCTTGTTCAGTTTTTATTTGGGGGGGGGGTATGGTGGGTTTAATCTCGAACTTTTTGTGTACTAACTTTTCAGCAATTTTCAATAAACGACACTGATTCAGTAAGATTTCGGGCATTAAAATCTAGTGCTGCCTGTCGTGCTTTTTCAGGAAGTAAACTCGCTTGATTATAGACAACTATTGGTTACAATATTTGAACGAGGGTTTTCAATTTCTGTTTTACAATTTGTTTAATTTCTGACGTAGAAGAACATTATTAGTCATAGTTGCCTAAATTCGATAGAAGTGTGCCTTTTCTTGCAACATTATTTCATTCTTTTGTTCTTTTCCTTAACGTTTTATTAACAACGTTTGATGTTTGTTGTCATTTTGTAAGTGGAATAACTCTTAATGTGCACGAAAGATGTTAAGCGATTGTTGGAAGACTCCCCTGTGTGACAGTCTTCTGGGTTAAATATTTCGTTAATTTTCTTTTTCCATGTAGAACTTTGTTGCTGAAAAAGACTCGTCGGAATAAAAGCGGGTAACAAAACCTTGACGCATGATGTATGAGCGCTGTTCATTTCGTTTTTCTGTGTACGCCATCTGTCGGTTATGGTGTGACATTTCGAGATGTTCAGTTCCCCATTTTTGAGTTTAGCTGCTGCACACTAAATTTGGAAATTAGACTGTTTACGTGTTCTTTGCATGCGATTGATTAGTGCAGATCGATTTGAGAGCATGGTTTTCATCTTTACGCTTTTTTTCCACTTTGATGACAGCATCTAAATTGGTCTTCACCTTGAGGGACTTGCAGTGTACTGCAGCAAACTTATTTCATTATGTCCAGAGAGGGAGAAATACTGCACACACCTAGTGCGTGTTTCCTAGATGTTTTCCAGCACCTTTTTGTATAGACTAGTGTACACACTGTTGTAATTTGGCAGGCTTTCGATGTTGTTAGCTTGACGCGGAATAGATAAGTGTTATATTTAGCTGCTGCAAATTTTAACACAAGTTGTCATCACTGTTTCACTAGAGGCACTGTATGTTGTGTGTCACACTTTTGCCTAGGAAAGGAGACGACTTTCTTAAAACGTAATTAACGGAATCTTCCATTCTTACTCACGGTAGACTGGACATTTGTAAACTGCATGCAGCAGAAGCATGAACAGTCGATCCACGGATAACCACATGCACGCAGACGCGCACGAAAGCACCTACAAACGTATTTTATGCAAATATCCCCTGCATACTAGACACTAAAACACAGTGCTTGCGCCATAGATGGCGTGAAACTTATCTACTTTCATGATTCAGTTTTTCGTTTTTCTGGCGAATTAACCCCTCAGTATCTGTGGATTCACCGAAAAAACTGCTTTTTGCTATAATCTTCTGAAAAAAAGTCCTTTTTTTTTGGTCCTCTTTAAAAAAAAATTACTTTGTTGACTGAGGGGACAAAAGTTCTGCTTTAGAACACCAGCACGTAAAAGCTCTAATTCACTGGAGCCAATCAAATGACGAGCTCTGTTTCGGATGTGTAAAAAGCGGAGCCAATCAAATGGCGAGCTTTATTTCGCAGGTCTTTCCCGGGGGCAGGGGAAGTGAGGGAGAGGGGGATGTGTCGGGAGGAGGGTGGTTATAGGGGAAGGGTAAGAGGTGGGGTTAGGGTGGGGGCTATGGGTAGGGGTTAGGGCAGGGGTGGGGTGGGGTATAGGCAGTAAAGATCTTCCAGGAAACTGCAACGTTTTCAGCGGTGACCCTAAGAGATTAGCATATTTTTTCTTAAAGGAAAGCTTAACCCTAGACGCACTATGAGATGAACTCATAGATATTGATTTTGTGAGTCTTGTCAACCACAAATTTCAAGCTGTATCGGTACTATTTCCATACAATCCACGTTTTAATTTCGGTAAATAATGGCACACGGACGTCGCCATGTTGTGGTACTCTGTCGCGAATGAAAGCAAAATATCGCCGTTGTCGTCTGGTCTGATGACGTCAGTTCCCCAGAAGCATTCAACATGCCACAGTGCGTTCGGCTGTTTAAACGAACAGTGCAAATCGTTTAATGTAGACGGAAGCCACAAAAGCTTTTTTGGGATTCCGAATCCAGCAAAATCAAAGATTTGTATGCACTATGTAAAAAGTGGCTTGAAAATTTAAAGAACGCCAAGTTGCCTCGTTATGCGAAAGAGTATAAATGGCACAAATCGCACCTCGTGTGGGAGGACCATTTTACGAGGGAGTGCTTTGAAGGCACCTACGAAAATGATGTGGCTGCTTCGCTTGGCTTCAAGACTTTTGAGAAAAAGTTAAAGAAAGGAGCCATTCCGACAATTATCAATACAAAGTGTGCCAATGAAAAAGGCATTGCAGTAAGGCTAGACCGGAAGGAAGCTGAGCCTGAGAGTGAGAACAGACGATTACAGCTGAGAGCGATGTCATTAACAGGTCAAGTTTCTTTATTCTTTTACCCTCAGGGGGTTTTCAGATGAAAAAATAATGTCAAAGAACACATGTCAATCATAGTTCATCTGACATTAGACTATACATATATTGATAAATAAACTCAATGATTAATAAACACACAACAGGCTCAATCACTCACGCAGACGTACCCACACGCAAAAACATAGGCACCTATTCATCTATTCATTAATGCACTCTACTAAGAATAAGTATATTAACAAAATTCACTACTTTGGTCAATACACTTTTGTTTTTACAAGAAAAGAGTTGATAAAGTTTAAATGTATTTGACCGGCTCAAGTAGTATGGTGTCAGCGTGGTGCCGCGATCAGCTGTAAAAGCGTCTGCCCGATATCTGTGACGCTGC
>SMGT01003591.1:51808-67275 GCA_004794575.1 Lanistes nyassanus | reverse complement strand
TGTTATGTGCGATGTGACTGTAGTGATTGTCATGTGTGATGTGACTGTAGTGATTGTCATGTGTGATGTGACTGTAGTGATTGTTATGTGTTGTGACTGTAGTGATTGTCATGTGTGATGTGACTGTAGTGATTGTTATGTGTGATGTGACTGTAGTGATTGTTATGTGTGATGTGACTGTAATGATTGTTATGTGTGATGTGACTGTAATGATTACCATGTGTGCTGCGATTGTGGTGATTACTACTTTGCCATGTACTTATTTCTACGTGTCATGTGCTGGGTGTCACGCACAGCCCCAAGCCGCGGATAGATGGCATTCGGTCAGACGACTACGACATCATTCTGTGGGCCCTGGGCGGTGTTCACAACCTCTTTTCTGTCTTCGTTCTCATCTCCTACTTCCTGTCCAACCACCCGCGCCTTCCACGCCTGGCCGACGTCGGCAACTGCTGCAGGTACTGTGAGGGAACTGTTCATCGCGACAGACTTTTCAAGAAGTTATTTAGAGAGTCTTTACATCTGCTTACTCGAGAGCAGCACGCACTGAACAGGCAGTTAACACGGGTCTTTTGTCGCAGAGAATTTAATTAGTCTTAGCAACGGATTCGGCGAATGTCTACCGTCATGATTTGGCCGTGTTGATGAAATAATTGTATAGGGATTTGACGTGATGGTGATAGTAAAGTGAAACGTTTGCTGCAGGGGGATAGTTGGAAACAAACCGACAGAAGAGGAAGAAGTGACGAAGGAAGATGACAGCGTCTCCAAGTTGCACGTGCAGTTCTTCAGCTTCACCACCTTCTATTACCTCGTAAGTTGTTCATTTGGCCATAATGTTTATCTTTTATTCTTCCCACAAAGGGGCAGCTTGATCATAACGATTGTGCTCCCTTCAGCCCAGACTTCACTGCAGAGATCGACGTTAAGCTTTCGTTAAAATTGTCAAATAGCTTTGTTAAATTTTCACGTGCTTATGAAAAGGCCACAGATTAGCTAGCGCAGGTCAAATGTTTTCTCAGGTTTCAGTATTCAGAATATTTCTGCGAAGGTGTACACTGCTGTCGGGACAGGCATGTTACAGACTGAAGGAATTACTATAAATTTAATCTGTATTGCACTGCTCTAGAGTTTTGTCTGCCGTCGTATTTTGTGCTACACTGGAACAAAAATAATGGCCGCTGGAACGAGAGGTGCAGACAGTGTAGAAGTAACTTTAGGACACTTGTTCCAGATGTTCCTGGGGATGTCTGTGGCCGGCACAATGTTTCACGGATACTTCTTCGCCTTTCATCTTCTCAACATCGTCAACAATAACCAGCTTCTCTCTGGGGTTATCAAGGCTGTCACGCTAAACGGTACATAACGCTGTCTTGGTGAAAAACTGCTGTCACGCTAAACAATACTTAACGCTGTCTTGGTGAAAAACCGCTGTCACGCTAAACGGTACATAACGCTGTCTTGGTGAAAAACCGCTGTCACGCTAAACAATACTTAAAGCTGTCTTGGTGAAAACCTCTGTCGCGCTAAACAATACTTAACGCTGTCTTGGTGAAAACCTCTGTCACGCTAAACAATACTTAACGCTGTCTTGGTGAAAACCTCTGTCACGCTAAACAATACTTAACGCTGTCTTGGTGAAAACCTCTGTCGCGCTAAACAATACTTAACGCTGTCTTGATGGAGAGGGGAGTCACGCTAATTGGTTCTTAACGCTGTCTTAGTGGGGAGCTCTGTGATACTGCTAGTGCTTATTAGTTAATATTGTAATGCAGGATTATTGGATAGCCCCATTACGCCTGTGCACAATGCTGTGACGTTACAGGACTGGTAGGTCGCGATATTGATGTAAAGGATACAGATATACAAGTACAGGACGCTGTGGAAGGGAGTTAAATATTGCGGTTTTCGTCAAGAATCAGGAGAGTTACAATCCGCACTGACCTAATATAAAACGTTTACAAATTCTAAACACTCATCTAGGTGATAAAACCAGTACAAATGCCAAGTCCCCATTCTAGATATCTCGGATGATGTTGGCATCACCTCCGTGTCCATCTTTGTTGCAGGCATGTCCTTGCTGTGGGTGGCGGTGCTGGGTTTCATCATCATTTACATCTATTCGTTGCTCGGCTTCGCTCTGCTACGGGCCTACTTCAAACCAGAATCGTATTTGTACTGCAGCACGCTGTTCGAGTGTACAGTTACCGTCATACGATACGGTCTCATTGGCGACATGTTTGAGGTACAGTCTCTGGTAAGGCACCTCGGAATGGTGGAAGCGTGCTAATGTTACTGTTACAGGAGGAAATGAGCACCACGTGACTGTGACGGATTGTTGGGTATACTGTTACATAACGCGTTGCCAGTAAATTCACTTCTGTTCTTCGCACCACGCCCGATCGCATAACCATGTTGCCTATCGATCCCTTGGAATCGAGTTGATTAGATCACCGACCCCTTTCCTAACCCTTCACTATTCCTAAGTGTTGTCGAATCTGCTCGGGTCCACGCTTGGACGAACCGGCGGGCGGGCGAATCGACTAGCTGCCATTTGAGGAAATATGTACGTCTGAATGGCAGGGGATACAGTCAGAGGCACTGCAGTGTTGTGGGCATATATACGTCTGAGCGATTGAAGCATTTCTGTACCATATAGCCTGCACAGACTTTTTAAGATATTCTGAAAAGCGCAGCCTCCTTGAAGCACTTTGCTAATGCAGGCATTTTATTTCAGTCGTATATGGAGGCATGAGTAGCCCTAATGAATCGATGAAAATTCTTTAAATGTTTTTATGACGAACGTAATTATGCACATAATTGACACAATCAGTACAAGAAAGATAATAACAAGTTTTGCTCCTGGTTCAGGAGATTAAGAACAACCCCCAGGGAAGCACCTTTGAGAGCTTCTGGCCGCTTGTTGTGTACCACGTGTCTTTCTTCATCTTCATTACCACCATCGGCCTCAACATAATCTTCGGTATCATTGTCGATACCTTTTCTGAGCTCAGGGATCTAAAGGTGACAGTATTTCGCTACTTGCTGTTATGTGGCTGTGTATGTCTTTTGGTTTTTTATCGGTGGACATAAGGAAATGATGCTCATGTTTTGTTGTTGCGTGTCAACGTGGGCCTTTTTGTTGTCAACTGCTTTCTTTCATCTGGCATTTCAGTGGAGGGCCGAGTCAGATATGAAAGACACATGCTTCATCTGTAGTCGCAACAGCTACGACTTCGAGCACCACGGCAAGGTGAGAGAAATGTAGGATTAGAAATGTAAGTTCTCGTTACACAGTCATGAAAACCTTGCGGCATGTACAGTAAGCTTTACACAGAATTACTAAACTTCCGATTCTCCTGACTGACTTGCTATTTTCTGGTCTAAATTATTTTAAATTTATGTACGAAAGTACGTCTGCGTGTGTGTGTATGTGCGTGCGTGGATGTATATACATGAATGCGCCCACCTTTATTTGCATGTGCGTGTGTTCGTGTTCAGGGCTTTGACTGGCACGTACGTCAAGAGCACAACATGTGGGCCTACGTGTACTTCATCATACACCTGGATGACATTCAGGCCAGCGACTACACAGCGTTGGAGCTGTACGTGGCGCGACTGGTCAGTAGCTGACTACTGTTCACCATTCTGTCGCCGCCAGTGTTGGCGATGCTGTAGTTTTTTTTTTAACTGATAACATTCTAACTTCGTCTTCAGATTTATTTTCTTTCTTTTGTTGTTGTTTGTTGTTGGTTTTGTTTGGCCGCTGATGAGGTCTTGCTGTCTTGTTGACCGCCAGATGGAGAACGAGAACTACGAGTTCATGCCCCTGAACAGAGCCCTGTGTCTGTCGTCGGTGGACATCGACTCCACCGAGTCTAAGATCGACGAACTGCTGCACCAAGTGACCTCCATCGCCAAGAAACAACGAGAAGACGTCAGTGTTGCTCCTTCATCCCGTCCCCACAGCTTGTCGTTGGAGTAGGCAGGGGCGCAGGGCGGAGGGAGGGACGCGTGAACAAGATTTGGTTTCGCTGCGATGTGAAATTTGAATTAATGTTTCAGAAACAGGCTTGGGTGGGGGAAACCGTAAGCAACAGGAGACATGCCTGCAAGTCTGTCTAGCTAGCTGCGTGTCTGTCTTTAGCTAACTACAGAGCGCATGCCTGCTGTCTGTCTGCATAGCTGGGGGGGTCTTTGTTCTCCCCCCTCCCTCCTTGCCTCTCTCTCTCTCCCCTGTCTCATTCATTCTGTGCCTGTATGTGTGAGCGAGGGTAAGGGAGGGGGTGGGAAGACGCTTGCCAGCCTTTTTGTCTGCATCCCTGACGTCCAGGCTGTCTGATTCTCCATAGGTGTGCGAAAAGGGTTTGTTTCTCTGCCTGTCATGCAAAAACATTCTGTGGTCTCTGTCGGTGTCAGTTTATCTGTTTGTATCGGTGTGTGATCGTATTGTGTCAGTGTGTGATGTCGGTGTGTCAGTTTGTAATCTGTGTCGGTGTGTGATCGTATTGTCTGTGTGATGTCTGTGTGTCAGTTTGTCGATGTGTGATCCCTGTTTGTGTCGTGTGATCACTGTGTTTCGATGTGTGATCCTCGTGTGTGTGTGTGTGTGTGTGCTGGCGTGGGTGTGTTAACCCTGTGCGTGTGATCCGTATGTGTCCCTGTGTGCTCTGTGTTGATGTGTGATCTCTGTGTGTGTCGGTGTGCGATCTCTGTGTGTGTCGCGGTGTGTGATCTCGGTGTGTGATCTCTGTGTGTGTCGCGGTGTGTGATCTCGGTGTGTGATCTCTGTGTGTGTCGGTGTGTGCAGGAAGCGGAGAAGAAGCGTAAGATGGAGAAGCTGAAGCAGAGGCGGTGGCAGGAGAAACACCGTCGCTTCATCTTCGGGGTCACGGCCAGCGAATACGACACGGACCGCGACCCTCTGCTGCCGCCGTCACGTGCCGTCAGCGTCGACCGCTACGTGTCGCGCGAGCCCAGCGCGTGCCGGGACTCGGCGCCTGCCAACGGCTACCCTCCCGACGACGGCAACGGCAACGGCAACGGGAACGGCAAGGGGGGCGGGCTGGGGGACTCTGGCGACACGGAGCGCAAAGACTCTCAGGCCAGCCTGGTCAGGTTCCTGGCTCCCCCACCACCAGACTTCCACCGTCATCCCCCTCCTCCCCCGGCCTCGCCCTCCCCTCCTACCGTCCTCCCCCGCCAGCCTGCCCCCGACCTCACGCCGACGATGTCACCGTCAACGCCATCGCAGTTTTCCTCCCCCTCCACGCCGCCACCCCCTCCCCCTCCTCCCCCACCGCTCCCAGCAGCGTCGACATCGTCGTCACCATCACAGTACACGCCGTCGCCAGAGCAAGAACACCAGCAGCTGCCGCAGCCGCCGGAGCGGGCGCGGCCGACAGCCCTGCCATTCCACAGCGCCATCGCCGCCATGGCGGCCTCTGTCCGCAAGGCGCGGTCCGACGAGGAGATGGACGACAGGATGTCGGACAGCGACTCGGGCGACAGCCTGCCGCGCCGCGGGTCCTACGACCTGCTGGACGAGGACATCCCCCTCAAAGACTCGCTCTCCCTCCCTCCCCCGCCTCCACCCATACCCGCTCCGCCTCCCCTCCCCCTTTCCTCCTTCGGCCCCCCTGAACAGACGACCCCTGGCTTCACCAGCGCTTCGGAATCTCCCGAAGGACGCGTAGAGGACAGCCCGCAAAGTGCTGAGCCGGATTCTGAGGAAATCTTCTCAACGAAGTTCTGAAAACGTATGAGTGAGAGGAGGCTGAAGGCATTTCTACGTTTCTGATCCATGGACGGTCCGAGAGGAGCACAAGAAACCACCAGACGAAATCTTAAGACGCCCGCCACCGTCTCAGATCTTCCTCTGGGGGGCGGTCGGGCTGCGAGATCGAGTCGATGTGGTGATGGGAGCTAACGAGCCACCAGCTTGCAGTATTGCCTCGGGAAGGACGCAGACTTGGAATGGCCAGGGGAACCAACTCCGCGCATCTTTGTCGGAGTTGCCTGCCCCTGTTTCATCCTGGAGGGGGTCGGAAGACGAAAGTTCCCTACTGATGCACAGCAACGTGCCTGGACGTGTTGTAACTGGACCATAGCCCAGTTGCAAGTCACTTCGTAACAATGTGAAGACGTGTTGCGAGTGACTTCTTCGGGACGCGCCCAAGTGCTGCAAGTGACGTCTTGGCAATATGCGGAGACGTTTGAGGCGGAATCATAATGACGGGGAGTTTCTGTAAAAATTCATAACATGGTGAAAGGTTGTTGCATGCGCATCCATAATGTTGTGCTGCGGTGTTGCAACGGTGTTGCTGCGATGTTTTCTTGTGTTCAGAGACGCTGCAGATGTATACAGCAGCGACACCTGTGCCCACGCACCCATGTCTCAGGCTTGCTGTTTCTTTACATCAATATTTTCACTCGCACTTTGATAACCAACAAGACTTCGCGTTGAACGAAAGTTTTCTACGTTTGTTGTCCGGTGTTCCTGGTTTGTTATCATAGATAAAAAAAAATTGTTTACAAACCCCGGCTTTCTTCCTGCAAACATATACAAAAAACGTTTTATGAGCCAAGTCGGCAAAACTCACTTCTCCTTCCACCGTTCGATTCGGTTATAACTGAGGAATATGGCTTTGGCCTGAGCATCCCGAGGGAAATAAGGAATGTTAGGACAAAGTATCATCGTGCATTGTTCATGAAAATCGGCCCGGAACGATTCTTCGCAACAAAGTGACCATTTTAGCACTAAAACCCCTAGCACTAACCATGCTTGTCAGCCAAGAAATCGACTAGCGAATTTCCCGCATATGTTCTGTACGGCCCAGGGCTGGCTTGCATGAGCGTTCTTATCTCTTGTTCATTCGTAAAGGTGCACCTAAAGACACAGGGTGAATGGGCCTTACGGCCGCTGTTATGACCGGAAGAGCAGCTACGAACACTCATGCAAACCAGCCCAGGTGCCCAGAGTTGTAGTGTTTCTGGCTTACGTGAAAAACTCCATAGCGAGCATTTGCGCTTTACAACCCCCCCCCCCCCGCCTTTGTTTTCTGGGTAACGCGATCCACACGTTGGACATGAAGTTTATGAAAGCATGCCTTAGTAGTCCATGATGCATTCTACACTGTCAGATCTCTGCATTTTCAGTAGACAATTCATCTTCTCCATCTTGGTTTATTTGTCATAAATACGTTGCTTCTGTTCCCACTCCTTGCCCGGTTTTTAAATGTTGTCTTTGTTTTAGTGGAGATCTGCTATACTATGGGAGCCTCAAAAACTGCTCAAACATTTGCAAAAACAACAACAGGCATTGTTATTGTAAACATTAAATCGGGTCTAAACGCATGAAGTCAAATTAAACTTTCAAAACGGTCGATAGCACTAGGTTTTTAACTCAAAACGACTTTGTATTATGTGAACAGAAGAGAAGCCTGTCCGTTGGTTATAGTAGACTAATGTTAAGGGCTTTTTCCACACTTCAAAATTTTAGAGGTTTTCACGGAGAAGAAAGCTTTGAACTGAAGGAGTAAGCGTTTACATGCGGCACGACACAGTCGCCTTGACCCCTTGGCTGAGATCATTTGACCATTTCGTGATAGTGGCTGGCAGGGTTTCAAGGTTTCGAAAACCAGAAAGCCCTTCTTTCTGCCCTAAACCTCGAGCAGGACCAGTTCCGAGCTGGTTCAAGATTCGAAAAGCGTTTCAAGGAGTTTCAAAGTACCAACTTCACGCTTCAGCGTGTAAGCTGTCCCTCTAACGGCCTAACGGTCTAACGGCTTGTCGTACACACACACCACCTCTTTCGCAGATCTGTAGGTACCCATCCACACTGTGCCCTCGATCATTCTAGAAGAATGTAGTCATACTGACCTGTGAGATCTACCGCCAATAACTAAGAAAGGAGTCGTGATGCCAGTTACTTACTTTAAAGATCCTGATTAGTGAAATATGACATCCAGTGTGAGTGTTTGAGCAGACTGGAGAGGCCAGAGTTAACGATTTAAGATGTAGTGCTGCGTTTTCTTGGAGAAAATCTGAACTAGAAGAGAGCTCGAACTGACAGTCGACAGAGTATTATCTCCCCATTTTGTATCAATCTTCAGGTTAGCCTGCTCGTTTTGAAAATTTCAACTGCAATGGTGTTTTTAGCTATGCATTTTTACTGCGTAATAATACAACGAAGTCTACTGCAGTGTCAGTGCAAACATAAGAAAAGTCACCTATACAGGGATGGGAAGCGTTAGTGAAGGACCCGATTTCAGAGGTTTTAAACTTAATCTAATGAAACCAGTGGGTTGAGGTGGGGGTGGGGGTGGGGGTGGGGTCTTCTGGGCAATTCTAATCCCGGCCTTTGTCAAAAGAGACTTTCGTCAAATTCCGGATCAGAGACGGCATTATCGTTATTAGAACGGATTTCATGCTACAATGAAACGATGAAAATGACGGTAGATATACTGTATCTATAAAAGAATACTTTTTGTCAGACACCTGAATTGTGCGAGAGGTAAGTTTTATTGGGAGAAAGAAAAAAATTAAAAGAGGGAAATGCTTTAATATACAGCGGTGCTAGGAAAGACGCGGAACTCTCAGTTGTAGATTAAAAGGCGTGCCATTCTTTATATTACAGTCTGTTACCCAGTGTACATTGTTCCTTTTGTACAAGTACTGCCAAGAACCACGCTGAAGGCAAAACAGTGCATGTGGAGTATAGCAGTTAACCGCTCTGTACATCTGTGTCCGTCTCAAGGCTCAACACAAAAAAACACACCCTTGCTATCACTTTAAATACAACTGTATTTGTCGCAAGTCTGGTCAAAACGATTAGGACATCGTTGGAGGCTTTGAGGTGAACCAGCGCTTGAGCTGGTGTCGATTTTTATTTTAATTTTATTTGCATTTTTAAACGTTTTATTAATTATTAATTTTTGGCAAAAGACGCACACGTGCTAGAGACTGAACTACTGCTTGCTGCAGATTGCTGCTGGCGCCCTCTGCTGGTCCGCTCATTTTCTCTCCATGCCGGTCGTGGATGCGTTCCTTTTGAATTTGATACTGTACATTAGCAACTGTACGTGGATACGTGGATTATACACTATACTGTACATTGTGCAATGTACCTTGTACATTTATCCTTAAAAGTATGTTTCGTCATCGAAAATGTCTGGACGCTAAGATGCGCATGCACGCTTATTCAGATTTTTTTCAGAATGACGTTTACAAACAGACAACACAGTGTCACTGGCGGTGGGTATTTTGGGTTCATAATATGGGTACACATTTGGACAACCACGCATGCGCGTATGAACAAACAGACTCGTATTTGTCTGTCATTTGTTTCTCTTGTTCTTTTATTCTTCTATTATTTGAATCTTTGTGAAGTCCAATGCCTAGCAAATTTGAGTCTAAATTTCTTTTTCCCCTCGTAATGTTCTCTCATCGCTTTGTCTGGCAAAACACTACACACGAACCTCCATTTTCAGCCAATTTGCTATCCCCCAGCCCCTACAGTGCAGAGCAGCTTAGGTCCTATGGAGTAGTGTCTGTCACTAGATCTTTCTCTCGTGCTTGTGACGTTTTGTTACCAACTATGGAAAACCTGCTGACACTTTAGTAAGCAAAAAAACCAACAGCGTTCCGTTTATTCAACAGCTATAAGCCAGATTGTTCACACTTCATGTACATGAAATCGTCTGTGGATGTTTATCTTGCATAAAATTGATACAGAATAATCCGCTGTGATCTTTGTTACTTTTTTTCCGGAAAACTCGTATCAGCAAAGACAATGTGTATGTGGAGTTTGTTTTCTGTGGTTTTGAAAATCAGTACTTGGTTTTACACCCAAGCCCCCGAAATTGCGCACAGATTGGCGTAAACAGGTCCCATCTGCCTGCAGAAGTCTTGGTTACTGCTGACACTTGTCCAGACTTAGTCACCAGCGATGTTGTTAATAAACATTTCTGCACGAAGTACTTTGACCTGTCTCTCCACATGACCACGGTCGCTTCTGTCATGTCTTAAAGGCTACGCGACACTAACAGATTTACATACAAACTGTTGTTTGCCCTATGTGGTCAGTGTCATCTTTTAACCAAAAAAATTATCACTTCTGGCCGAACATAATTTAACGCTCTGCATCAACAGTGCGGATGAACTGCAGGTGTCTCATAATCTTTACTTAAGTAGATCAAAGAAAATTTTAGCAAACCACCCAGGTTTATCATAACACCTTGATTTCGCGTGCAGATGTTAATGTATAGCGTACGTAGTATTTCCCATTGCGTGGTAAGAGAGGGGAGATTACGGAGACGAGAAAACAAACCTGCTCAGTTTTTCTACCCCACCCGGGGTATTCAGAGGAGAAAACACAGGGGACGCAAACCAATCATAAGTCACCCGCCAAGCAGCCAGTGTGATTCAAGTGCAAAAGCGGCTTTAAGATCGTTACTAAACGATCCGTTTCACAAACCATATGTTGTATTCGAAGCGGATGACAGCATCCTAGAACCTTTTACAAATTTCACTTTGCCACACGTGGTTTGATGGCCTGAATTAAACGTTTGGATGCAAGTGTCTGGATGTTGTAGCCTTTAGGGAAGGATGTTCCTCGGCCAGGTAAGGATGTTGAAAGAAGTGCAAGGGGAAAAAAATTAATTTTTTCTGCAGAATTAATGCCCGATTTTCATGAAAGCTGGTTTCAAACTCAGGAAGAGGTACGCTACTAAACGCTAAGTCGGAACAGAACAGAATTTTCGCTCAGTTAATTAGCAGCTAACGTAAACAAGCGCTACGTACAGAGGAAACGCTAACTCCTGACCCACCACTTTCACTGTGGCAGCCGCGAACTGCTGCGTCACCTGACTGCTTTTTAAATCTTAATATATTTTACTCTGATGAATGCCTGTTTATGCTTTTAAATGTAAAGATTGTTCCCTGGCCTTTAAGGTCGTGCGGGGTGTTGGGACCGCTGCTTTTCCATGGGCCGGCATGAGGAGGTCGGCGCCCATCTATCCTTTCCTGCCTGACCCATGGGTCAGGTACCCATTCCCAGCTGGCTGAAAAACGCGAATTGCGCTGAGTGCACGGGTAGCGAACCAGCTCCTTCGGGTTCGGAAGCCTTCACTCTAACTGTCCTGCCACCGGGTAAATGAAACGTCGCGATTTAATTTTGAGTCCTGATTCAACAGAGATGCAATCTGTACTTCTAAAATTTCTGCAATGTGGGGCCGACAGAGGACAAGGATTAATATCTGCAGCTTTGTATATTTTACCAGCGTAGAGATAACTTGTGATTGCTGTTTGCGATAGGAAGCACAAAACGTAGGGTATAGTTCTGTGGACTATCAGTGCGATTTAAATTTTATGTTTGCAGAGATAGAGAAATGGCAATATTTTCACTGGCCCGAACGGCTAGCAAATTTAAATTCCGCTAACCCGCTGAAATTTAAATTTGACCAGGTTGTTTGTACGACTAAACAATCGGCAAAACAGTCAACAGACCTTTGGGATAGGGATTTGACTTTTAATGACCCGGCAGATTTCTAATGTCTGTGAACACGGGACCACCCTATTTTCCCATTTCGTGTACGTGCATGTCATATGTTTAGAAAGACGCAAGCTAAATACTAGTTTTAGTATTGGCCTGAATTCTACCCTCACTTCTTTTAAGCTTGGGAGGCAGCCCGCAGCACAACTGTTAAGGGTGTTCTTGTTACCGATACCAAGTGTCCTGGGTTTCGGATCCCGTGTTCGGCACACGTATTTTTTCTGCATGTGGCACCTGTTTACACGCTAGACCGTTGGTGGTTCTCACCAGGTATTCCGGTGACCTTTCCCTTCTTACAATATAACACCTTTCATCCTTTCCCCTTCTTTGTTATGACGTAATACTAAGCAATAAACCAACCTAAAGTTTATTGTTCTTTATATAATTCCACTTTGAACTGTGTTCACAGCAACCTTCTTAATTTTGGAACTGGCAAGAACTTGGTCTGTTCTGTTCTTCAAGCATTTTTACCAAAGTTATGGAACTTGGATACTGCCAGGTCATGCCTCACCTGGACAAAGACAGCGAAATCGTGGAGCTATATGAAGACTGATAATACAATTCTACATTTCAATTGAACGTATCGGTAAAAAAGTAACATGAAAATAAAACCAAGACGCGAACAAAGCACGAAGAGCACTGTGCGTGCGCGCGTGCGTGCGTGTGCGTGCGCATGTGCATGTGCGTGTGCGTGTTAGGGAGGATGGGGTACACAACTTTGTTCCCATGGCGTCACAAAACATGAACCCATGTTCATTGATGTGGCAATGTTTTATGCACTGAAAGATAACAGACAACTGAAAGAAGAAAAACCAGCAACAAATTCGTGACGAAATTAAGCTGATATTGACACCCACCAGCCAACGAGTCCTAGGTAAACATTTTCCTAGGCGGACCAAAAGAAATATTCGACGGGGCAAGTAAATTAATTCCAGTTGGAGTAAATTCTCGCACAGCGTTTAATATTTAATGGTGCATTCGATTGCGTTACCTCCACTGGTCACTCTGTTGGACCAACACCACCATCGCGGCATGCAGATGTTTGCGGCATCGGAAACAACAAAGCGGTCATATACGGATCTTCAGAAACGGCTCCCTGAACGGCCTTATCCGGCTCTTACACCAACCCACCCTCAAAGTCCTTCCAATTCTTTCCTCCCACTTTCAGCGCCCCGTGTTTTCTTACGTTCTCTAGCTTGCGTCTTGTTTCATTGAGTACACTGTGCTACTAAGTTTTATCACTTTGTAGTTTTTCAACAGCCCCTACAAGATGAATATCAGATGGCACATTACATTTATATTTATATTATATTTATATTTATAAGTATGGATTGTTAACAGCCATAAGTAAAAATGGAGTATAATTTATATGGAAAATTGCACACTCTCTTGGATTCGTATTGCACCAATAGACGCACGCACGCACGCACGCACAGAGCGAGAGAGAGCGAGGGGGGAGTTGGGGAAACGCAATTAACAACGGCGTTATGCAAATTATTGGAAACCACAGATTACTGTCAGTAAACAAATGCAGTATTAACGAGCACTACGAAGATTTGAACGCTCAACTCCACGCACCATTATCTTCTTTAATTCCCGCCCAGTGTTTGGCAGACGCGATCATTGCGCATGCACTCGCTCGTCTTCCTTCCCCTAAACACTCCTCCTAGCGTTTCCTTATTTACCTGTCTCGGGCCGAGCGTTTCCTTAGTTACCTGTCCCGGGCCGAGCATTTCCTAAGTTACCTGTCTCAGGCCGAGCGCATCCTTATTTTCCTGTCTTAGGCCGAGCGTTTCCTTCTTTACCTGTCTCGGGCCGAGAATTTCCTTATTTCCCTGTCTCAGGCCGAGCGTTTCCTTATTTACCTGTCTCAGGCCGAGAATTTCCTTATTTCCCTGTCTCAGCAGGTGATGATAATGTTTAGTATTGACTACATTGGTTCGATTCTTACCCAGTGACAAAGCGCAGTTTGCTTGCTTAGCGAACTTGTGTTGGGGCAGTGGTAATGAACCTCTGCAAGACAACGCTCTTCACAAAGTGGTCAGGTTCAGTGAACGCAGTGAACCTATTCAACGAACCTATTCGTCCGGTTAGGAAATCCTTTAACAGAGAAGGCAAGTGAACTGCGACCCGTGGAACAACTCTTCATTGGCCAAAAATCGGCTAACATACGTCCTGCCATGCCCGGCCCACTTTGGACCTGTGGAGCTCAGACGTCGGCCCACTCTGGACCTGTGGAGCTCAGACGTCCTGCCATGCCCGGCCCACTCTGGACCTGTGGAGCTCAGACGTCCTACCTTGCCCGGCCCACTTTGGACCTGTGGAGCTCAGACGTCCTGCCATGCCCGGCCCACTCTGGACCTGTGGAGCTCAGACGTCCTACCTTGCCCGGCCCACTCGGGACCTGTGGAGCTCAGCTCTGTGGGGAGTGCGTAGGCAGGTAGTCGTGGTTGGGGGCGGGGGTGGTCATGACCAGGGACAGCGAGCGAAATGAACCTTGCGAGACGAACGAGACGGGTCGGTTTTCTCGTCGTTTTAACACGGGTCAGTTT
Source organism: Lanistes nyassanus (assembly GCA_004794575.1). Classification (NCBI taxonomy): domain Eukaryota; kingdom Metazoa; phylum Mollusca; class Gastropoda; order Architaenioglossa; family Ampullariidae; genus Lanistes; species Lanistes nyassanus. The sequence goes on along the minus strand of SMGT01003591.1, from coordinate 53,169 downwards.
CATGAGAATTGTACCTATGTATATAGAACCGACCAAAACTTAGGAATCTCAAATCTTATCGCACAGCGTGGCAGTTCGGTGCCCCTTTGTGTGGGCTGTACGTGCAAGAGCGCTCGCGAATGGTACGTAGATCTGCGTCTTTGTGGTACACTAAATGTTTTAAGCATTAATTACACGTAAAAAAAGTTAAAGCGGTTGCAAAATATGTGCTGCATATGTAAATACTATGTGAGATGTGTGTTGTGTCCCACGTGTTCTTAGCATGACCTTACTTGACTGAACACTTGCTGCTGGCACAAATATGGAATATTGTCAGAACAGCATTTCTACATTTTTCCGACCATTTGAACACTTTCGAGAACACAGACCAGAACATTTTTACGCTAGTTTAGCAACAACATGTCTAAAGCGTTCTAGATCACTGTAAAATGAGTAATAAAATAAGCTTATTGTTTACAATGTACGCAAATGATGGGTCGTCTACGTGTTGAATACTTTTGGCTCCAACCCTGCCTCTGAAATAGGCCGCATCAGACAGTTTCAATGAACACTTCCAGCTAAACAACGCGAAAAAAAGGTCTCACTCCAACACTTTTGAATGTCGCAGCTAGTGTTTATGCAATATGACAAATATAGTTATCATGAAAGATTTTCCAAAGAACACCCTTCCAAAAAAGCTTTCCTTATCCTACAGTCTTACAGAATTTCTTACCAGGCATACTTGTAAATAAATTTTCTATAAAAAAATACGGTATACAACTGACAGTGCTGTACAAACCATCCATGTCTGCCGCTAATATTTAAAGTCATTATATTAACTGACTGGTCTGAAAAATACACATTACGAATGCACCAACAAAAATATACTTTACTAACGCACCAACAAAGATACACTTTACTAATGTTACAACAAAAGAAATTACTGATGCACCGACAGTTTGCACTACAGCAGCTAAACGTTTTACGTAACTAATCCATGGACTTATGGACTCTTGCGGTGCACGTGCCTACAACGCCTAAATCTTACAGACAAGTACTTAGAGCAATTTGAAACACAGAATAAATAGTTGGCATTTAAAAATACTTGAGTTAGTTGAAGTATAATGTCTTTTCTCAGTTCATTGTTACAATGGGAGGTCAGCACGCTAAACAGATATTGTGTACGGTCGCAGTATCTTTGTGCAAACAATAAGCAAATGTCTTTCGAAGAATGACAAATAAATCATTTTAAAAAATATTATTCGACGGTAGACCTGTACGTTGTAGACCTATACGTTGTAGACCTGTACGTTGTAGACCTATACGTTGTAGACCTGTACGTTGTAGACCTATACGTTGTAGACCTGTACGTTGTAGACCTA
>SMGT01003591.1:18954-51650 GCA_004794575.1 Lanistes nyassanus | reverse complement strand
TCTTACAGACAAGTACTTAGAGCAATTTGAAACACAGAATAAATAGTTGGCATTTAAAAATACTTGAGTTAGTTGAAGTATAATGTCTTTTCTCAGTTCATTGTTACAATGGGAAGTCAGCACGCTAAACAGATATTGTGTACGGTCGCAGTATCTTTGTGCAAACAATAGGCAAATGTCTTTCGAAGAATGACAAATAAATCATTAAAAAAAAATATTATTCGACGGTAGACCTATACGTTGTAGACCTGTACGTTGTAGACCTGTACGTTGTAGACCTGTACGTTGTAGACCTGTACGTTGTAGACCTATACGTTGTAGACCTGTACGTTGTAGACCTGTACGTTGTAGACCTGTACGTTGTAGACCTGTACGTTGTAGACCTGTACGTTGTAGACCTGTACGTTGTAGACCTGTACGTTGTAGACCTATACGTTGTAGACCTATACGTTGTAGACCTGTACGTTGTAGACCTGTACGTTGTAGACCTATACGTTGTAGACCTGTACGTTGAACTGCCACGTGAAAGCTATGGAGAGAACGATGGTGTCGTCATTACGCACATCACAGAGAAAAAGTGAACAGAATCGTATGATGAAAGTGAGGTGAAGAAAGAACAACGCACCTACCTGCCCACTTTTCCTCCCTTCGCCCCCCCCCACTCTCTCTCTCTCTCTGCTAATAATCCTACTGAGTAAAAGTTTTCACTTCTGCAAAAGTAACGAAGACAATCATTTCTAAGATGACAGTGCCGAGGGCGACAGCAGTGTAGCGTACGTTACTGGCGGCTGTGGGTTTTTTTCATCCAATCATCAGGGCAATGAAAAAGATTCCGCTCAAAACGTTGACGACAATAGTGAAGACGAAGCAGAACTTATCCAGATTCCGGGAAAGCTGACGCCTTTCCAACGGCGAGATGCCGTGTAAGCGGAACATCAGCAGCAGCGTCCTCGATCCGGGCACAGCCCGCGCGCCGTAACAGCCCTTGGGGACGAAACCTGACGTCATCTTTGGAACTGATTTCGTCACGGCTGTCGCAGAGCTTGGGGCGTCTGTGGGGCTGCCTGCGGTGGTCTTGTGAGCCGGCAAGACGTCTTCTATGACGTCCCACACGCCGCTGGGAGGGTCCGTGTAAGGGCAGACAACGTTGCCAGGGACGCTCCCTTTCCTGGCAGACGAGTGGATCTTTTTGTCTGCGGCGGAAGGCGTGGATGATTCTGCGTGGAACGTCTCTCCTCGGCTGCTGTCGAAGACGTAGACGATGAAGGTTGCCATGACGATGGAGCACACGCTCAGCAGCATCTGCACGCCGACGTACGCGCTGAAGAGGCACAGAGAGTCCGAATTCTGCGGCAGCGAGTCGCTGATGAGGGACATGAAGACGGCGAAGGACAGAAAGACGGTCACACTCACCGTCATCTTCTCGCCAGACTCCACCGGCAGCAGGAAGACGAGGCAGTTCATCAGGGAGAGCAGCACGATTGGCAGCACGATGTTGATGACGTAGAACAAGACCTTGCGGCGGAGGACGAAGGTGAAGGTCATCACCCAGAAGCCGGTACTCCTCATGACGTAGTTCCTCTCCGTCCCGATCAGCTGCCACTCGGGGTGGTTCTCCGAGCTGGCCAGTTCGAACGCCGGATCCCCGAAAGTTCCGTTGACAAATCTGTGGTCCAGCGACCAGGAGATGACCTCGATGGAGCAGAACTGGGTGTCCATCGGATAGTGCGAGATGTCGATAGAGCAGAACGTCTGGAACAGGCCGCCGGGGTACCACGTCACCATCCCATCATGCTCCACGATGACGTCTATCTTCTGGTCCTCCAGCTCATCCAGTTCCTTGACGGTGTTGAAGATGACCAGCTCCGGCCTCCACACCATGTCCGAGCCGAGGTGAATCGTGCTCACGCCGAACTTCTCCGGGTCCCACGTCAGGAAGCTGTCTTTCCACGTGACCGTGAGCCAGCCAAAGGACACGAGCGTCTGTTTCTTCATGTCGACTTCAATTATGTTCTTGATGCCGATGGACAGGTTCAGGAACACGGGCTGTGCGGGGTCCAGCACCGGTCGAACGTTAGGGTCATAATATTTCAGCAGCACTTCCCTGATCAGGTAACTCTCGTTGTGCTGGCATTTCACCGCTTGCAGCCACGTCACAGACAGCAAGCCGAGCTTTAGCATAATGAAACCCTGAATCATTCCCGCTGTTTCAAATCCAGCGAATCTCATATTTGCGTAAATTTTGGTAAGTTTATATTTTTCTGAAAGGGAGGACGCCTTGTTTCCAAATGACTAAGAATGTAAACAGGGGTAGCTTTTTTTGGAAAGCCACACATCTGCTTCTTCACACTGAAAATAAGTTGTCAGCAAGAAATACAGTACCACCCGAATTCCTATCAATCATGTGTGTCTACAGCCTTTCACTGTGAGCGCAACTGATGGTTCACGTAATACACTGCAGATTCCTTGTGTGTGTGGGTGGGTGGGGGGTGGTGGGAGTTGTGTGCGCGTGCGCGTGCGCATGTGTGTGTAGGTGTATTCAAAGCGAAATTTCTCCGTTCTATCAGCGCTAGGCCCTTACCTGATATATGAGTAGCCATCACCATCAGTTCTGTCAACAAACCAGTGAAAAAAACCACTTAACTCTGAGCTGATTATTGACTTAAGACTGATTCTCCATGTTGATTCTGGAAGTACCCGACTGAAGACTGAATGCGAGGAATAGCTGTGTTAGAGCGCGGGCCAAACGAAGTAAGGACAAAGGGGGTTTGGGGGGTGGGGAGAGATGCATGGGTGTGCACAGAGGGGTATAGTTATGTTCATTGGTAGCGGTTCTCGTCAGCCGACTAGCTAGGAGAACGTTTGTTGTGTTGATTATATGAATTATCTATGAAAAGGCTATTGAATTTAGCGCATTTATACTCGGCGAACGATCTGTATATGTTGTGTGTTGGGGGGGGGGGGGTAGGCGGAGGCGTGTGCGTGCACGCACCAATCTCCTGCGTGTGTGCGCCTAGCTTTTCTGAGGCTAACACGCGCACTTGTATGTGCGCGTGAGTGTTGGTGTTGCGAGTGTGCGACTGAGGACCAAAAATGGGAGCCTGTGTACATTTATGAAGTGGCAGTGGGCGGGCCATCTTGTGAAACAAGTGATGGAATCAATCGTGTGACGTCATGAGTGCATAGAGCATGAGGATCTGGCACAGGGTTGCCATTACTGAACTTTATTCTCTCGGTGCTTTGTAAGTTCAAGTCGCTAGTTTGTACACAAAAACCGCTGTGCTTGCTTGATAAAATGATAACACTCCGTAGAATTCATTACTTTTACATCTGCGTGAGAATACACCGTATTGTGTTCAACTTTTACATTTTCGTACAGTTTGAAAACGCTATATTCTAGACGTCAATCGGTGAGTTAGATACAATGTTACATTTTGTATCTGAACATAAACATATATTTATAACATAATAAACTAGTCATGACATTGTTAAAGTATACTAATGCTACAGTAAATGCGCTCATAAGCAAATATACATCTATAAAATTCCAAGATCAACCCCCAAGTAATTGTTGATTGGTGTCGCAAGTAATTCGGTCTGTTAAGAAATCTGGTCCGGCATACAGTTTGCGCATGCGCGCGTGCAGAATGGCGAAAAGGCTACACCTAACCCCTAACCCTGATCCAAATGCTATGATCAAAAACGATTCTAATTTAACTAATAACTGGCAATTCAAATCCTCGGACCACATTTACCACAGTAACCACTGACGCGTACAATAACCTAACCAGACCCGGACCAGATTTCTTGGAGGACCGAATTTCTTTCGACACCTGCGCATATTTCGATAATCAGCACCCCATGAACTCAGTTCCGTCTAATATAGCGTTTAGCAAATACACCCGTACTGCAAATCACTTGGTGGTTCAGACCTGACATCAAAGCCCTGGCAAATACAGACGCTACGAAAGTTCACGACAAAGAGTAAGATTCATAGATTGCATTGATAACCAAGCTATTAGCCATAATGTTCTCTCTTTTTTCGTATCGACGGCCCACAAATTATTAACGACGAATGTAATCAAACATGGCTTCTGAAATGTACAAAAATTCAAAATATGATCGTCATTAGGTACTTCCTTTGGTCACTAAAATGTTGACTTCTCGCAGTACGCGGTTCCTTCTCTCCCCTGCTGTACATCCTGTCCCTGCCTGTTACTTTCTCTTGGAAAATCGTGAATGGCGGACCACCAGGAAATAGCACTTAAATGCCGAAACCAATCAAATGGCGAGCTCTGTTTCATAACGATGTTTCCGTGTGAGGGATGTTTTAGGGGAAGGGGTTAGAGAAGGGGTAGGGATAGACGATAGGGGAGGGGGGTTGGGGCTTACGGTTATGACGTTTAGCGTTAATTGGCTTCGGCATTTCAGTGTTTTTTTACTAATCGACGCATGCCAAGGGAGTCTTGGTTACCTGGTATGCGATAGCCTCTCTGGGGGAAATAGTTCATCTCCATATTTTCTGGTCGTATTAAAGGGCAGTTGAACTTCACAGAACCTCATGGACAGGTATGTCTTTGCGGTCTTAACTGTAACGCTTTCATGATCTACTTCGGCTTTGAACAGCGCAGTAGCAGTCCCATCAAAGCTCCCTTAAAATTCATAAAAATCGCGAAGCATTAGAGTTGTGAAGATAACAAAACCAGCCACAGACAACGACATCGATATCAAAAAACTATACCTCTCAAGTCTGGAACACAGAGAAATGGCGTTGTCGTTTTCGTTTGATCTGCGGTCCCTAGTAATTCCTTCTTTCTTGCATGGAAGAACTCCAATAGTTCTTTCCTCTTCGGTTTCACGGGGTTTTGCCCAGTAATCGGACTCTGCCTCTAAATGTCTGGGTTCGGCACTTGAGCGTTCTCCGTCTTGCTGGGCTGCACGAATGGAAGGTTCAGCATCAACACTGTGCGAATTTCTGTTGGAAGCAGAAGGCTCGGGGTTGTCCAGACGCCGCTTTTTGTCAGCAAGATCCTCGGCTGCAAGATCCCTCTCGTGGCGAAGCTTCATCAGCAGGACGGATACAAAAATGTTGACAGAGCTGAGGGCGAGCTGGAAAGCGACGTACAAGCCAAAGAAGCAAAACGTGTTGGAGTTTCTGGGCAGCATGTCTAGAATGACCTTCTGATAGGTCAGGAAGGCGACGAAGTTGCAGAACTCCACAGACATCTTCTCGCCAAACCGGTCGGACAGACATGTCAGCAAACAGTTTACCGCCGAGACCAGACTGATGGGCACGATCACGCAAAGGATGTAGTATTTCACTTTTCTTTTCAGCCGGAAGTGGAACTTGAGGATGTTATACCCGTCTGGGTCGATAAAAGTTTCGCAAGCTCCCGCGTCTACCGTCCATTCAGAACTCCTTTCCAGAACAGAGAGATCTGTAAATCCGACGCCAGCAGCGATCTCAACGGTCTGGGCGTTGTTGGACCATGTAGACACTTCCACAAAGCACCAGTGGACGTCGAAGGGAAAGTACGTGATGTCCATCGCGCACGAAGTCTGGAAAACCGCTCCAGGTACCCACGTGATCCGCCCAGTGTAGCTGATAACTGCGCGGAGCTTCATTTTCGAAAGTTTGTCGAGCTTGTCCAGTGAATTGTTTATTATGAGATCCGGTTTCCATATGATGTCTGGCGAGACGCTGACCTCCGTTGCAGGGTAAGACTCGAGGCTCCAGGCCAATGCCGGATCAAGCCACGTGACCTGCAGCCAACCCAACGACGTCACAACCTGACTGCGGATGTCGGCAGACAGAAGCGTCTTTATGAAGTAACTGACGTTGACATGAACGACATCACTGACGTTGCTGACGGGGCGCAGTCTTGGGTCAAAACGTGGCTGTCCGTTTGCGTGGAACTCAAAACATACCGCGAAGACGAGAATTTGTAAAGGAAACATTCTGCGCGCGTCAGTATTGCTGGTACTTAAATATTGTTTTCATTCGAAGATAACTGTTAGGACTATGAAGGATAAAACGGTGGTTACAGGGCTGCATTTATGCGGCCTGAGTCTGGGCCTCAGCTGTATCGAGTACACTTTTTCATTCTTTGAGGCCACAGCGACCGGCGCTTCATAACACTTCAACACTAAAGGCCGGGACGAATGCCTGGCAACGCCATTTTTTTTTTTCTCTCTGTCTTTATTTGTTCTTCAACAACGAAATCGTGCCGAGAGCTTCGCCAGAGGACATGGAGCTCGGTGAATTCTCATCTGTTGAACGGCGGCGAGCCTTTGCCGTGATTCTGGGGAAATGTATAATTTATTTTGTAAACACCTCGGTTGTAACAATAAACAAGACCAGGATTGCACAACTCAGGAACAAGATTAAAATCAGCACGAAGGTAACCGTGGCATTCATACAGTGTCTACTTTTAATATCTCATGGCTGCCTCGCATTAAGTTTCTTTGTGCATATGGGGTTGCGAAGTATGTATACATATTGAGCAATTTTTTAATAGATAACCTGACTGAGAGGACATTCCGCAAAAACAATGTTCATCCAAGTATGTTAAAAAATACATTAAAATAGTATATAAATATAATTTTTGTTTTTTTACAAAAACAGAACTTCTCCCCACAGGCCGATCTCTATCTGTTAACAACTAATCTTTCTAGCCTAGATATTTCTCCAGAGCTTCTTCTCAGTCAGTTGCCTCCAATATGGAAAAACTCGAGAAACTCGCCTGCGTGCGTGAGTGCGTGCGTGAGTGTGTATGTGTGCGCGATCAGCGTGACCGAGGGTGCTGTGTGCGTGTGTGCCTGGTTGGGTGCTCGTGTGTGGGGAAGTGTCTCCTTGTCATTAAAGTACTGTTAATGTATTAAAGTATTAATGTTTCATTAAACACTGTCGCCCTCAGCATCAGTGTTGTCGATACTACTGTGTATTATTGATGTCATTGCCATCGCCTCATCTGTTGGCGTCACCACCTCTGTCCGATGACTGTAATTTCTGGAACGCTTGTACGTCTGTTCTATTTTATTTCACGGTTCGTATGTTGGACTGTCTGTATTCTGTAACACCAAGACAAAGTCCTATGCTTGCATGTGGGAAATAAAGTACTGTTACTGTTGCTAAACATTCCGACTTCCTGGGGAGAACAGGTCCGCCAGCTCTATCGGGAGATGACGCTTTCTCATCACATTCGACAGATCGCAAGGCCTGAAAACTTGGCAAGCCATTCTAATGAGAGGAACGGTTGGGATCGAGTGGTAAATTGAAGATAGTTCCGAACGTCATGTGGAGATAAAAGCGATGTGCCAATCCTGCGGTCCCTAGAGTGGCAAACCTTTCTACAATCAGCGCAAACGGTTTTCACTTGCTTTCACTCACACTCACACCTTCATTCACTCATACACACACACACGCACGCACGCACGCACGCGATCACGCAAGCACACACACACGCACGCAGGCAGGCAGATACACACACATATATATATATATAGTTAAGCAAATGCAGAGGTTGTCTTTTATCACTGTATGCTTTTCGCTAAGGACACAAACCAAGCGACCAAACTAAACTAAACGGACGCGAGATGGGAAACTTGGCTAAGTCACTATGGATTTAGTTAATTCGACTTTGATAAACACCCAAGGATCTCAATCCTAAACCCATATTAAGCACGCAGACACTGTGCAAGACCATCCTCGTGAACCACCAGTAAAGACCTGTGGCCCTGTTGCATAGCGTACAGAAAGAGAAAGAGGAAAGATCATACCTCTTCCTATCCTTAATCCTGGCTAGCACGCTTTAATGGTTTAGCTTGACTGCCGAATGTCCATAACCAACGAAATAGATCAGTTATGTTCCAGTTTCAGACACAAGGCCTCGCAATCAAAAATGTAAACAAGTGTTTTGGTGCAGATTGATTAACGCCACGGCAGATCGCGCTGGTAATGAAATGTTTGTGCGTGTGCAGCTCAGGGACTTCCTAGTGGGAACAAAGCTGGGTGTTGAAAAAAAAATTGACGACGGCATGTCACATGCTTACAGTGTCCTTTGTGGTGCCCACCCATTGTGACCCCCTAATGACAAAGCGCAGCCCGCAGGTGGAATGGAAGCAGAGGAGCTGGAACCACTGGCCGCTAGCAACAGGGATTGAAATATCCATAAGGCCCCTTGCCTTCCGAGGAAACAAATTCTATCCTACAATGTGGTCTGACAATGTTTTCGGCATTTCCCCTGTTCCTACCAACCCATCTCTCTGAAGCAATTCGTCTCACACTTTCTACCTTTTAACCTCAGTGACCTTCTGTTGTGAGCTCTTTTCCTACAATACTTTCTCCCCATTCCCACGTCCAACCCAACAGGCAGACGGTGAGAGGCACATTCTAAATGGTACCCGGCATAACTGATCGATCAAAATGACAACTCGCGTAAACAGCCAAGCCTTGTGGGTGCGATGCGGGCACATTCTCTGCCACGTAATTAAAATTTGATGATTGTAGATGAAGACTTGGCGACGTACACATATATATGCACAGGTACCGAACTTTTCTGTAGCCCAGTCGCAAGCAGCTATGGGGACCTGTCATTTGACTGAGAGCTGGGCATTTTGGCCACATGTAGCACAGGGCTCACGTGCCAGTCAAGTTTACGGACACCTTGGGAAAGGCTTCGATATGTGACGAAATCACTTTGAGGTGTGGCTCTGTGCTTGACTTGCGGATCTTTGCTTATAATGTGACGTATAACGGGTTTAAATCTTTCTCTCTCGCCCCCACACACACACAATCACATAGAAGAATTATTTTAACTTCCACTATTATTCTCAACACTCCACGCCTTGTTTTTCTAGTCATATATTCACCCATGCCTAATCTTCAAACCTGTGTCTGAAGCTGCTTTACCTTGAAGCCTTATACCTTCCTAGGTTTCATGGTTCTCTTAAGCCGGTTACATGTTTTTTTCTGGTTTTCTCAAACCTGTTACATGGCTTTTAGAGCCACAGGACCCGATATTTAAGGGCTGCCCCCAAGTGCTGCTTGTACGTTTATTTTTGTTTCATGTACTAAATAGGATTCTCCGAATTAACTACAATCTTCGGGGTTGGGAGAGAAGGAATAAGAATATCAGTTCATGTGCTGTAAAATTATACAATTCCCAGGTTTCGGGACTAAGATCGCGAACGTTTTTGATCATGTACCAGATAATCCTTCATTAAATGTATCAAATGAACAGCACTCCCACATTTCAGGCTGTGCTGGTATCTCTTAAAAGTTTTCTCGGGGTGGGGGTATTTGTTGCCTTAACGTCCAGCCGCAAAATATGTGCATATCAGGACGGTGTTGCTTAGACAAAGTTTATGTGCTGCCACACGTGGGACTGCTGGCGCAACACGGGCCTCAGTCCCACCCAGTCACATTATACTGACACCAGACCAACCAGTCCTAGTACTGTTCCCTGTAGTGGCAGGCATCTGGCAGGGCAGCTACTAGATTGACAATTTTGAAGTCTTAGGTATGACTCGGCCGGGATGCGAACCACAGACCTCCCGCCTCGGAAGCGGACGCCTTAACCACTAGACCACCCAGGCAGTTTATCGGGGAAAAAAATGGTCTATTTCCTGCTAAGATTCAGCTGGCCTTTACAAGATACCAAAAAGATGCAACCGAGTCTAGTACTGACTGTTTTACTGGAACTAAATACAACCTCCAGACCACAAGTGATTGTGTGGAAATAGGGTCAAGAGAAGTGGTCATTTCCTAAACCTCAGAGCGATTCAAGCCATCTGATGGAATAGTGACACGCCAACAACTTTTGTGGGTAGACATACAGATACTTGTGGAATGCCTTTCATCATGCACGTCATATTTTCCTTTTTTAAAAAAATGAACACTTTTGTCTTAGTTTGACATCTGATCAATTGCATGGCACTTTTATTACTTTTGTCGTGCTTTGACAAAATCACTTGTTGCCACTTATGACTGCACTTTGTTGAAGTGCATTTATTATCCACCATTTGCTCCACCTCCACAAGACAAGAACAAAACAACAGCAGCAAAAAACCCAAGCAAACAAAAAAAAAAAGCAACTACAAAAACACGTTACAATGTTTATTCACATTGTATGATGAAGTCTTACCACCTCTAACGTTTGTACACCTATTTTTTTTCATACGATCTTGCATTGCAGGCACACATGTCCCAGCTACCACACAACACAAGAATGCCACATGCTTAATGTATTTCCTGTCTACAACAGTGCTTCTGTTTCCTTTCAGTTTAGTCAAGTTGGTCAGAGCTAGTGGCATCCTACAATTTCAGTCATCAGCGTTGTATGGTAAGCTGTGGGCAGAATAAATTTAACATGCAGCAATACAAATATTACAATGTTTAAACTAACTGGAACTGAAACAATGACTTTTGTTAGAACTTCCAAACTGCATTTGACAGATGCACATAACACCTTGGCTACAACCCAATAAGTGCTGACAAATGTGATTTCCCCAGCAAGGCGGGAAATGTGTAGGCTATGTCTGCAAAATGAAGCTTTTGAAAATGCATACAATCTTAATTCCTTTTTCCTGGGCAAAGTATTCTGCTGACATGACTAAAACTTTCTTATCAAGTGGTTTCCTATAAAGTCCCTAACAATCAAGGAATACAAACTTTTTGACAAGAAATCTTATCCCCTTTGGTCAGCACAATGGCCATGTCCAAACTGTGTTGTCTGACCATTACACAAACCTTTCAGGGGAAATAAAACCCCCACCTCACTGACTTTTTTGCTGGGGATGAAGATTTTATGTTCTCACTTCTCTACAAGAAGAAGTTCACCACTGTGTCCCTGCAATTCTTCCATGGAAAAATGTGACTGGTATGGTTCTCTATGGTGGCACAGCCTCGTTAGTAGAAGCATTTATTTCCTGAAAGCTATTTTGCGGCTCTTTAGTACTGTCCACTTGTGTCGCTTAAGGTAGTAAGTTACTCCCAGCAGGAGAGAGAAGATCATGATTGCCTGCACAAACATTAGAACATTACCGTTTGCAATAGCAACAGCAGAAGTGTAGGACTGAACACAAACATCAGAGCTTTGAATGTCGACAGAAGGTAGGATTGAACATTGATGAGAAAAGATACAGCTCAACACAAATGTTTGCAAAATCAACATGAAAAGATAGGACTGAATGCGCACATGAACAAAAGCTGCAATTTGCACAGTAATGATTTGAGCTTTAAACCAGAACCGACAGACACAGGTCCCACCACTAGGATCCAACTATTTCACCACACACACACGTACGCACATACACATTGGCACACACATGCAGTTTGGCAGCAATCGAGACCTCCTATATTTCCATCATCTGGAGCAGGGTGAGGGGTCGATGACTCTCAAAGCTACCTACTTTTTGCCTCAGCCAAAAGTACAACTGTCAAAACACTGTTAGATTAAAATGATACAAAAAGCTACCACATTTCCCATCCACTCAAACCTTGGTAAACCTGCCCAATACATGTATATATTCTCCACAAATGAAGAGGCCTTTATGACTGACCATCGAGTCAAACACTTCCAACAGCTGTATTTACCTTCAGACCCATCTTTTTGCGTGTGTCATGCTCAGGTTCTGCTGCCCATCTCAAGAAAGTGCAGACGTCCTTAGCACACTGGCTTGCTGTGGCCGGAGTCCCTGCAGTCAGACAATAGCAGACAGCCAATACCCACGCCTGCAGACTATGAGATGCATAAAATTTACTCAGCTAGCTGCAAACCAAAGATCTAAACTTTCATGTGGCCACAAAAAAGTGTCACAAAATATAACAAGGGGCAGCTACTTCAGTTTAAACCTGAGTAAACATGTACAAAAAGTTTTGCAGCATTCTTCTGTCTGTCCCTGGTTAGTGTACAAACGACAAAGGACACTCTTAACTCTTTGGACTATCGCCGAAATATGTTAGCCAATAATTACGTTTTAGCTATCTATCTGGTCACCAAGGCAGTTGCCTAACTCACAGAAAAAGGCTGCTAGAGGGAAGATAGTTTCCAATCAAATCAAATTTGTTGAAGGAAAAGATGCCTTCAATACAATTTTGGCCAAAGTTAAGAGAAAATACCAATCTACGATTTTATTGAAGGTCAGAAAGTGACGATATCATCAGTTTAGGGATGGAAAAAGTGTGCAAGCAGTGACACGTGGAATTTATTACACTTGTTTACTTTGTACACAAGGCAACAACTTTCAACACCAGACGGTAAGTATTATTTAATATTTTTTCAATAAAAATTCTTTAAGAATTGGTCTTTCCAAATATATAAAGTATATTGGTGCAAGTGTGATAGTTTATAAGCATTTATATGCCAAGATCTATGTGGTTTCAATATCTAATGCTTCCATCTCAGCCCTGTGAGTCCAAGGAGTTAATCACATTTTCATACATCACTGACAAGCGGAGACATGCTGAACCCTGGATTGTTTACTGGATGCTTTACACTGTCAACAGTTAAAGCTGCATCAAGGCAAACAGGTGCCACATACAGAGAAACCACTACTAATCTTTCTGTTTTCAGGTCCATGAAGATTCCAACTGTTTCAGAGTGAGGCAATAGTGACACGATCACAAAGCAAGGTCACATGCCTGGTGTGGCACTGGGGATGTGAAAACACTCACCATCTTCATACTCGATGATTTCGTTGTACAGGGCCTGAGCCATGGCTATAGCAGCTCCTGGGAAGTATGGGTTGTAATACAGTCCTTCTCGCAGACTGACACCAGCAGGTGGATCGCAGTATCCCGTCAGCAATGCAAATATATAGTCCTATGATGACAAAAAACAAGAAAAATGCAAAGGCAAAAGAAAACTATAGTTTAGTACCTACTTTAACTTACATAAACCTGAGTAAACATGTACACAAATTATTGCAGCATTATTCTGTCCCCAGTAAGCCCACAAACAACAAGCAGGTAAAATATAATATGGATTAACACATCCAGATTTTTAACAAATACTATGATACGAGAGAGTCTAATTTTAATGCTTTGAAAGACTTGTATTTCTGTAAACATCTAGTGTTATTTTTTTAAAACACATTTGCAACATTTCTCTGTTACCTAATTTATTTTTATGTCACCAAAATTATAGGTGTTTAGATATTACATTCGGAAATGTACTTGCAAAAGGACTTTTCTTCACAACAACCTAGGACCAATGTTTCAAACACACCTCGCCTCCATGTCTGGCTTGGACAATGTAGCTGAGGTCAGGAGGAAGCGCTCCTGAATTGGCTGCCCGCGCTGCCTCAGGATTGGGGTATGGGTTAGGAAAACGGTCTGAAAGCTTTCCCGGTCGCTTAAACATGTTGCCCTCCTCATCTGGTCCATCTTCTACCATCACCTGTCACGATGTATGGCAAGTACAGGTGTGTAATGCATTTTCTATCATCAATATCATTACCAAGGGATTCTGACAAAACAACTTGCAAAATCTTTATCATGACAAATTATCTGAGCTGCCACAAGAACCCTGGAAATGCATTCTTCGTGTGCCTGTAATCACTCCTTCCCCCCAATTAAAAAAAAAATCCCAGAATCTGTTCAGTTGCAAACAGCACGAGAATCATCTAATCCAATCAGCCATTTGAAACAAAAATATACATGATCTACAGTACCTTTTCAAAGATATTTTTTTCTAAAACCCCTAGGTGCAGGCAAAGAACCAATAAAGCACACACACACACACTCCCTAACAAACACACATGCATGCAGGCACATGTGCATGTGTGTGCGCACACACACACACACACACACAGTTGAAGCCATTTTGATTTAAACTATGAACAGTTGAGGCCCGACTGACAGCCCTCCTCCCTCCCCCCTCCCCCAACTGGCTGACTTAGAACAAGATGTCACACTGGTCATTTCTGAACCTCTCTTTTAAGAGTTTTTGGGTGAAAAATGAATGGTTGTGGATGGGAGGTACCTCTGTACTACACTTACACTACTCCTATGCAGAGCTGCCAACCTTAAAACTTAAGATCAGTAACACAAAAACAGAATTTCAGTAATTTGGAACAGAACTTCAGTAATAACCAGTCGCAACTTCCACATCTTACATGCAATTGCTGCAATACTCCAATAGTGGCGCTCAACATCATGCCTTCATGTAGGTACGTGACAAAAATTTCAACAATTTTTTGGTTAAAAGTGATGTATATTAATATTATTTTTTTATTATAAAGAGCTTAAAAATACAAACAAAATGATATAAACTTTATTAAATTAGGCCAAAAGTTGAGTTTTGAATTTTTCTTTGATTTAATTTTGCAACGTTTTTTTCATGAGAATCTAAAGGGAAATTGTGCCAGCAAACTGAGTGTGTGAGCGTTAAACGCTCAAAACTTCTACAGGCCTTCACAAATATTTAAAAATAAGATATCAATCGAAAGCTTAAAAACTCTCAGCAATACAATCATAGTACTATTAATTGATTTTACTGATACGAAACTGAAAATGATTTTTCTACCAAAGGAAAGAAATAACGAGCTTACGGCAGTTAGATTTTAGACTAGGTCTTTTTTCGATTAGACACGCTGGGACTTGCTTAACACGAAACCATTTTTTCTAAGCAGACGGGACTCTTGAGAAAAACTGAATTTTAAAAAAGGCAGGGAATTGAAACCTCATAAAATTAAGAATGTGCAATTAAAAATGCTTAATGAGTCGATTTATTCAATAGTTTATGCTACGGGTTACTTAGCTTCTGTATCGCAAGGTTGTTTTTGGGAGCGTCTTTTTTTGGCCTGCTCCAAGTGAACTTACAAACAAGCGTCACTGGAAAGAGATGTTCTAACGATAAGAACAATTATTGACTATCATGGTTTGGAGGATTTTTTTAAAGTAAATATTTCACGCATAATTAAAACCTTTGGTACCCTACACCACTTGCGAAAAACTTGGCTTCAAATTCTCACGAGAGTTTCGCGCGCTGCCCCCCCCCTCCTCTCTGACCTAGATTGTCACGTACCTACACCATGGCGAATATTAAACTCAGACAAGTACAGTTCGCAACGCACGAATCCTGCTTTTACAGACGCCTTGATACACGGTTACCGCTTCGTGTTATGTTCTCTATAAAGCTGACAACCGACACGCAATTTTTCGTTAACATCTGCCTTGGCTTCATCAACCAGCCTCTTCGCCATTTTAAGAGTTTTCAAAACTAGCTCAACACACTGCTACTGGCTGAAAGGTGATCGGCTTACCGAAACGTTACCCGATTGGATGTTAACATGTGTAACCGGAGGTCAAGAGAAACATTGTCTACACCAGCTTCCCGCATGACTAATTCATATGATCAGGTTGTCTCGCCGGGAAAAAAGGATGCTTTTTTTTAAACAGTCAGAATCGGATTTTGCGTAACAAAATCAGGCATTTCCGTAGGTCCGTAACAAGAGATTGATTTCCGTAGCAGATTACGGAAATTCCGTAACAGTTGGCAGCTCTGCCTATGCATTACCTAGTCATCTCTCAGATTTCTCTCAGCTCCACTCCACAAACTGTTCACTAATTGTAATGCGGTGGATAGTACTGATCACAATCACAGCATCAAGACTAAATATCTTCAAAAAATAAGCAACAAAATAAAAATGATGAAAGTCTCTAAGTGCATTTAAGAATAATCCAAAGTACACAATGTAAAAATGAACATTTTTTGTGTGTGAAAATCTGTACAGGGAAATCCCTTTGGATCAAAGTCAGCTGTTGGATGAGCCTCCAAGATTTCTGGGGTTTGTGTGGGGGGAGGGTGCGAGGAAGGGAAGTGGGTAAGAGGTGGAGGTGCAAGCTTCTCACCTCTTCTGCTTCCTTCTTGGCTTCATCTTCCTCCATGATAGTACCCACCAGATTTCTGTAGCACAGGTAATCCATGCTGTGACAAGCTGCACACACTTGTTTGTACACCTGGTAGCCACGCCGCACACTGTTGACAACAAGCAAACGTTTGGAATCGTTACTTTGCAGCTCCCATATCAACAAATGCAAACACTAGTGCTTACTTTTATTTACAAACAGGTGGATTGCAATGAATGGCAAACTTTCAAAGTCACGATCATTTTCCTCACATAAAATAAACAGATGGCAATACTGTCCATGGTCAGGGTAGAAGCTAGCAAGTAGTACACACTTCTACCCTGAAGTCAAATAATGCAACAGCATAATAACAAAGTGTGGTAAAAAGGAAATTATAAACATTCCCACCTGGCAGCATCCAGAGCATCCAACATGCCTTTGTGACTCCACGGCATCTTAGGGGGATGCAACTCTAGGCCCTCAGCTAACACTGGCGTACCCAATGCTGCTGCTACACCCACAACTCCTGCTGTTGCTGTACCCACTAATGCAAACACCTGGTCAGTAAAATATCAAACTTTCTATATTTAATCAGCTTAAATTACCTCATTATAAATTGTTTAATTGGGAACAGTAATATTCATTCATTTCCCATTTTGCCACCAAGTCCTCCACTGGATGCAACTTAAACCACGAACCTCCCCTTCCCCCTCTCTTGTTTCTCTTTGTAACACCCCCCTGCCTCTTTTCCTCCATACTCTCCCACCTCCTTTTCACCACCCCCTATGGGATACGCCTTTCTACTGACTGTAGGCTTTCTCATCACTGATTAGTGGTTTAGAACCCTCTAAGTCTAATTCCCACACACTGTCCCTTTCCCACACTTTTTGTCCAGCAAACGTGGATCAGCGTCTCTTTCAGTTGTGACCCATTTTTGTTTGTTATTTGTTATCTGCTTGTGTCATCCTGAAGAAGCTATGCCCCAAAATGTTGACATCTTGTCTAAGTCTCGCTTGGCCAAGTTCTCTTTGCTGTTAGTGTTACCGAACAGTACATTACTAAAAGCTGAAAGGAAACAGCCCAGTAAGTCCTTGTGATTTTTATAAGCTGCTTGTCCTGGCATGCCTTAGGACTGAGATAAAGAATTTGCACATTAGGGGTTAGCTCACAGTTATTAGTAAGGTGTGTACTGTGATATGGGGGTGCTTCCGCATAAACAGTTACTATCATTGTTGTCTGGGACTATACAGTAAGAACTAAAACTTGTTCTCCCATCCACTGTCAGAGGCTTGATGGGACTCCAGTAAAACCACTGTATGCATATACTCAGATCTCTTAACCCAATGGCACTTAAGACAAATAAAAGATATAGTCCTCTGAAAATCATCTGAGGTATTAATAACAAGTACTTAGAATAAGTGGTCAGTTTCCACTCAAATCAAGCGCTGGCAATGTACACTTGCTCAGGACTTTTGAAGATTATTTCACTTAGTAAACACTGAATCAAAATTATACCAATAATATAAAAAGAAGAAATGTAATAATACATACCCATTTTTTTCCATTTTTGCCCTTAAATGAAAACAAGTTGGCCTGGAACATAAAGAGAGCACCAACTATTCAGTGAGCTTTTCATGGTTCTTATTAGTTAATAGCTACATGTCACTGGAGCACACATTTAAGCAGGCTTAGCACCCAATATGCAAGCACGGGATGCACTCCAACAAATGTCAGCTCCTTTCCCTTGTTCTTAATGTTACAATCTCCCCAGGAGCATATTTACAAGATCAGTCTGTTTGTAACTTTGCAAGAAACCTAGCGCCAAAAGAGACAAGAGAGAAATATTGAGACAAAGGGTACAACAAAGACATGAGGCAGACAAATAAGAAATCTCAAAAATTATAATAAAAAAGTATACAAAGTTGAGGACCCTCACACAGACATATACAGTGTCAAGAACCTGAACTCTCGACACTCTGAACCTGAGATTGAAATTACTGCACCAGTCCATGAAGCCCATGACGTATAAATGTCACTATAGAAACACATGTCTAATTTATGGATATCATTATCAATAACCCTTTGATAAGTTTATCTTAAAATCAATCATTTTATTTTTTCATCTATGTAGGTTTTAGTACCACAAGCATCTATGGTTCATCTCAATAACACTTTATCTTGCAACTTTAAAGTGTTGTCTTCGATACATGATTAAAGCCTAAGCCTGGAAACGATCTCGTTAACACCTTACGAGAGATTACGCTGTTGACTACAGGCGTACTTCAATACTAAGCAGGGTCTAGTCGTAGACATCTCAAGGGCATTTGGTATAAGTATTATAATACTGAGAAGACACAATCTGTGCACTCTGGATCTCCCTAAAGTAAATCTAAATAAGGATTCAGACTTGAAGCTGCTGAAAATTCTTTACCTGAGACGAGTGAGACCATGAGCTTGCTCTAAGAAGAGCTTGCCTGGATGTTCTTCCTAGGATGGCAGCCATGTTTCACACAGCACCCTAGCTCGAAAGGTCCGTCAAACAGTAATTGATGGCAATAAGGAGAAGGAGCAGCCGTACCCTTCAACTTCAGGTACGGCAATGAAATACACTATGCGCATGCTGCCGGGAAAAGTATTTCCATATCCGTATCCGGTTCATTACCAATGTAAACAAATGTCGTTGATATGTAAAGTCATAGGGTACAACTGCATCTGTCATGAGGAATGGCAACCATAAAAAGCAAAGTAAGTTTGAAAATATAAAATAATGAAGACAATAGAAATTCAAATAAAAGAACCATAACAAAATTAACAGAGAATATGTCTGATTTTCTACTTCAGTACTTATAATTCAATGCTTTTGTTTTTACCGTTCAGAATGAACTTAATCATTTTCAAATTGTGATATTTCTATTCACACTTAAAAAGAATTAATATTTTAATATTAAAATAGTAATTAATCAAATACGTTTTCGTGTGCTTATAGCGACTTCGAATACGAAATGCAACCATTGCAGTTTGAATGTTAGGGTGAGCTCGACCATTTTTCAACTCGACCAGTTAACTCGACCACAGCACGGATCAGTTGATTTGATCACAGCATGGAGTCGACTCGACCATCGCCAAGGACCAACTCGAGATCACTAATAATCGGTGTTGCAATGATTAGCTGGAAAATATGCGTTTGGTTTTCTTATCTAATTTTAAGTTCTTTTGTTAGTTTCCTAAAATTGACTTTGCTAATCTAGAATAAAAATAGTCGCCCGGCAAGTGAATCTCACACACAACACACATAATTATACAAGAAAAACAAGTGACTGCCGCTTGGAGAAAAGCCAAAATTAAATTTAAAACAAGGGAACTGGACCAAGCTAGAAAAGGACAAAGACGAAGACAATCTACATGTTTTGTGGCACTACCCCTTCATCAGGACGACACAAAAACAACGAAAAAACGAAAAAGATAAAGACTTAGGTGCAGTAGATGTGGCGCATGGGCTGGATAGCAGGAGAATGACTAAGGGACAGTGAGTAAGAGGGGCAGCCAATCGCAAGGTGGGTAGAGAAGGGTGGGGGTGGAGAGTGGATGGGGGGGAGAGAAAAGCGTGGGTAAGGGGCATCAATGTGTGAGAAGAGAGAGTGGGAGGGAGATGAGAAAAAGTAAAAGAGAGAGAAGGAAGGGTGAGGGGGTTAAGGGAAAAGGAGGGAGGGGGAGAGTCAGTGTTTAAGGTTGAGTCCTGTTATAATTATATATAATAGTGAATAACGCACTCCATGCCATCTGCTTTCCCTCTTCTGCAAATTTGTTTTATTTCCGCATGCAAAATCAAACCTGTCCTTTTCATTTCACACTTTTGTCATTACTTAAGATTTGCTGCATCATGCTTTCTTTGTTTTGTGAATATAATGCATGCAGTGCATCCATCATGTGTGAAGTTGTTTCTGTAACGATGATCACTGGGCAAAGTTTGAGTTTCCTACGTTGGTCACATTACTCACAATGCTCTACAGCGCTATAATGACACTTCGAAATGCGACAGCGTCTTGCTTCATAAAATCAAAGAGAGGTTCGAGCTAGCAACCTCCTCTTTGATTGACACCCCTTGATTATGAATTTATGCTAAAGTTGGATGAGCCTATAATTAGAATCATTGACTGTTTTAAGATACCTGACCCGTAGCAACCACTGTACGAAAACTATGAAATGCACTCCAAACATCTCTTTAGTACTCAATGATGAATTTTAAAAAATGTAAACAAGTCAATACTACAGTTGGAACTGAGCTGTCCTGTTTGTTGGTTTGAATTTGTATGATGGTCAAGTTGAATCTGTGCTGTGGTCTGTGGTCGAGTCAATTCCATGCTGTGAGTGCATGAGTCGAGTTGAAAAATGGTCAGCCTGACAGTAGACCAAAGAGAGGAATCGATACAGCAGTAAACTTGAATGTAATTATTATTTAAAAATATACATATAAGTACTTACGTATGAGATAATCATGGTTAGAAACTGACAAGCTAACAGAATGCTAGGTGCACTGTATAATTAACCTTTTTTAATTTTAAAAAAAGAGAGAACAGTACATTTTGGCCTGGTTGAGAAGACAGATTAATAAAGAGCTGTCACTATGACTTAAATTTTTTTAGAATATTATTATTTAGATGTGAGGCATTGACTGGAGAGAAAGATACTTGGGTGGATGGATGGATGGATGTACGGACAGGGCAGGCAACTGGGTGTGTCCTGATAGGATTTGTATTAAACAACAGGGCTCATTTGTATTCCATGTATTCAGTACTTCTATTGCTTCGCTGTTGTTTTTGGTTTTCAGGCTCCTGGGTATCTTCAGGTACGCGGCTATCAGAGACCAAAGGCAATAATAAGGTTAGTTATAAGAGCGATGAGAGAAATTAATGTCTAATATGACAAAAATGAAGTAGGATGTTATATGGGAGTAGCTGCATTAGATGGCTGTGCAGCGATGTATTTTATTCACTACCTTTATTCTTTCATGCACATTTTTTAGTTTGCCTTTCAAATTTTAATTGCTTGTATGCCAGAACTTAGAAAATAATTTTATTATACTTTCTGCATTATTTATATTCATGTTGTTAGTTTTTGAGATGAATGAGAGTAAGGGAGGCAGCACAAGGAAAACAGTATAAGTCTTTTAATGTTGTTTTTATGGTGTTGTCATAAGCACTTTGTTTCCCAGAAAGGTTTTGGCTTAATATGTTTCTTTGTATTATGTATACCTATCAATCTGGTTGGTGTAGTAGACAAAGTGAAATGTTTATTGCAGTTTTCTGCACCTTTGCCCAATAGTCCCTTATAGTCGTTCTATATGGAGAGCATTATATTTTCCCCATATCTGACCGGAATTTATTATACATGTGCTGTTTTTTTTAAAAACAGCGACCGTGAAATAAGATTCAGATGTTTCCTGCAAAACACCATTCTTGACGTTCTGCGTTCCAGACCTGGCTGGCAGGAAGTGCAAGGGTAATTTCAGTTTGTACGATGTTTGTCCATGCTGCAAGGATAATTTCAGTTTTCACTCTCCATGCTGCAAGGGGAATTTGAGTTGGGACTGTCCATGCTGTAAGAATAATCTGAGTTTGCACGTCCATGCTGCAAGGGTAATTTCAGTTTCCACTGTCCATGCCGCAAGGGTGATGTGAATTGGTGTTTGGTGCTGGATTAAAATTGCAAAATGACTAGTTGAAATTTCATCTGACCAATCCATTCACCAAATATTTGCAGTTCAGATAGGTCAAGATTTGATAAATTGAGCAACTTCCAAATGAATAATGGATAAACATATGACAGCATATTCTAACATTAGTAAACAATCACACATACTATTCATTTCGATAGTACAGTTATTCCCCCAGAAGTCTATTAAAAGCAAGTCGTGTCATTAAAGCAAGTGATTTACTTCGAGCACATGTACTAATAACAATATTTCCCTGCCAATATTTTTTCCCATTTATTGTAGGGATGAGGAGTGGGACTTCTACTGGTGTGACCGAGAATGGATGCACGCCAACTATGATACAATCTTCTTACAAGAGCACCAGAAAATCCTACATTTCAGAAACCACTATGAGGTCTGTAGAAAAGAAGTGGATTTTTATATATTTTACTTGTGGTGCATTCACTTCTTGAGGGATTTCAGCTCTGTACAATGTCATATGTTTCTCTGTACAATGTTGTATGTTTTCCTGTACAATGCCATATGTTTGTGTTTTTTTAAATGGTTACATTTTATTCCAGTGGTCATTCTTCCCTCTCCCTTCCACCAGAAAAAAAGTTTAAACTTAAGAATTTGTTTAAAAGGATTGCATGTGATATTTCTTTATAACATTTGAGCATAATATCAACATGTTGCTTCATGGCATGGTTCAAGGCATTAAGCAATAGTCAACTATTCTGAATAGACGTACACCTGTTTAGAGGAACTCTGTTTGGCTAAAGATGACCAAGAGTATAAAGATGTCTACAATAATTCTGTTTATGGAGCTTCACTGCCAGTCCCAGACATTGCAGTCTCACATGTATGCATGCATCAGTGCATAGACATCACAAATATGTGGGTCTATTCCAGAGAAAGTGTCAGCTTATACTGCTGTTAAGGGAGGGCTTAATTACAGATGATACTTGATAGCATTTTCTGCAGGACTTGTTTTTCAACAGTTGTCCAAATCATTTATTTGGATACAAGTGTTTCTATGAAATTCTGTTGGCACTAGTCAAGTACAAAGGGAAGTTATAGAATATTGTCTATAAGCACAGCCTTTACTAAATACATACTCTCCCTTTGTGTGTATTTCTGAAGGCAACTGAATTCATTTTTAGACCCTAACCTATGTGGTTCATTTCTGTAAATTTACAAGACTTCATGTAAAATAATGTATAATTTGGGTATAATTGCAGTCATTTCTTATACATCTACTGCAATAAAAAACACAAGGGGGACAAAGAAAGGAATAAGATTTAACTTGACTTTATTCTTGGGCTTTTGTTACAGCTGACAAGGAAAAACCTCATGGTGAAGAATCTCAAACGTATGCGAAAGCTGGTGGAAAGGGAACAGGGTAAAATAGAGGCACAAAGGTATTTCTCAAATGTCCCTTTTTAAAATAGCTAATGCAGTATTGGGCCAGATCTGGTCCCCAGAAGGGAACACATTGAATCATTTAAGTGCCTGTAGATGAACAACTATATCCATTTATTATTTTGAGTGTTATTAGTACCACTATATTACCCCTTTATCAATATTACCAATATTCTCATGGTTTTGTACTAATAACATAGAGAAAGAGTACTCGGTCATATGTGTTTTGCACAATTTTCCTTTTCAGATTGTGTAAGAACGTTGACCAATAATTACTTCTGCCTCCCTACCTACCAGTTGGTAGCTTGAGCTAAATTTGCAAAGCATACATTGATTTGTAATTTAAATCATTGTTCAGTGTAATCACTTTCTCTCTGAAATCACACAAAGCAAAGGAAGATTGAGGTTCAGAGACTGAACCAGTTAAGCTATTTTCTCACATTTTTGGCATGGACATTACAAAGATATTTTATTTCATTCAAGCCACATATGGTCTTAAATATTTATCACATCAAATTAAAAACTTTTTTATCGTTCAAGCCACATATAATCTTAAATATTTATCACAACAAATTTAAAACTGTTTGTTTTTTTGACCTGCAGTTTAGATTTCTTCCCCTCAACATTTGAACTGCCTGTGAGTTGTTTTTCCTTTATTTTAATTATTTTATATGTGAACTATTCAGTACATGTACCACTATTTGAACTGCCTTTATTACAATTGAGAAACTTATAAAGTCAGAAAAAAATACATGTGTCAGCAAAACAGTCTCCGTTTGTTATATATTTCTGTTACTAATAATATTGTTATAATTATTACTAAATGTTCTTTGCATGACACTATATTCTAGAATAACAATTTTGATTAATGGCTCTGATCAGTACTCTGTATTATTCTCTGGTGGTTTGAAATTATAAGCCTTTTCTATCCTGCTTCAGTCAGAATACCACATATTTGTTGAAGAATTTAAAAAGAATCCAGGAATTGTCTGGATAATGAAACCAGCAGCCAAATCCCAAGGGCGTGGAATTTTCCTTTTTCGGAAACTGAAAGACATCACAGACTGGAAGAAAGTAAGCAGTCTCCTTTAAATAATGATAGAGGCTAAGACAAAACTTCTCTAGCTATCAAGTCTCTATCTCTCATGCACGCACACACACACATCACAACAACAATGTACACAACAGAACATTTAATGTATGGACTCTTCCACCCCCACCCCAATCGTCTCCTTGTGCTGTTATACTTTTTTTTGTTGTTGAGTGATATAACAAAGTGAACTTTTAACTAAATTTTATAGTAAGCAACGTGTAATGATTATAAAAGGCAATGATACAGAAAGGATAATTATTGATTTTAGAACCCTTTACCTAGGGTTTGTGTAATATTTCATTAAGAATCATTATTATTTAATGATATCTGGATGTTGCTGTGTACAGGGAGAGTACCAGCCACTCCAAGATGCAAATGCCCCTAAGGAAATGCCAGAGACATATGTTGTCCAGCGCTACATTGAAAATCCATACTTGATTGGTGGACGGAAGTTTGACTTAAGGGTCTATGTTCTTGTTGTTTCGGTGAGTACATAATTAACTGTCTAAACCCAAAATGTGGTTGGGTAGATGAAATGTAGCGGAAAAGCTATCCCAAAGCAAGCAAATGTGCAATTTGTCCTTGCATTCAACTTTAAAAGATATATTTTTGTCTGAATATGCTAAGAACAGTTTAACTCAATTATTCTTAACCACTATTATTGACTCAAAGAATGACGTAGAAGCATTTCACTATGTGTTTGCATACCTTGTTCTTTGATAATTTTCTTTATTGTTTTCAATTGCTTAAATGCATTTCTAAAAGATAGTTGTGAATTTTTTAAAAATTGCAGTTCAATCCCCTGAAAGCTTGGCTGTATCGGGGAGGTTTTGCACGATTCTCAAACACACGATACTCATTAGATTCGCTTGAAGATAATTGTATCCTTTTTTATGGGTACATCTTATATCACGCGTATAGTGTCGTCATGGGTACACCTCATACCATTTATGTTGTCGTCATGGGTACATCTCGTACCATTTATGTTGTCGTCATAGACCAATAAGACTAAATACTTCAACTGCAATTGAGGCTGCCTCTGTGGTCTAACGGCCAAGGTTCCAGCTTCCGAGGCAGGAGGTCAGTGGTTCGCACATTAAAAAAAAAATGCTATGAAACTTGGCGTTGTAGTGATTGTTGCTGGTCTTGTGATGTTGTAGCACACATGAAAGAGTGCTTGGAGTTTTGCTTTGTCTTAATAAATGCTAATATACTACATGGATAACATGAGGTGTGCATCACACAGAAAAATATGGGAGGTTGCAGTAATGTAACAGTAACACATCATATGTAGAAGATTTTTCTCAGTGGATGACAAGATATTCATCTGACCAATGTGGCTGTTCAAAAGACTGCCCCAGACTATGACCCGGACAAAGGATGTAAGTGGTCCACTCAGCAGCTACGTCAGTATCTCACAGCCAAACACGGCCACGAAAAGGTAAGCATGGCACTTTATTTCAGGAAAAGTAAGTGCTAATCTGGATGTCAAAAAAGGTATATCTGGCCCTTTATTTCAAGAAAACATGGAACATACAAAGGAAGGTACACTGTACAATGATCTTCTCAAGAAATACTAGGCACAGTGTATCTGTAAGTTTAGCAGCTCAGAATGATGTATACATTGTCTTATTATCAGAAAACAAAACTGTAAAATTACGTAGGCCCTGTGTCTGTAGAACTGCAGTAGCCTGGTGCTCTGTATGTTGCCAAAATGAGATTTTTGTAATATTTCTTGCAGATATATGCCATGTATTCGGGCTCTAATTATGAAAAAACTAATAATAACTTACTGAAAATGTTCTTCGCAAATAAAATGTTAGAAGTTCAACAGTTTGAAACTGTAGAATAAATTTCTCTGCACAATACACAGGCTTACAAAAGCAGTAGTTGTGGTTACTGGTGATATACTGACCCATTGCACTATGCCCTGTTGCAGGTGAAACAGATATTCAAAGACATTGACAACATCATTATCCGCAGCTTGCAAAGTGTACAGAAAATCATTATTAACGACAAACATTGCTTTGAGATGTATGGCTATGACATCCTGCTAGACGACCAGCTTAAATTGTGAGTTTTTCTGCTTCGATGATTATCAACACCGTCTATATTATGAGGGCAGACCCTAAGCATAGCAGGGACACATGCTTGCCACCAATACAGAAGGCTAGTGGGTTCAGATCCCTTGTCTGGTGCACATACTTTTTGTAGGTGGCACCAGTTGACAGAGCTGATCATTGGGGGTATTCTTCATCACCATCCCCCCCTCCCCACTTACCTCATCATGAGATAGTCTTTGTTGCTGTCTGCACAAAACAATAAACAACCGATCTACATTCTGTTTTTACACAGCAGACTTAATCATTCAACTTAATATTAAACCACAGCAGGAAGCTTAGATTCTGACAGCATACTTTAGACCCTGTGCAATAAAGCAACTGTAATGTTAAAAACTGATTTGATTCGGAGCTTGATGAATAAGAGCCAGAAGATGGCAAAGCTCATTGTTTGGTAAGAGATGATGTAATGAAGACAACCTCTACATAGGAAATAAGTATTGTCATCATCATCAGCAGCAGCAGCTGCTGCATGTTCTTTCTTCCTCCTTTCTGCTGCCTTCTGGAGGACCGCCTCTGTGGTCTAGTGGTTAAGGCATCTGCTTCCGAGGCAGGAAATTGGTGATTCACATCCCGGCCGAGTCATACGTAAGACTTCAAAGTTGTCAATCTAGTAGCTGCCCTGCCAGACGCCTGGCACTACAGGGAACAGTACTAGGACTGGTTGGCCCGGTATCAGTATGATGTGACTGGGTGGGACTGAGGCCCGTGTTGCAACAAATACCCCCTCCCCCGCCTTCTGGAGCATGAGCCTTTACTGTCTCGGTTCACCTACTTCGGTCTCTGTAATTAGCTCTTTTTTTCTAAGTCATATATGCCTCTTGCAAAGCTTGCATGATGATATGACTTCTAATCTGCTTGAGGTGCCTTCTGTTTATTTTTCCCTGGTTGTTATGCGCACTAAAATGTTATTGCTCAAGACACAGAAGGAACAAGAACCATAGACATGTTTTGTCAGTTGGTTATAATATGCTGGTCAGTTACAAACAGCAGCAGATGCCATTATGACCATTCTTGTACAGGTGGCTGATTGAAATCAATGCCTCCCCATCTCTCTCAGCCAGTGGCAAAGAAGATTATGACCTCAAGTGCGGACTGCTCAGCGATGTTCTTAATGTACTGGATCTTGAAAACAGGTGACCTCATTTACATCCTGTAGGTCTTACTAATACTGCTGATAGATATCGATATCATACTTCCTTTTAAATCTTAATTTTATGTCCACTTGTAAAATACTGAGAAGCTACCCCTCTTCCCAAAAGCTGGTTGTGGAAAATTGTGAAACAGTAAGCAAAACAAAACGAATAAATCTGTAAGCACCTGAACTGGGTGTTTCACTCCCAGATTACAAGGTACTGAGAAACGAATTGGTGGCTGGGATCTCCTTTGGGATGACGGACTTGTGTTCGCTGAAGATACCGCTCCAGAAGGTGGCGTACCAACAGTGTGCAGCACCAACACTTTTCTTGGTAATGCACGCACGCATGCACATATGCACCCTGGCACACATTCTGTCTTTTTTAACACGAAGTTTGATTTTACCTGTTCAATCATTTATGGCACCTTTATATTTTATTTTCACGTATATCTATAGTTTTATACATTGTGGTCATTGCGATAAGCTAGAGGCCTGAACAGTAACAGATTTTGTTCTTTCTCTTGCTTACTTGCTCTCTATGTCTTGTGGTGCAGGTTACTAAGTTAACAGACCCTTGAAATTTCTGAAAAGGCTGCAAATGTAACTTTTCCTTTGACTATTTCTATAAGTAGCATGTTACAGACTGGGAACAAAGACTCAATTCACTGTTTAGTGACTTGAAGATGTACTCCTGTAATATCCTTCCTGAATGCTGCAAACTCACATATAAATTGTTTGATCACAACAGAGAGCCTTGTACCAAGCACTGTTTTAACAATAATGCTTTTGCAAGTAATTAGCATCAAGGGGTACACATTAAAATCCCAGATTTTTCTTATTATTGTTCTCTACACAGGTTAGAATTGTAGAATGAACAAAACATCAGCAGGAAAAGACATTTTAGTGTCAGTTGATAACTGGTAAAATATTATGGACTAACTCCAACAAAGGTACTTGCAGCGCTCAAAGTTCTGCCACGTTCCTTTCTTTCGGCCCTCTCTTTGCTATGTGTTTGGGTACGGTAAGCTCCCTTGGGCACAGGCGTCTGCATATGGCTATGTTTGAGCGCTGCCAGTACCTTTGTTGGGGTTATCTTTCAATAATTTAAGTGCTCGGTCCTCATTTGTTCTTTATTTATTATGGACTACTTTAAGCACTAGTCCTTTTCAAGAAATTTAATGATACATACATTATATACTTTTCAGGCTGTTGCAATGACAGACAACAACAGCTGAGAGAGATGTACGGTTTGAGCCAGGCATCCAAAAAATCCTAGTCGTGTAGCTGCGTCAGATGTGTCGTACATTTCTGAGATGATACTTCTGTGAAGCATGGCACCTGTGCTTACCTGCTTGAACTGCCACCTGCTTGTACAGCTGAGATACATCCAACTATTCAGTGAACATTATAATTGGCAAGACTGATGAAACTGCTGGACATGGAAGGGATTATAGTGAACATGAAAAAGTGACATTTCTTTCACAAACTTTAATAATAATTAATGCAGAAAACAATGTGACAGATTGAAGATATGTTCGACTTCAACCCTTCCAGATCTTTTGGGAACTTGATTTTTTTTTAAAGACTGTGCTGTTCTAGAGAAACTATTTTATTTTTATTTGATTGTGAGGGCAGCAATTCTAAATACTTTTGTCAAACAGACTCCATATACAGCAAAGTCTGGATTCTCAAAGTGTGAATCTTCAGTTACAGAGAAATCACATGATTTTCATATATTATATACTAGTTAATTAAAATGGACTGTGATTTTAAAATCATTTCGTAAATGGTTTATATCAGTATTATCACTGAATCTGTAAGAGAGAGAGAGTGTGTGTGTGTGCGCGCGCCCATGCATCGATGCTTCCATATGCTCTCACTCATCAGCAACTGTGCAAGAACACCTTTACATCATATTTACCTCAATACCATTATGAAAGCAGATCTCATTAATGGTTTTCCTGCTTTGCTATTTTATCCTTCCTTACAGCAATCATTATGTTAATAATGCCATGTTAATACAACAATACATGTAGCAAGATCAGTCTTCAGCACTGTTCAGTATTAGCATGGAGCCTTTTGTCTCCTCATGCATCGTACAAGAATGAATAACATATAATAGAGATTTTGTCACAAATGTCTGCTTTATTTTTATAGTCAATTAGACAAGAGACCCAGCACTGCCCAGGTTTTTCTTACCCCCATCCACCCTACCCCTTCTGTAACCCCCACCCCTACCCCTTTACTAACCCCCCACCCTTTCCTGCTGTCTCGGGCAAAAAGACTGTGTGGTGATCTTCCTTGCACAGAGATCACTGTGTACGCGACTTGTTAAGGGCATCCTGATATTTATTTCATTGTTGTTTAGGCCTAGGTACAGAGTCGAAGTATAGCCTATGACCACCTGCAGGTGAAAAAGAAGCTGTGTGTTGAATTTGGTTGGATCATTTAAGGGGTGTGGCTTTGTACATCAAACACACCCACCCACACATACAACAAACATTCAGCTTTATATATTTGACATTACAACTAAAGGAAAATTTGACAAGTTTTACATAGTGTTATTTTCATTATCCTATCATCGAATGCATTCACAAGCACGAAGCATATGCACACCATTCACCCACCCATTTGGCACACCCACACCCACCCACAGACTTGCATGGTCATATGTGCAGCATCAATTTTCATTTTTTCTCCGAAGGGCCTTTAAGCATCCGTGCATCTTCTGGAACTAAATTGGGAATCCCGTTGATGATTGGATAAGCCACACCAAGAATGTCACACACAAGTTCATTATTCTCTTCATCGTATCTGCAATCAAACAAAAACAATAAAGGATTACTGAAACTGAATGTTTCTTGAGTCATGGGTTCAAATGTCCACAAATCACTTCTCCAAAAGTGAACATTCATTGTGTCTGAGTTCTCTATCTCAATGCAGAATTTCAGCTGGGACACCATCACTGTATTGTACACACCTTCACTCCCACCACACCCCACCCCCATCCCAATTTAGGGAAATTGACGTTAAGCTGAAAATAATGAACCAAAATCTCTCTGTGCATGCACCCGTGCACAGGCAACCCCATATTCAGAGAACAAGAAGTCTTCTTCTACAGCCACTTTTGATATTTCTGAATACTGCTAATGAGAAACTAGCAAAACAGCATGTATGCTGTTACCGTAGATCCTTCTTGGATAATGGGCACACAAGATACTGCAGCATGTTCTTATCGAACTGGGCTGATTGTCTGTTTTTACTTGATGTTGTGTCCTGTGGATTCTGTGCTGCTGACATGGCCCTGTGCTGGAGCTTGTTCAACATAAACAGGCTTTGCACTTTGCACATGGAAGATAGGATTGGACCTGCAAGAAAAAATATCTAAGTTTGCTTAGATTACAACTGTCATAGCTTTCTTAATGAAGCCTTAGTTCCCATTTCAATAAAACATAACATCTATGTGCCTATGTCAAACCAGTGTGTGTGTGTGTGGAGGATAAAGGGATCGTGTGCGTCATTTAAACATGTCTCCAAAACATTAATCCTACTATGTTTTTGATGACCGACTATACAGCTTGCAAAAGAAACCAGTGCTTCTGCGTGTGTTTGTGTGTGTGTCAGGGATAGGGATCGTGTGGGTCATTTAAACATGTCTCCAAAATATTAAGCCAACTGCGTTTCTGATGACCGACTATACAGCTTCTGCGGTGCTGACAGATAAGCCCTTTAAAAAAAAAAAGTCTGGGGGAGGGTCCTATGACTTAAGTCATAATCACAATGACTTTTTCGGTTTGAGTCAATTCAATGAATAACAATGTTTTTACATAATCAAAGAGAACCACAAAGCACACACTTTAAAGGCAATAATATCACTATAAGAGAATAAAATTAACTTCCGCTCAGCACTTGCAAGGTGGTAGACTATGCACTACATAGCACATACCAACAACTCGCATGCCATTACCAAAGATCGCCATTTTGAGCGAGTACAGATTGTGAAGACAACGTCTTTGTTGTAGATAAAGATTTTACTAGATACAAGTACTAAATAACACAACTGAATATTAGTAACTATTATAGTACATTCCTTCGAAAGTTTACAGTACTTTTACATGTTTACGTTATTAACAATGCAATTTGATATATGCTTGCACACAATGTTTACTCCCTTAGTTGCGAGTCGTGAGAAACAAGATGGCTGAGTAAGTGGTATCTCTACCACATTATCAGATATTCATCCTCTTCGTTGTAGAATTTACTTTCATTTGCTTCGATTCCTTTATTATATCAGCTATCATAGTTTGTTTTTCTTGTTGTGGCATATTTCACAAAAATGTCTTTTATTTGTGTTTTTGTACAATACATGTAGCGCTAGTTTGGTGATCAGCACTGCGCCCTCTCAGCAGTTGTCTGTGTATCGCGGTTGAGGTTCTGGTTTTCAACTTTTTAACAGAACCGAAGGTCAGATCTCGTCTCTTTGCCGCTAAATAGCAAACCGATTTTGCTAATTTTGTGCGTTGTTTCTTTGCCTTAAAGTAAAACTAAACCCCATAAAGCTTAAGAGATTTGGATTATCTCATGGCCTGCGTATCATAATCATGGTTTGTGTGTATATACACGCCTGTGTTCGTGTGTTTTCCTGACTTCAGCTCACAAGAAAGAAAGCTAAAAGATGCTCAGATGCGTGCAACTATCAACCAGAAGCTGGTGGAGACTGGAGAAAGAGAAAGGTACTTTAAAGTCTTTCTTATTCGACTAACGTGCATTTTATAGTTGGCCGAGCGCCGCCATGTGTGCTGAAACGAACAGCCGTCCTGTTGAGAAACCTGAGTAACACGGTGAGCAGATCTGTTGCCAGTTCCATATGCTGGCTTGGTTTTACTGCTTCCATAGATACACGTAGTGTTCAAATACTCAGGGCTTCTTAAGCATGAAGTTTTTTTAAATTATTATTTTTAATGGAATCTTACGAAGATTTCTGTATGTTTCAGGCTGAAGGAACTGCTCAGAACTCGGCTTATTGAGTGTGGTTGGAGAGACCAGCTTAAAACGTATTGCAAAGGTTTGTTTTTATAGTTTAGCAATGATTTGTCTTTGAAGTTTATGCTTGACCCGATGAAGTATAAATGCGTGTACTTGGGATGGAGCATGAGTGTCAAAATATTAGAGAGTCAGTATAGATCAAATAGGTGATGGAACACTAGACTGTTCTTTGTCCTTTGTCCTTTATCGCCATTAGCAATACCTGATTTGGTAAATCACAACTTGGCAGTTTGGTTTCTGTTTTGTCAGAAAGATGTTGATAAAACTAAGTGTTAATTTATGACCTGTGGAAGTGGGTGCAAGGATGGTTTTTTGTGTGTGTGGGGGGGGGG
>SMGT01003591.1:1440-14566 GCA_004794575.1 Lanistes nyassanus | reverse complement strand
CCCCCCCGCCTCAACTCCCCAAGTGGACTGATGCTCACCAAAATAAATTAGACATTGCTGCTACGGCATGGGTTGCATCATAATATGTATGGTCAAAACACAGTTTCTTAGCTTTTTTAAAAAGATTTAGCTGCTTAATCCTGAGACGACGGCAAGTGTGGGGCGTGCAGAAAATCATTCCACAGCAGTTGGACGAAATCTTTGCTGTAGATAGCTAGATTCTACCATTGTGCAAAATTCCTTTGTGAAGAATGGGCATAGCTCATTATAAGAAACTAATTTC
Organism: Lanistes nyassanus; assembly: GCA_004794575.1. Lineage (NCBI taxonomy): Eukaryota > Metazoa > Mollusca > Gastropoda > Architaenioglossa > Ampullariidae > Lanistes > Lanistes nyassanus. The sequence continues at coordinate 14,283 of SMGT01003591.1, read as the reverse complement.
CAAACTACGAGTAAATAATTCCGTTCATTTTGCAAGACACCATATATTTACACGAAGAAGTCAAAATCCTGATGTCGCAATTGAACTCGTCAAGGTTGCAGCAAATGGGTGAGAGCGTGTGACGTGCTAATGAGCTTTTCTATAATGGCGTCATCTTTTCGCATTTTCTTGTGTTTTGTGGGGTGGCAAAGTGAGAATGCCGTTGTCTGAAGACTTTTACATGTGCCTGCGATCAGCAGAAAACCGTTTTCTTGTAATGATTCCACTCATTCGAAACATTTTCTACTCGGGTTGGTCTTTAACCTGTTTGTTGTTTTTCCTGTTGTTGTCGTTCTGCCATGCCAGGAGCTGTAATTGAAGATTTAAGTGTTCTGGAAATCTGTGACTGCTCTGTTAAATCGGGAGTCCGTTGGAGGGGACTATTGTTATAAGTTGCTGTAGATCTGTTACTATTGGGACAGATGCTCGGGACAGACTAACAACGCACCTTCAGCGCGGACGCACCGCTTTCTGACTAAATCCGCCTTGTTGCCCACAAGGATTATAGTGCGATCCGTCCCAAGGTCCTCCCGCAAGTGGCGAACTTTCGTGCAGCCATATTGGAAGGACAGTAGGTCGTCGACCGAGAAGACGACCATGTAGGCATCGAACTGGCACGCCACGTTGTCGCATGTGACTGGCTCTTGGACAGGTAGGAAAGCGTCGAAGCGAGACAGCGTCCAGGTGGGACTTGCGTCTGAGGTCATCGTCGTGTCCCGTGACACGAACCCCGTGACGTCGACATCGTCTCCTGGTCTGGATGCGACGTCACAGAACGCAGAATGCTGGGGAAGGGAACACTCCCTTGCGGCCCTGCGGTCGTTGCCGCTGCTGAGAATGGTGTTTGGGCTACACATGGGACAAACCAGACTCATTTCCTGCAGAAGACAACCCCAGCAACACAGTTTGAAAAAAGTGTTAACTGCGATTGAAACGCCGACTGCTACTAAGAATTTTTTAATAGTTACTTTTATGCTCAGATGCATGACATCGGCCAACACAATACTGAATTATCAAGACAAATTGGATCAGAGCCTTTAAAAAAAACAGCATTCGTTGGCACCTTTCTTCACCACATGAATGTGTATCCTACCTTGGCGAACATGCGCATGTCCTACTTTGCTGAACCTGGCCATCGGCCATGCATATGAACGAAGAAATAAAGCTTGACAGGACACTGATCAAATGTTTAGGAAAGGTCTACAATCTCTTAGCATGATGCATCTATTTGCCCGTAAAACGATGGGTGGTTTGATGCTGGATAACTATTGCTCAAGAGCTTTGCTTTATTGACCTTACCTCCAGATCGTCGAAAAACTCGAGCAGTGATTCCTGGCCATCCAGCAACACCGATAGTGTTCTACTGGACACCTCCTGGTTATCTGAAAGGAGGGAAAATCCTGCAGTCGATGATTAATAGAGACTCTTTTCAGAACTTTAATGATCAGTTCCCCCAAACCGACTCACCCACACCTAGGTCATTCACCAGGGAGCTGGATCTTAAATAGAGCTATGTGCACTACTAGGAAATGTATGAGAAGAGGAAATGTGTAGTATAGTACTAGTGGGTTGCGAGTAAACGTGTGCAATAAATTGAAGATTTTAAGAGTTGAAGATTTGCCTGTTAAGTCTAGGAAGAAGCGAAAAAGATCGCCAGAGCTTGCAGGAACATGAGGACAACTGTCAAGGCCTTATGCTCCACAAGAAGACAAGAGGACTAAAACATTATTAAGTCTAGTTCATCTTGAGAAGGTGTTTGAGAACTTGCTACGCTGCAGCGAAGTAGAATGGTTGAGGCTTACCTATGCTTCTATTTTCGTCGTCCTCATAGGCCAGAAAGCGTCTGATGAGAACAGTTTTTCCTACCTTCGGTGCTCCCAGCACTGCCACTCTGTGAACACACACACACACACACGCACGCACAATCGCCACGCACGCACGCACGCACGCACGCACGCACGCACGCACGCACGCGCGAGTGTAATTTTAAATGATCTCCATCTGTTGTCTTCCAGTGTACATTAAGAACCTTAAACATCCCGATGATGATGATGATGATGATGATGCCATCCGAGGCCCAAATCCCGTGCTGCATAAAGAATAAACTGAAGATGACGGATGGAGGTGCTGAAGTACATGGCGACCTGCCTGTAATAAGACTCGACCAGCGAGGAGCCTCCCAAGCTGTCCCCAGTGGCACTGCTGTCTGAGGAGTCTTTGCTGTCGCTTGGCCCTGGAGCGTCAGGCTGGCGGTAACATCGCACGCTTCCGCTGAACATGAAGGCGGAACTGTCTTTACTCGTCACAAACTCCCCGTTGCGAACAAGTCCTTTATCCGTGCTTTTAAAAGACCTGTTGGTGAAGTGCATTAAAATCATCAGACCAAAGCAACGGCATAACCAGACACACTATTCCCTTGGGAACTTTAAGAACGCGCACTGAGGGAAAGCGCTGGCTGCTTAGAAATCTTTGAATCTAACAACTGCGCGCACGAAACCTGTCATCTAGATCTCTTGTGGATCGTTTGACTGATACATTATTTCCTGAACTGCAGCTGATGCCAAACCAGTCATGTGTGTGTGTGTTGGGAGGGGGGGTGTCGGTGTCGGTGGGATGTGTGTCGTTATGCGTCAGATGAAAGGCGACAAACTCCAGATGGAAACACAATATTGGTTGGGGGATTTTTGGTGAGAAGTTTTTTTTTCCCCGTATATTATGCAGTGCTTTCTCTCTCTCCCTATCTCTCTGAGTCTGTATGCGTGAGTTTTGGGGGTTTTTTTGCGGGGGAACATCATTTTTCACACGAAGTTGCGGGGAATGGATCGAAAGAGAAAGACAGACACACACGCGCACGCACCCACACACAGAATGAGAGAGTGACAATGAGGAGGAGAGGGAAGAAAGACTGAACGAGAGAAGGGAAGAGGGAGAGACATCAGCAGCACTGGGACTCTTCTCCGCTCACCAGGCTGAAAATGAGTACAAACACAATTGATCATCTTACAGTCATTTTACACTAACACGCGCATGACTGTACAGTTTCGTTAAGTTGAATAGCTTCATTGAACGATATGGGATTTCTTGCCTCAACGGACAAAACCGAGACGAATCATCTTTGAGATCTGCGCAGACATTGTCAGGCTTTCTGGGAATGCATTCCGGGAGACTCTTCGCCCGCCAAAACTTACGTCCATCTTGAATTTCACCCGCAAACGATCTGTCGAGCAGTAGGGACTGAGTCTGGTTGAGAGGCAAGCTGCAGTGCCTGGTGCTTAAATCTGTCTCATGGGAGCTGTAAATGCGAACATTAATCAGGCTATTGTATAAGAAGCAAACAGACAGACAGGCAGGCAGGCAGGCAGGCAGGCAGGCAGGCAGGCAGCCATGCATTTATTACTAACGCACCATATAGAAGACTGTTTAATCTGACAATCGTTGATTGACTGTTCTCCATTAAAGACAATAGTGGCTCAACAACAGCAAGCGAAAAGACAAGAAAAACAAAAAAACAAAAACAAAAAAGACGTACATATATAAGAGGGATGAATGAAGATAGATAAAAGAAAGAGCAAAGAAACAAACGTCTTGCCGTACTGATCAATAATCATATAACGAATTGAAGGATTCAATGAAGGGATGTGCCTACCTTTTCGGCATGACGATAGCCTAGGGCCTTGTCTTTGCTTCTGTCCAGACGTGGAAAAGCGGTGTTAAATGACCTTCAGACGAAATCTGGCGGCTACATAAAGGATGGCGCCTGTGACTGTCAAAGAGCCTTCGTTTCCAACTGTCGCGTAATGAACGAAATTTCATTTGCAGCCTACGTGCGAGTCCTGGGGTGAACTCAGCGCAGTTATTCATTGTCGGCCCCCCCTCCCACTCTTCCCGACACTCTCTCTCTCTCTCATGCATACGCACCAGTAAGGATGAAACATTTGTCATAGTATAAAAGCAGCCCCCATCTGACGTACATTAAGGGTGTCACAGATTTGTTCTCCCCGGCCCACTAGAAGCGGATCTGAACAACTTTCCCTGATGAATCCTACGCTTTGGCGTAGCTTCTGGACATGACGTAAAATTAGCCTCTGGGTAAAAATAGATATTGCGCTATTGTTTTGATCTGTACGAGAGATGTAAATTTAAACGTATCACAGGAGGCTTGAGAGAATATTCTCTGGGCTTCTTGGGGAGGGGCGCGTGGTGAGGCCAGGAAAAAGTTTAGACTGCAATCGGGGCGAGGGAGGGAACAAGAATGTTGTGCCACTGTTTGAGACTATAAATATCTATTCCTGCCGTCTCTGTGAGTCACTATGCGGGAACTGCGTTTGTATCTACAACGATAAGAAAACTGAATGCCAGGCATCACTATCTTCATAGGATTTGGTGTAAAGAACAGTTATGTCCCGCACTTGAGCACGGGTTGGCATTTGGCGGTCAGTGTGTCCATGCACGTCTTGCAATGTGTGAAAATGTGCGCTTACGTAAAAATTGAAACACGCATTACCTCGCATAGTTGCCGATTTTTGAGGTAAAACAGAACTCTTTTATTTTTATCACTCCAACAGGAAGTACTTGAAACGCTCAACAATATAACCGAACGCAGAAGCATGCGACCAAGGGAGTTTACCGTATCCAAACACGTAGCAAAGAGAGGGTCGAAAGAAAGGAACTTTTATTTTTAATTGAAGTTATAAACTGTAAGGACCACGTAGAGTATTATAGAATCTGTCTAAATGCTTTGCACCTGTTTATATCAAACTGACTTTCCCTATAAACACAGGCATGGGCTGGCTTCCCCCACCCACAGAGAGAGGGAGAGAGAGAGAGAGCTCACGTTTGTATTTATGATTAGTACCTGGTCAGATAAACAGAGCTTAGCGGTCTGAAATCATTCATGGCCGTTCACTTGAATGACCTTTCGTTTCCCCGTCAACAAAGTAAATCAGCCTCACTCGCAACACCTGTTATTTTGATCGTGAAACGTATTACATAAGTTGCTGTTTGTAAGCAGATGTAAATATTGAAGCTGCGGTATATTTCAACGCTTACATTTTAAATTGTTATTCCATGCAAACCTGTCAACAGTCTGCATGCGTGCTGTAGGCGAGAACCAGTTAGCACTCATTCAGTTGTTTGACTGCAACCTTTGAACACAGAAATCTTAGCCACACCCCCCAGCTTGCAATTACACACACGTACGTACTTCGCAGCTAGAAGGCTATAATACCTTTATGTGTTCGACTGTGCAGTGAGTGGCAATTGTCAATGGCATGCTGTGTCAAAAATAATTGTTTCGCATTTTTTTAGATGTTACCTAGTGTTTTCAGATGTTACATAGAGTTATCCGGTGTTTCCTAGTGTTTTCAGGTCAGGTCTTTCTTTCTCCCCTCCTTTCTATCCGTTTCCGCTGGCCTACTCAAACAGGCACACGGCCGTGTACATAGAACTGTTATAGTTCTATGGCCATGTCCCACCACAAAATATACTGCTCAAAAGAATTGAAAGACTAGATGGACTTTAGCAAGCAGGTTACACGTGCAGGTGCTAAAGCAAAACTGAAGAAAAACAAACTAAAAAACTGCAATGCACGTGGAAACCACGTGCAATGTAAGCACAATGCAGCTGATATAAGGGACTAGTAGGTAGTTATGGACGCTGTCAAAAGACTCTTTGTAACCAAGCCTTCCAGAGGACGACTCAGATATGCCGATCGCGATAGGGCGACTGGGTGGCTGCGGCCCAGGGCTGGGTCGGATAAGTTTTCCTATCTGCTTGTCCAATTACAAGAGTGGTATTAAGCTCCATTTGCCCTATGTATTTTACGTCTACCGTTACGTATGAACAGGCTATAAGAACGCTCGTGCAAGCTACACCAGGAAGTTGGAGTATCTCATCCAGTCATTGTGACATTGCGTGACTACTGTAACTAGACACAGCGAGCGTAGACGGCAGGAACGCCCACGATCGACGTCCAGACAAGATGACAGATTTGTCGTCCTGTCGGTTTTACAGGGCAGTACAGACACAGCCAACACACTCAGAAGGCAGCTGGGAACAGCCAGCAATGTTACCTTCAGCGACCAGACGATTAGAAACCTGCTGTGTGTGGTTACCCAGTGTTCAAGGTATCCCAAAGTGAGTCTTGTCCTCTCGATGGCTCATCGCGCTGCTCGGCTGGCCTGGTTCTGGCGTCATCTGGCTTGGACACGTCAGCAGTGGGCCAGAGTTCTCTTCGGGGAAGAGTTCCTCCTTGCCAGATCGTTTCACGATGGCAGAATCCGCGTCTGGACGCGACAGGATGGCGGATCCACCATGGTTCGGGGAGGAATGAACTTGGCCTACAGGAAATCCCTGCACTGTGTACAAGACAACCGCACTGGCGTGGTCTACAGGGTAAACATTATGCAGCGCCACGTGCCATTCTCCAGGAAGCCAGTGCCAGAGCACACAGGGCTAGCGTCATCAACATCTTCCTGCACCAGCAGCAAGCGACTGGCATGGACTGGTCAGAAAAATTACCACGTTGCGCATGGGATAGAAACAGTTTTTCGCAAAATAAAATTTGCTGCTTTCCGACAGGGACATCAGGGTGTAAACGCGCTTTGGTTTCCTACGTGTAATGTGCCATTTTCACACGTAAATCTGCTATATTTGCATGTAATCTTTCAGCACCTTTAGCTACACACGCTTAGGGACATGACATGACAATAAAAAAAATCTACATGTACTCGGCCCCTCAAAAGACATGATTCTTACATTCGTGGAATGTCTACCACGTGGATATATGCAGCTTTTTATTATATGATCTCCGAAGAATGTTTCCCTCTGAACACACTAAATTGTTCAGTGTACTCTGTGCTGAGACATAAAAATTTCAAAGAAATTCTACAAAGCACTAAATGTGCTGCTTGCCAGGCCTCAGGCGTTCGATGATGCGAGGAAATTTATGACGCGACTGAAGATCAGAATAAAACAGCGACTGGGCGATAAAATCATGGAAAAATCCCTGCTGTACGTAATAAACATTGCTAACAGGAAGGGGAGTGTAAGCACTCCGTTAATGTCATATTTAATGATGGGCGTTCAAGTATGTTAAAATAGTTTCACCCTAAATATATCTGGCATTTACACTCGATTTTAGTTGTACAAGCCTCAAGCAAGATGCACAAATAGAATCAAACCCGAAAAAAAGAACTTGGATTTTATTTCACTATAATTTGTTACACATATACAGAAAATAAAGTATGGCAAATTCTAAAACAGAAACAGAAACATGTATTGTTAACGGCACAGGTCAAAACTGGAAAATACTGTTAAAGTTGTACACTGTGTAATTCATTAGCTGAGTAGTAAAAATATATACAAAAATTGTATGCAAAGGTGTTCTTCGGGTAGAAGTTTTTTTAAAAAAATTACAGTTGCGAACAGTTTAATAATGACATTTTAAACCTTAATTGCATGTGTACTTGTCACATTTTAGTTGTGCACGTGAGCATTAGGACATGCTCTACTTACGTGGCGAGGAAAACCATCTCAAAGTTTGTTTCACTTCAGGTGAACAAGCTACTAACATTTCCTCCGATTATGCTTCCTTGGTACACCCTATATATTTTGACAGTCTTCATGCATTCATACAATGACAGGAATACGATTTTCAAGATGCAAAAGTGTATAAAGCACTATAAAATCCGAAAATATAGAGTGCACATACATATGACTACAAACTTGCAAATAATGATATATGTACACATATAAACAGTCATATAGCTCTGTGCACGTCTGAACTCGGGCAAGATCAGGTTTGGAAGGAGAACTAAATTAGACAGCTGAAAATCACAAATCACTGCCCCTACATCCAGGGTAACTGTTAAAAATATATGTTTTTCAAAAAAAAAGGTAGCGTTATCGTTTTTTCTACGCGGTTGGGGCTCCATTGCACATGACCAGTGAATTATCCAGAGGCGGGTTATGAACCCCACGTGAAGTGACTCAGTAGGTTAACAGAACAGAGCCACCAAAAGGTGGATAGTGTCATTACAAAACGTTCAGAGATCAGACAGTTTACAAGATGCAAATCGCAATAGTATTCAGAGTCAGCTGACGTAGTCCGTGCACAAAAAGTAATAATTGACGTCTGTCAGTAGACAACTGCTGTCGCCCATGGAAAAAGTGGCAAATGACCGGAAAATTAGCGGTAAGGTGACTAAAACAAAACGCACAGCAAGCGAACAAACTCACAAATACCCAAAAGGGCAAGCACACGTTGAACAGAAATTAGCGAACGTAAAACATTTAACATAAAAACAATCGATGACAACCCAAAACACCTTTCCTCACCCTTACCCCTTGCGGGCACAGTGAACTTTTTTTTTACCCTGACTTGGCAGAAACCTGAGGTAAGCTCTCACCCTTTTCAAAACGTTGCCCACCAATACCTTTTATGAAAAGCTATGAACTTTCTGCCTTTCGACCGTGTATTTTTTTAACCACCACGTGCCAATATATTGCTGTCGCTGCGCCAGGCTTTACAGCTAGTTAAACCTCCCTCTAGCCTCTAGTCTTCACTTGGTAGTCAAGAAATATGCGCTTGGGACATCGATTTAATGCGACGGTCAAGTTATACCCAGACCCATTTTCACGTGACTGACCCTGTATGGAGTAGCCCAGTACATGAACATGGGAGTCTTAAATTTTTAGTATTGTTTAAAGCTAAAGAGTTCCTAAGTACTTACTTATCCCTCTTTAAATACATGCTTTGATCTATTTCCTCTTGGAAATCCTATGGGGGGGACTTTCCAAGGGTATTTATTGGGGAGCACACGTACACGATTTTATATATTCTTTGTTTCCTTACGTTTGAATCTAAAACTTGTTGTCTTCTGTAAATGAAACTGTATTTTTAAAAAAAAACTATCCAGACGCAGTTAAAACGTTCAGGGAGTCAAAAGGGGGTAGGGGGAAACAGACGAAATGTGCCGAAAAAAAGAGTAATCCCCTCTCTAATTGTGTACACTTGGAAAATTATGTTTGTCTCTTCCAGCGTATTGTAAGGTCCCACAGCGAACTCCACCCCCACTCCTCGCCCTCCCAGAAAATCTTTCACCACCAAATCGTCGCCGACAAAGTGGTGTCGTCTTCTGGCTGGTTTCAGAAAATTCATCCCGGTAAAACTTTCAAGCTTGTGTTACACGGAACAGACGGATCTGGATTCACTCACACGGGTAGTGTTAGGGAGACAGTTGGCCTTCGTCACGACAAGCAGTCCTAGTGGATAGAGGCTTTGTTGAAGGACGGCGTTCGAACTACGCATGCACGCTCGCACGCTCGCACCCACGCACAATCAGCTCCAAAAACAGAGCTAAAAAACAGAATAAATTAATTCACATCACCGAGTCGATCACAAAGCTGTTGAACCCATCACTCCCTCAAAATTCACATTCACACAAGAAACAAAAGGAGGTTAGAGGCTGACATATCGCGCAGAAGGACCATGGGGGTGATGCATGTAATGATTGTCGTACTGACTGTGTCGCGCTAATTTATTTCAACGCAACGATTTATAGTCCTGCCTGCCGCTATGACCAGGGACACGCGCGATGAGAGGAGGAGTTGCTGAGAGCTGGCTAGCAGACTAACGTTTCAGTAAAATTCTGCTCATTCATACCGTTCAGATACACCCGATGGTCTCAGAAATGCGCCCTTGCGACTAGCGAGTGAATGAACCTTTCACACATCCTTGCTCGAGATTCCAGATCCGTCTACTGTCCCGCCAGGTCGATTTTAACGTCTGGTGGAGGAACGAGAAATGGGGGAGCTAAAACAAACGGTGACTACACCGTTAAGCGAACTACGCAGAGAACATGAAAAACACGTCCCTGACTGTAGAAAATAAAATGCATGGCTTTTGACTAGAACGCAAGACTACACGTTTCTTTTAAAAGCACGCTGAATGGGATTGTGAGGGAACAATTGTGAGGAAGCATTGCAACTTCAGGGGTGACTATTTCCCTTTAAGAAATTGCAGCTTGGCTCAAGTCTTGTAAGAAAGCACGTTGGAAATGCGAAAATGACACGGGCATGGGTGCGCGCCGATTAAATAAGTACGCTTGAAAAAAATGTTTAGCCCCATTCTATCAGCGTTCAGCCTCTACTCTGGTCATCTACGGCACCACGTGACTTTTCGTTTCTCAATTTTTCTTTTTAGGGACTTAGGTCAAGACAATAAAATCTGCTGCTTTTAAACTTGTTAGCTTGCCTTTTGTTAAAATGTGGTTAACGTTCTACCTAGAATCCCTTTCACAAGTATTCTCGCTGAGTATTGTTCGTGTCTCCAGGTAACAAGGAACCACAGACACAGACTTATACATCAGCCTTAAGACATTCAGAGTTTTCTTCTAAGACCAGTGAAGCCTGTTCAGCGTCTGGCTTGTTTCGTTAGCAGGCTGTGTCGGCCGTCAGTCAGTACTGTTCCCCGCCCCTGCTGGTGTCCGGGGCGTACTTCTCTGACGGGTCTTTGAGAGGCACCGACTCCAGAGGGGCTTCGGGATCTTCCTCGATGATGCGCACTTTGATTTTCTTGGCCCGGAACTTTTCGTCGTCATAGTCACTGGTCAGCACGCATGCGCGGACTTTGCTGAGGGAGGCGTTTACTGCGAACAGGTATTCGTACAACAGTCCCGCGAGCACTCCTCCAGTGATGGGCCCCACCCAGTACACCTGTGGACACAACCTCAACACCTGTTAATATGGACCATGGCAGTTCACAAAACTTATTGTGTTCAGTCAGGTAGAAATCGTTTGAACTTCTGCATACATCATCAATATTTAAAATCTTTTTTCATATATATATATATTTCTCTCATGTTCACACCTGCTTTGTTTTATAAACTTAGAAAATGAGTGTTCGCAGTGTTTAAATATAACGCGCGATGCTTAAATTTTCGAAACTTACCCACTGGTTGTCCCGTATGATTACCCACAGCGTTTGAAAATTAAGGGTAATGTTCAGGTTCAGACTTACCCAGTGATTGTCCCGTGTGATTGTTCGCAGTTTTTAAAAAAAAGCGTGCTTACTATACTTACCCAGTGATTGTCCCGTGTGATTGTTCGCAGTTTTTAAAAAAAAGCGTGCTTACTATACTTACCCAGTGATTGTCCCGTGTGATTGTTCGCAGTTTTTAAAATAAAGCGTGCTTACTATACTTACCCAGTGATTGTCTAATGTGATTGTTCGCAGTTTTTAAAATAAAACGTGTTTACTACACTTACCTAGTGATTGCCGCATGTGATTGCAGCTTTTAAACTAAAGCGTGTTTACCACTTACCCAGTGATTGTCCCATGTGCCTGTAACCAAAGCAGGACCAAAACTCCTGGCGGTATTCATGCTGGAACCAGTGTACTGGATCTGAAAAGTAGGAATGGCACTTCTGAAAGGGAGGCTTACGGATAGTTCCTGCGCTTTGGATTTCCGAAAACAGTGGGGAAACGAAACGAAACGAAATTTTTATTCCAACGAGGCCAGGGCCCCTTCTGGAAGGGGGAAGTTTACACAACATGACTAAGTACATTGACAAAGTGGATAAAGTTCTATACACCAACAAATATACCCGAATGGCAAACATTTTTTTTTAATGAGCTTAAATGTTCCAAATGTTTTCGATAGAAAACAGTGGGGAGCACAACAGTGAAGTGACATTTCGAGGAGCAAGCTAGGTGTACTGTTGTTTAGTTTAGAGTAGAGTGTAGGTTTTTACCATGGGATCATGGGCATCATCGCGCGACTCATTATCGGGTTGTTCATATTATGAGGAAATAGAAGACGGAGGAAAAGATTTAAATCCATTATATTATATGTTTGAGACATTAGCTTCCCGGACGTTCTGTCCATGCCGATGACACTGATCGCGATAAAGAAGGCAATGAAAATACGACGCGCTGATATGCTCAGATTTTTTTTCGTTTTCGTTGTTCAAAATTTCTGTTTTTACTACTAGTAATTGTCAGCATTGTTTTTTTTCACTCCTTATGATTTGTCTGTTAAGAAGCCATACCAAACTGTTAGAATCGGTGGAATATTTCATGTCATGGTGCATGCTGTACTGTCATCACACGTGCAGTTGTGGTTTTGATTTTTGTTTGACGGGTGGGTGGGTCGTACGGATAGACACTAAATCCTAACTACACCCCTATCCCCTTCCCTAATCCTATGTACCCTTTGCCTAACCTCACCCTCAAAATAGTTCTTAAATATAGTGAGGAAAAAATCTACCCAACATTTTAACAGATTTAACTTTCCTTTTTGTATATTGTGCATCTTAAAAAAATATGATGTCATCCATGTGCCTGATTTTGACAACAATCAAGTAAAATCTACATACGCACTTGAAATACCATGTCTTTTCTGAATGATATAAGCTTGGTATTTTCTTCTGTTCGCCATTCAAATAATGGCCTTCGCTAAAGGGCGCTTCACATGCGGATTTCCTGCCAGGGCCCCCACACTCCAAACTTGTGGTCTTGCGATTCGTTCCCCTGGCACCCGCCAGAACTGGGAGGAACCCAGGTGGCCTTCCACTGCACTCGGAAGTGTAGAAAAAAACGTGCACCCACTCTTCCTCCATCACGACCAACAGTGCCTCCAGGGAGTGGCCTACAGCCGCGTCTCCCCCTGCATCCGCTCCGAGAGCAGCAGAAGTGGGATAGACGGACAGCGGAAGCCCCCGGGCTGGAGGGACGGTGACGTCGACTGCACGGCAACAGGAGCCAGCAAGTCAGACACCGACATGCCGTGGGGGGGGGGGGGG
>SMGT01003590.1:263686-301258 GCA_004794575.1 Lanistes nyassanus | reverse complement strand
GTGTAATGACAGAGACATACTATTGTTGTACAAACATGGAGTTGTCGTGTAATGACAGAGACATACTATTGTTGTACAAACATGGAGTTGTCGTGTAATGACAGAGACATACTATTGTTGTACAAACATGGAGTTGACGTGTAATGACAGAGACATACTATTGTTGTACAAGGAGTTGTCGTGTAATGACAGAGACATACTATTGTTGTACAAACATGGAGTTGTCGTGTAATGACAGAGACATACTATTGTTGTACAAACATGGAGTTGTCGTGTAATGACAGAGACATACTTTTGTTGTACAAACATGGAGTTGTCGTGTAATGACAGAGACATACTATTGTTGTACAAACATGGAGTTGTCGTGTAATGACAGGGACATACTATTGTTGTTCAAACATGGAGTTGTCGTGTAATGACAGAGACATACTATTGTTGTACAAACATGGAGTTGTCGTGTAATGACAGAGATATGTTTCTCAGTACGATACCGACACGGAAACTCACCTAGGAGACAATCCCGACTAAGCTATTGATTCATCCATCGACACTTACAAATATAGAATCTGGTCAAAAGCGGGAGTAAACTTACGGATCTGTCAGGCTGATACTCCCAGTAACCTCTAGGTCAACGGGCTCTGTATTGAATTCCAAATCGTTACGAAGTGAATTTTCTCCTTTAATCTTACCAGTAGTGAGCCACGGAAGGAATGGATCGTTGGACATTCACAAAGAAGACGTGTTGTTAATACTTTTTCATCCAAACAGAAGGTACATGCATGGAGTTTGCTAATGTCATACGATGTACACCAACAAAACATTTGTCATGAGGATCGTGGGTACTCTTTCGTTTGCTTTGCTTTGCTTTCTGGGTTTTTTTCTCTTTTTTTCTTGCTTGCTTCTATCTTTCTTGTTTCTTTCTTTGTCCTTTCTTTCTTTCTTTTGTTGTTTCCTTCTGTTAAAGTGCTGCCTTGAGTAGATCTGACAATGACTTGCTGACAGCCGTGTCCTCAAAAATTATGCTTGTCGGTGCAAACGGCGCGAGACAAGCTATATAAACGCATTAACATCCTTTGTCCTGCTTCAGCTTCTCGCAAGCCCTTGACAGCTTCTCTATTCGAACTCGAGGCTGCGTGCGGCGAGGTTCTGCTTTGTCAAGACTTGTTATGCCTTTCGCAAGCTTGCATTCCAGTATCCCCCCCCCCCTCCTCGATATTACTCGGAACTGTCCACAGAAAAATAAGTCGGAGTTTAGTGAAACCCACCAGTCTTGTCTTCATCTTCAGGATGAATCCTATAAGAACATGCCCGATATTCCTTCTGGGCAGTGGGGTTGAGGGGACATGTGGGGGGGGGAGGACTTCAAGACAAACAAGAAAGAAAAAATCGAAGACAACTCAACATGCAGAATGGAGTCTGCGATAAAGAGTTGAACGAGGCCTACTATTCTCAGGAAATTACTTGCGTAGACACAGAACAAAAGGCTAAGTAAATTCGAACTTTTCAGGAGTCCCTATTGTGCGCATGCGTACTGTTTGTTATTTTTAATTCTTTATATATATATATATATTGGTTTCATTCTGATAACGTGAACACTAAACTGTTTTCGTATAATTTACGTGTACCTTTACGAATAGAGAGATGGGAACGTTCATGCAAACCAGCCCTGCCCAGCACCAGCTTGAGCGAGAAAAAAACTGTTTAAAATAATTTTTATTATTTATGTAACAGCACTAGCCAGGTGAGCTGTGCAAATCTGAACAGTCAGTGCGTTCTCGCGCGCATGCAGACACAAGCAAACGAAGGATTACGATCCTTTTTGTTTTTAAAAAAATCAAACAATGAGAGAAAAATGGTTGGAATGTTTTTCTCTAAGCTCGTCATCTTAAAGTTAACCCTTTAGCTGTCATAAGCACGTCCTGCAAAGCAGCACCCGCCGCTGTACTTCTCTGCGCTGCTGACGCAGGTACCTTGTCGCAGAGGCTGTTGCCACAGGTTACCAGAGACCAGCGGCCGACCTGTGTGGTTAAGCTTATTGATCTGTCGCCCAGCGTGTACCTGTTCGGCAGGTTTGTGGCTGATCAGACAGGGCAATGAGCTGTCTTGCGGAAATGCTCTGCAAGTCCCATTAAGCAAAATATCTATCCCAATATAGTAATCCCCCTCCCCCCACTTCAATCGACAGAAACAGTGCTTTTGTGATTTGTCGTGGAGGAGAGGTAAAATCGTTATGTTATTGTGTAGGGATGCACATGCAAGCTTGACTATTCTTCTTCATTCTTTTTTCATTTCTTCTCTCTCTCTCTCTCAATTCGTTCGCGTTATACCGCCCCCAACTTGCTACTATTGACACGCTTTTGGATTGTAACAGAGATAGGAAAGAAAGAGCAAAGAGTGAGTGAGTGAGTGAGTGAGTGAGTGAGTGAGTGAGTGAGTGAGTGAGTGAGTGAGTGAGTGAGTGAGTGAGTGAGTGAGTGAGTGAGTGAGTGAGTGAGTGAGTGAGTCAGCTTCTTGCCTGTATTGAAACCGTCGAAGTCATGTTGCTAGTTTAACTTCAGAACTTTGCTGCCCTATCCACCAAGTAGAACAGCACTGCATTCAAGAGTGAATTTCAAACTCCCACCCCACCCCGTGAGCTCGGACGTCCGTAGGACGGTTCCGCCATCAAAGAGGCGAGAGCAGCGCGCCGTGTCCTCAACATCTCTGCTGCGCGCTCGGGCAGGAACTGACGTCAGACAGCTCGCGCCAAGCGTCCCCCTGTCGTCCGCAGACCTGCTAGCGTCTTTCGTCAGACCAGCCGAGGGTCAGCAAACTTCTCCCGAACCCTGGTACGGAGCCAGCAAGACACAATGTTCCTGTTCTCAACTCCTTGGTCCGACCACAGGCTCCGAATTCTGTGTGTGCTTGTGGCTGGCATATCCTCCGCGCTTCTAGCGGGTAAGCAGTCGAGGTTTTGCTGAGTCGAATCCTGATTTCAGTCAGTACCGACCCGGCAGATCCAAGAACTATTCCATTTAGCATGGCAATAGGGTTCATTTCTGATATTTCATCAAAAAGACTTGTACAATCGCAGTACTTTTCGTTTTCTGATATTTGAGGAAAAACAGACTAATACTTGGCATGTTCTGATATTATGTACGACGATTTGTAAATTGACTAAAGATTTTAAGTTTACTCTTTTTGTATTTTTCGTCTCGTCCGCTCTTTTACCATTGTTTACTTGCACTGTCGATGTTAATCGTACGGAAAGGAAAATATATGTTGAGAATAGTTAATTATCTTTTTTTTGGTGCCTTCGGAGAGTTAGTTAATAAAGAACAGAAGCAATTTGCAGAAAAACAGGTTATATCATTCTCTTGTCAAATACAGAAAAAAAGGAACGAAAGAGAACTTTTCACTGTGCAGTGATATCTCACAGTCGCAGACCTTATAAGTTTAGCACTAAGTTTTTCTTTTAATCATTCTTTAAAATTTAACCCCATGGAGATCAAGGTAAAACTGATCGAATTTCTGTTTTTATGGAAGATAATTTTGAAACTTAGCCTGGCTTTTGTCGTGTCTCCGAGAGTTTAAGATGTGTGTTTCACGTTCAATAGATACTGCTTTACCCTAAGTATCTTAGAGTCTCATTTAGAATTTTTCTTATACACTGTATCAAGTATTTATCGTAAACACGCCTTTAAATTATTTACAAAGAAATCACACACAGAACTTACAAACAATAACATAAAAAATTTGTCCGAAAGGAAAAAAAATAAACGATAAAAAGAAGAAATTTGTTTTAAATATATTTATTTCCCCCAACATAGTCGACAATTCGAATACAAGTGAATGTACATGTTCCATACAGAAGTCATATATCTGACAACCGCTTAAAGAACTTGGGGGGCGGGGGAAGCAGCAAAATATTTATTGAACTGCAGTCATAAAAGACAGAAAAAAGTTTACTGTATTTCATATTGGTGTAAGAGTTTCATGGATGACTGGTCGCTAAACGGACACTCAGCCCCACATCTGGCCTCTATGAAAGTAGTTCTGGTAAAGGGGGATAAATGACGAAGAAGTTTATGTTTATTTCATAGCAGCTTTCTGCTTCTATATCCAGCAGGTCTTGTGCATTGATTTTCTGCGAGTCGTTCTATTGTGGTGAGGGGAAAAAATCTGATAAACGTTAGGTGCGAGTCTTTTTGTTTGAAAAGTTCAAAGCTTTCACGTGTCTATAGCAGACCGGGTCAAACAGCGAGAACGGTAACAGGAACAGGTATGATAAAAACAAAACAAACAAAAAACCGGACTCCTCAATAGGGTCCTTGGATGCTGGTGGCTTTAGTGGGAATAGTAGCACAAAGCAGGCAGGCAGGTAGGTAGGCAGGTAGGAAGGCAGGCAAGCAGGCAGAGAAAAAGAAGAGCATAAAAAAATTTAGGGAAATCCAAATGATATCGATGACGATAAAGAAGAGGAAACCGATTAAAGTTTCTTGCTAGCCTGACTGTCCATCCGTCCTTCCGTCCATCTGTCTCTCATTCTGTCTGCCTGCTTGTCCGTCCTTATGTCTGTCTGTCTATCTGTTTGGAATACACAAGAAAACGAATGGAATGTAGCAAAACGTTTATCGCTGCGACACATTTTGCATAAAATGTGACATGAGTTTTGAGACAAATCATTCCGTAAGTTCGATCTGTACAGCCATTTATGCCTGTGTTTAGGCTGTGTACGCATGTAAAGCTGTCACAGATCTAGTGCAAGTGTGTGCACGAGAAATTCTGCACGATGGTAAGGCATGCAAAGGGCGCTTTTCAGACGGCATTTTTTTTTCGCCTTTCAGGTTGTACTCCAGTTCTGGCAGAAAGGTAAGAAAACGTGTAGTGTTGTAGTACCGTGCCCGCTCGTAAGTTCTGTCACAATATTTATATTTATATTTATCGTATCGAGGAAGCAATGGCCGAGTGGTTTCCGAACCCGAAGGCATAGCACACTTCCCCCCACCAAGCTGTTAATGGGTACCTGAGGGAGATGGGCACTGCCTTCACTATGCTGAATGAGATCGTTTCATTGGGGGGGAGGGGGGATACAAATTTCTGGTCGCTTCAAACAACATAGAAACAGTCCGCTTCAGATGTCATATCAAAAAGAGGAACGTTTTTGATCATGACAATTTAACTTTCGCTGTGCAAGGGGTTTCCAATCCTGCTTTATCTCCCTCCCTTTGTACTGTTCAAGTGGTTTCCAATCCTGCTTGACCTCCCTTTGTACTGTTCAAGTGGTTTCCAATCCTGCTTGATCTCATTTTGTCTTCGTATTCCTCGCACCAAGCTCGGCCTTTTTCCGTCTTCGGCCCACTGACCTGCAACACTCTGCCTCTCTCCATGCTCAAGCTACCTGCCCGCTTCTTTTAAACATTCTTTGAAAACGCATCTTTTCTCTCTCTCGTAACACCTTTCGTCCTGTCCTGTATCCGGCTCAGGTGTACCAGCGTCTGCATGTGCGTGTTGCATTGTGTCTACGTGTGTGCGAAAGTGTGTATCTTGAATTATTTTATAACATTTGCCGCCTTGCTGTTGTTATTATTATTTATTATTAATATTGATTTTAAGAACTCCGTGGAAACTTCGTGTTACTGGTACTGACACCTTTTCTACTGCTGTACAGCCAGGACTGTGTTCATGGACTTCTGGACGCCAGTGCCAAGTGTGTATGCGAACCATGCTGGACCGGGGACAGTTGTGACCAGTACGGTAAGGAGGCGGGGGGGGGGGCTTAGTTTTTCAAGGTTCAGTTGCTCAGTTCCAAGGTGATTTCTTCAGCTCTTCTCTCAGGGACGAACGACTAAGCCATCGACACAAACGACAATAAGTTGATGTAATATGAAACAACTTATCGTCATACCCTGATAATCTTTACAGTACCGTGTGTTAAAGTCATAAAGACACCAAATTAAATAGGAAACCTTAGTGATATTTGCATAATAGTCTTGACTAGGTCTGGGTCTGTCCTGTTAAGTTAGTGAAGTCAGATATGTTGCAATGGTTGGGTCTACTAACTTCTACAATTTGAAGAAAAATTTCGTTTTAATGCATACATTCAAAAAAATGTAAAGCCTCAGTTCTACAGCACAACGTTCGTGTTTTAATGAGTTTAGACACACATTTCCAAACAGAACATTGTAATCGTATGTAGCGGAGTAAATACAACTGGCATGGCACAGAAAATCTGATTTCTTTCTTTGAATTCAAGCATAGAACTGAATGCAGAAGAAATAGAAATCAGATCTGACGGATACATACACTCCAACCATACATCAATACAGTCAGACCTACAAACGTATAAACACATGCACGCAGTCACAAGTTGCAGCCACAGAAACATGCCTACATCACAACAATGGCAGCGATGGGTCGATAGTAATTATAACAAAAAAGGAAACCAATCTCTTTGTGTATTCATCACAAGACTTTCTTGATTTCTCTCCTCTCACAACAGCCAAGCGAAAACCTATCTTCTTTCAAAAGAGCGCCGAGGTATACTTGAGTTCAGAACACGAAAATGGCGAACCTATCTACACGGCAGAAGCAGTGGACATGGACGAAACGTATTCGTGTCAGGTCAAAACGCCATGCCCATGCGCGAAAATCCACTACTCAATCATCTCGGGCAACGAGGACCTTGACTTCCGCATCGACAGCGAGACAGGGGCCATAACCCTGACCGGGGACGCCCTCCCCATCAAGAACAGGGAGTACGTTCTGGAAGTCAGCGCTGAGAATCCAGGTTCAGACGAGTACGACGTGCTGAAGCTGACTATCCATGTTCCGGTTTCGTGGGATGATAACATCTCCAATCGCTACCTGGTGGATAACCTGGGAGACGGCTATATGGAGCCTCATCACATCCACAGCATTCATAAGCGAGTGAGTCCTTTGAAAGATCCATCTAGAAGCAATTCTGTTTTTTTTAATTACTGATTTTCGATGATTGCAATGACTGTATAAGGAGGACGGAAAGGTACCATCAGACACGCCATATGATTACATGAATCTTGTGGCGTTATGACATTATATGCTTCATATTATTGTCTAAACCACGAAGTCACTCAACGGGAAGCAATTGCGCTGCTGCTGGTCTCCAACATCTTGTCTCTCGCTAGCCCTGTTTTTCCTCTCGAAGTCGGGGGACCTAAGGCTTGGAAACAAAATATATTTGTCTTTTTTCGGTAAACTTCAGATGCTGGCGTAGCTAGGATGACTTTTAAAACTAGGAAGAGGCACGTTAAGCTCGCATTGAGCAGGGAAGAGTGAGAAAAATGTCGGATAACTTACAATGATTTCATCAGCAGATTAGGACAAGAGTGGTCAAACTTATCAAGATATATTCCGCTAATGAGTGTTTATTGTCTAGAAACTGCGAGGGTATTTATTCCTCATTTTGTGCATCCAAGGAATATTAGTGCGCATGATATTTGGAGAAACCTGTGTGTCAGTGCCTCGATATCGTTCAGTGTGGCAGCATGGTCAAATTAAATTACCACTTTACTAATCGCTCTACTATAAATGATTGTTGTAGTTAGAAACAAAGGCAAGCAGACAGGCAGCCAAGCAAGCAGACAGACGGACAGACAAATTAAAGACTCACCGAGGTATAATACCTTCAGAAATGGTGGATATTAACCGACCGACCCGACCCGACCCGAACGAACCGACTGACCGACCCGACCCGACCCGACCCGACCCGACCCGACCCGACCCGACCCGACCTGACCCGACCCGACCGACCGACCGACCGACCGACCGACCGACCGACCGACCGACCGACCGGAGAGGGGCGTCGGCCTAAAGACGGACGAAGAGAAACTGCCGTTACAAAGCGAGATGGTTGTTTTTTTCTCTGGGACAGCTAGTGTACACCCCACCTGGAAACGTGACCTTTGAACTCAACAAGACGGGCGTATCGGAAAACATCACAGAGATGAGGGTCGGCACGCGCGTGTCTTTCCAGCTGCAGATCCTGTTCCCCTCCATGCCCACGGACATGTTGGTGGAGTTGTTCGCCCCGGACAACGACAGCATAGTGATGATGCTGTGCAACGTGACGGTCAAATCTGTAGGCTCCGCCCTACTTTACACTGGCAGCGGCGTCCCCGTCATGGACTCCGCCAACGGCTCCACTACACTGGTCAGCCGGTCCGCTGCTCTCCGTCCCACCCCTGTTCCTTCCTTTCTCAGAAATAACCTAGAATGCGTTTGTCATACCAAGTTCAAGTTCAAGTTTCTTTATAATATATCTACCTATCTACCGAGCCAGAACAGCAGACCGTAACAGGAAATCTGATTGGCTTGATTCTGTGGAGTTTATTGTTAATGACGTCACTTTCAGACCACTCCTGTAAACATTCAGGGCTAACCTTTGAGGTCCTCCTTTATGTTCCTCATGTTCCTCATGTTCCTAACTGGGTTTTTTGTTTATTTTGTTTGTTGTTTTTTTTGTTTGATCTTCTTTATGGCTTCTCTGTTTCCTAGCTGCTTTCTTCATTCTTTATTTTCTATTTATATCCATTTTTTCTTCGTGACGTCATTGCTTGATTCTGTGCTTCATTTCCCTTCCTTCTCTTCTTTGCTGGTTTTGTTTGTTGGTTGGTTCGTTCCTTTCCTCCTTGCCTACTGCACGTTTAGCCCTGTTCTCAGGAAGTCGTATCTTCCAGAACATTTCCTCCACTAGGAAGTTTCCCCAACGATAAAAACACATTTTTCTTTTAAAAAAATCTGTTTCGAAGAAATCTTAAAGGTCCTTGATGACGACGTCCCAGATGATGGCAACGATGAGGACGATCTGCTGTTTTCTGCTTTTAGTTTGACCGCGCCGTCATTGACTTCGGCAATGTCACCTACAAAACGGGGGTCACCCCGGCGGCGTCTGCTGACATCTCCATTTACATCACGTGGGACGCCGTGATGATCGACAACGTGCAGACGCAGAACAGCACCGTCTACTGGGTCAGCGCGGGCGCCGAGTACAACTATGAGAACGAGGTGTGGGTGGGACAGGCGTCCTTCACGGCCATTACTACCCCGGAGGTAAGGATTTAGCTCCTCGTCTACAGCTAAAACAGTCCATAGTACGGAACAATCCAAGTATGGAACAGTCCATAATACGGAACAGTCCAGAGTACGGAACAGTTTATAGTACGGAACACTCAAAGTATGGAACAATCAATAGTATGGAACAGTCCAGAGTATGGAGCAATCAATAGTGCGGAATAGCTTATAGTACGGAACAGTCCAGAGTACGGAACAGTCCGTAGTACGGAACAGTTCATAGTACAGAAAAGTCCAGAGTACGGAACAGTTTATAGTACGGAACAGTCAAAGTATGGAACAATCAATAGTACGGAACAGTCCAGAGTACGGAACAGTCAATAGTACTGAACAGTCCATAGTACGGAACAATCCAAGTATGGAACTGTCCAAGTATGAAACAGTCCATAATACGGAACAGTCCAGAGTGCGAAACAGTTTATAGTATGGAACAAAGTATGGAACAATCAATAGTATGGAACAGTCCAGAGTATGGAACAATCAATAATACGGAACAGCTCATAGTACGGAACAGTCCGTAGTACGAAACAGTCCATAGTACGGAACGGTTCATAGTACGGTACAGTCCACAGTCCATGGGCAGTGGCAATAGTGACAGTTTATGAAACAAGTCTCCTTTACCCTACCTCCCCAGACTTTTGAACAAACAAATGAACAAACGAAAGAACGAACGAACAAACTAATTTGAACTGAGTAACATGGGTATTTGGATTTGCTTGCAAATTTGTGAAGACGTGGGTAAATAAGTGTATAAGCAGGAATATATAATTTATATGTGTATAGGTGTATGTATGTATATTAATGTACGTGTGTGTGCGTTCCTGTGTGTGGGTGGGTGCGTGTGCGCGCGCGCGTGTGTGTTGGCCAGGCTCTACCTCTGTTATGTGTACGTGCTTTCGCGCGTGCCCGTGTGGGTGTGTGTGGATGGGGTGTGTGTTTGTCTTTAGTAGAACTTTCAAACTCTTTTGGCGTCCGAGTACTTTTACGCATCAGTTTGTTTTACAGGTTACCTTACATCTTAAAATTGAAAACTACTGTTGCTTTCGCAGTTATCTCTGACAGAGTTTGTGGAAAGTATCTATGCTATTGTGGTGATTTCTGTTTGTGTATTCTGGGACTTTTTGTGCCCCCAGAGGGCCAAAGCATAAAATAAACTTGAATCCCTAAAACCTTTAAGTTCGTGTATCACTACTGCCAGCCCCATTTTGTTGTCAGCTCTCCACGAACTTCTCACTTCCGACCTTCAACCTCAGTGGTCCCGACACGATGGAGATAGGCTCGTCGGCGGTGTTCACGCTGAACGTCTACCTGCCGCTGCCTTCCGTCTACCTCAACATCAACGCGTTCGCGCCCCTAAACACCAGTGACGTCATGTCCGTGTGCGGCATGAAGGTCAAGGACACCGGAAGCAACTTCGTATGTGGCTTCCTGCCTTCGGAGCACTCCGCTAAGATGTACCCAGACAGTAATACGCGGGGTAATGGCCGTGCACGACTCGAGCTTGGGACTCTCACAAATAAAG
Organism: Lanistes nyassanus; assembly: GCA_004794575.1. NCBI lineage: Eukaryota > Metazoa > Mollusca > Gastropoda > Architaenioglossa > Ampullariidae > Lanistes > Lanistes nyassanus. The sequence continues at coordinate 290,646 of SMGT01003590.1, read as the reverse complement.
GTTAGTGCGTGCGTGCACTCGCTCCCTCTGTGTGTGTGTGTGTGTGAAGGAACGTGTCGTCACATGAAATAACTCTCTGGGCTGGCCTGCATGAGCGTTCGTAGCTGCTCTTCCGGTCATAAGGGTGGTCGTAACGCCCATTCGTCCTGTGTATTTTACGTGTACCTTTACGAATGGACAGGAGATAAGAACGCTCATGCAAGCCACCCATACATCAAAGCTGTGCATGTATGGCCACAGTTCTGGAGCAAAGCAGGCGATTGTTCGATAGGGAACGCAAATACTAGAACAGTGGCATGTTTAGTCCGACAAAGATGACAGACTATGTCATTGTGTTTAGTGCTTTATAGTCCTCCAGCTCAGGAATTTCATTTTTTTCATTTGGAGAAATGCCGGCTTGTACTTTGTAAATCTTAATATTAATAGACAAGGCGGATGAAACAAATATGGGTATGCAAAATCTTTCTCGAGGAGCGAACTTTTTTTTCAGTCCCAAACGTATGGTAATTTCTTGAGATTGTGACCAAAGTTTATCTCATGAACACAATTTGAATTGGAATTTTGCCATGAGAAACACTAAACTATTTTTAATGGTTTAATGAGGCCTATTGCGAGATTGACAAATTAAGAACCGAGCTTAGAAAGACGCATGCCAAATTCTTGCCATATAACATTTTCTTTCTTCTCCAATGTTTCTGCGCACGAACTTAAACAAACATACTATTTCACGTTTCATGTCATGTAAAGTGAGCTGGCTAAACACTCATACCACATCAACACCCATAACTATGCCCTTTTAGTTTTCCTTTACATGCAGTAACGTTTTTTATGTATTGGATATTTTATTCGCTTTGTAAATGTATGGTTTTTTTAAATGTATGCTTTGTCAAAGCTAAATAAACAAGTGTTCAAATGTTTACAGGACACCCCCTTGGTAATCTATTGGTTAAGGAGCCCGCCTCCAAGACGGGGAAACGCGAAGCCGAGTCACACCTAAGAATCTATTAATCTAGAAGCTGCACTGCCAGACGCCTGACACTATAGGGAACAGTACTAGGACTGATTGGCCCGGTGTCAGTATAATGTGACTGGGTGGGACTCAAGTCTGTTTCGCGACAGCGGTCCTAGCGTAGCGGCACGTAAACTTGCCTCAGGCAACGCCTTTCTGATATGCAGCTAGTCTGTGATAAAAACCATCCTTCACAGTTCATTGCGTCTGAGTTGGACAAAGCAATATTTTTGTCGACTTCATTTGTTTCGCTTTTTTGTTTTGGTCAGAAGCTCGCCCATAGCCTGCGGAGCGTGACGGGAAAACCTGTTTACGATTAATTATGGAGTCGCTATGTTTGACTGAACATGTTTGCGGATACTGCAGTTTATCTGATCGCGTACGTCTTCAGCGGATATCCTTTTTCACGTGGGTTGTTCTATTCCTCCTATACAACATCTTTTTACTTGATTTTGTTTTACCCTGGCCATGGTGGATTTTTTTTGGAATGCTTTTGTTTTATTGTGGACGGTCTGTGTTCATTCTTTTCCCATCTGTTACTATCTACAGAGTGTGTAGCCGTCATGGTGACCCTAAAAACATTTTACCGTTTTACTTGTCATGTCTTTTGTATTTCTTTCTCCATCATTTCTGTGCTCATTGAATTTCTCCCTTATAGCCATTTCTCAAATCTCTTTGCGTTTGAAACCAGTACAAGACAATGCAAAAACAATCATATTCTCATGCCAGCCAGAGTGTGTGTTGATATCAGTACTTCATCATATCCTTCGATCAAACAGGCAAATGTGCCACACAGCGACAATGGACAAAGTCGAACGAAAGCAGTCATGTAAAAAAATTGATCTAGTCATTTGTAACAAAACCTACTTTGTAAATATATGGACGGATGTGACAATTACTGAGTTACGTCGTCGCTGGGAAAAAAGTTGTTGGGGCATGTCTCTCGACGAAATCTGGACGAAGCTTTGGACTTGTTTTCTAGACCTAACCCCTTTTCATCTGTCTATAATGGAACTGTCCGGTAACAGTGAATGACGTTGCTGAAACTGTCATGGAGTTCACTCTCAAGGATTTGTCGTGATTCTCTTCCGACGTGTCACGCGAAACTGATTCGTGGAATCATGATTCGCTATGATTCGGACGTGATTCGAGCCTAGCGCCTTCTCTAGACATCGGGCGTGTTGCATGATTCGCGTTTCGTGATTACGTTATGGAGATCACAGCGGGCTAGCCCCTCTTCTGGTGAAATAAACGATCACGACCATGTGATTCACCAACCTCGACCTTGATAAATGAGTAGGTTAAAGGAAACTTGTCGATTGAAAATATCCATGTGTTGATTGATATATTGCAAGCTCATGAGACTTCATGGGATGTCAGACATAAACCTTATCTAAATCAGCAAGTGAATACAGCGTAGCGGACTCAATAATTAAATGTGTGCATTCCGACCACTGACCTAATACCTAAACAGCTGCGAATAAGGGGAACAAGTCGTGGATCTTCCTAGCTAAAGGGAGAGAACCTGTGTACTGTTTCGTTGTATTCCTGGCCTGCCTGCCTCGATCTTGTGGCGTAGCATTGCAGCAGAGCAGGTTTCGCACGGCAAGAAGCGAAACAGAGTCACAAAGTCTTGATTGAGGAAACAGTGATTTACGTTTGTCGTCTGACAGCTTTACTTGCCGTATTGACTGGACACTGGTTCCAGCACTTCGCCTTGTTGCTTAGGCAGTCGTGTTTTCTCTCGACACTCAAACGTGTAAGTAAAAATAGACCAGACTGCATGGCTCTAAGTTCTCATAAGCGGAAAAAAACAGATGCAGGAGCCTTTTCCTAAAAGACTGAGCGGAAATACTGCTGTCTAAATTTCTCGTGATTTCAAATTTAAGGTAATCGGATGTTTGCGTCGTGTAATCAAACGTGGGTTTTGTTGTCACAGGGGAGACCAAACTCAGGTGGGAAAAAAATCGATTTTCCTTTGTACACAGCAGAACAGAAGCTGAACTTGAAAACAAAACACGACAGGAAACAAAAGAAAACAACCCACAACCAAAACTCCTGACCAAATATTAACTTTCCACCACAGAGCGATTCATCGTTGCAGAAAATACACGTATATTGTGTCTGATGGTAGGGTATAGAACAGCTTTTGTCTTCATCTTTCCATATTTCGTACACATTTTAGTCCTAATCATTTCAAGTGCTCTTAACTGACTGTGTTTCTCTTTGGTTTCCTTGGCTGGGCTGCACGAACTTTCGTCTTCTTCTCACATAAATGTACCCGTAGGATCTGAGCTGTGTTACATCAATTCGTGTCTCCTGGGCTGGACTGCTTCCGAGGCGGGAGGTGGGTGGTTCGCATCCCGGCTGAGTCATACCTAAGACTTAAAAATTGGCAGTCTAGGAGTTGCCCTGCCAGACGCTTGGTACTGTAGGTAACAGTACTAGGACTGATGGTCGGTGTCGGTATAATGTGACTGGGTGGGACTGAAGCCTGTGTTGTGACAGCAGTCCCACGTGTGACAGCACGTAAACTCTAAGCAACACCGTCCTGATATGCACAGGTCGCCAGGGGACTTTAAGCAACAAACACCCCCCCACCAAAACCACCAACACCCCTCCACCCAGGCTGCTCTTTCTGTCACATCTGTGGTAGTACGGCTCGTACGCCCTGTGTATTTTACGTAAACCTTTACGAACGAACGGGAGAAAAGAATTCTCATGCAAGCCAGCCCAGGCCTTCCTCTAAAGCACTCAGGCACACCCAGGTATGAAGAAGAGATGCTTCTACATTATGGAGATCAGAGTGGGCTAGCCCGGTTTCTGGTGAACAGCGTCACCGGACCGAGCGACGGGTCGATAGTGCAATCGTCCAAACATCACGTGAAACAATGCCATGTTTGGGTGAAAAACGATAGACGGTTCCTTCGGTTCTTGATGGCGGCGCAAAATGCTACTCCGGTTTGTGGTAAACACCCTCGCGGTAACGTACGTCATACCCATCCTACCTCGAGCAGAAATCGATGCCAGAATACTGCACCGCCATTATTTTATCGCCAAGGCGACTTGCGCCGATTGGACTGGCAGAGCAGGCTAACTCTTCACTCTTCTTTCACATCGATCGCCATAGCACAAACACAGGCCTCGATCACAAAATATTGTGAGCTTTCTACCACCCGCATCAAATTTTGATAATTTGGTTGCTTTTTCTACATTGTAAAGAAGCGAGAAAACATGACTTGGAATAACTGACTTGGAAGACATTTCTACACCCTTGTTATGCAGTGTCAAAAACACATGAGCGCTATGCTCACAGACAGAAATTCAGTCGATGATGATGTAATAGAGTATAACAATGATAATCAGAAAGTACAATTTCGACGCCAGATTTGATGGAGAACGTGTGTTCTTGTCAAGGTTTATTTAATTGTCGTCCTAATATCATCAGCCATGTCTCATGTTTTATCCAAAGTAACTGAAACCAGTAAAATAAAAACATCAGGCTGACCCCAAAGTCTTTGCTCGTTATCTTTGTCATCTGCCATCTACTCAGTAACATCTAGCAAAAAAGTAATGTTGTTTTCTAAATAATCCCTCGACCATCCAGAAGAGCTTAACAATATTAAGGAAAACAAACTAAACGGCAACCATAAATAAAAAAACCCTCGTGAATAATCTCAGAAATAAGCTTTTTAATCAGGTGAGTTGGGATATTTCTTGAACAGATTGTTAAAACTTGTGGGGAGGCATTCCAAAATCGTTTTGAAGATTTTAAAATCTATGTAATAGAACTTGGTAAATATTTACCACAAAAATATGTACAAATGCTTAAAATAAAGACTTTCAAACATTATTTTCAGTCAAATAGCAATTTGTATTGATAAATTTCAAAGGTTGCTTGACAATCGGTAGCAAGACTGATCAACTTTTTAGAATACATAAAGATGATATTCCTGCTAACACTGAATGTCTTTCATATGACTTTTAATATAATGGTGCTGTGAACTTCCTCGCATTACAAAATCCATAGACATAAAATTTCCAACAGAAAGGTTCTAATTTCTCTGTTGACACTGAAACAAGCTTTGATAAAACGATCAAGTCATACTTCCGCCAGTATTCTGGACATTGAAAAAGCCTGACCTTGTGTTGACTCTCTTTTTTGCGACAGGAGCTCGGGAGATCTCCAACCCCACAGAAAATAATCGCATCACGGTGGAATTCGTAGTGCACCTGTACGAAGATCCCACCTATGTAGGTCGCAGTTACGGAGTTGGTGCTGCCGTTGAAATCGGAAAAAGTCAGATATGGGCAGGAGAGATTTCTGTCACTGCGGTAGCACGTGATACCAGCAGGGTAAGTGTCACAGGATATTATACCGTGGTGTCGAAGTTACTGACACCTAAAAGTATTGGTTACATTGCAAACAGCCGGTGATTTATTTTTGTTACTTTGCGTTAAAAGCGCACTCTTGTCTTAGGTACTATATTAGAGCTTTTCGTTAATTGTTGGATTTTTCTTAGTTAAAAATGCACGGTTCTCTTAGGTACTATATCAGAGCTTTTCGTTAATTGTTGGATTTTCGTTAGTTAAAAATGCACGGTTCTCTTAGGTACTATATTAGAGCTTTTCTTTGTTAGATTTTTGTTAAAAAGTAATATTAAAAAATCCTTTTTTTTAGAGTATCAGCGGTTACAAAATGCAATTCATAGCATAATGGTAATGGTTTTTTTTCTGTTTAACTTCGTAATGCCTTAGCAGTTGCTGTTTCTGACGGGTTTAGTTCAGGATTTGTTTACAGTTTCGGTAAACAGAAAGATCTGAAATGGGAAATTTCTTGGAAGTCAAGCCCTTTTAAAAAGCGTACTGTTTTGATTACGTTTGGTGTCCGCTCTATTCATGCATGATCTCAATAAAAGATCAATGATCGAGCACGTGCAAGTACCCTCACACGAAGTCCTTCCTTTCAACCCCTGTGTGCATAAGGGGTGGGGGAAGGGGGGGGTCGGGGAACCATTCGTTCTTATTTACTCACGGCTTTTTTTTTTTACTCCCAAAGATTGTTGATTTAAAGACTTGTAGAAAAATGAATTGACATGGTGCTGCAGATAGTCAGCCCCACGGTTACGTTGACCAAGGTAGATAACCAGGCTGTGTCGACCCTGAAACCTGTTGTTGTCAACGTGGACATCAAACTTCCGCGGAACTCCTCAGCCAAGTACGCCTTCGAAGCTCTGACGCCTGTCATCAACAATGAGACGGTGCTGCAGGTACTGAATAGATGGTTTGGTGGGTGGGTTGGTTGGTTCTGAATAGATGGGTTGGTGGGTGGGTTGGGTGAGGTGGGTTGCTTGGCTGGTTGGTTGAATGCCTAATTATGTAACGTAATGTCGCCAACAAAGGCTATCTCAAAATCTGGGGTCGAGGAGAAGGGTGCTGGGGAAAGGGAGTGGAGGGAAAAACCTGGGGAAATCCCCTCCGACCAGCCCTATACGCGGAAGCCACATGCAAGGATCTTCTACCTCGGGGACAAACACGCGTTACTGATGTGCAACCCCCATGGCTTGTGGCATCGGCAATCGGCGAACGCTGACCTCTATCAGTACGGAAAGAATTTATCGCATGTGAAACTCGACGAAAACGTTCTGACAAGCAAACATAAAGTCTGTTGCTGAAATAGACCGTCTTCGTGTAAGCAGATGTAAGCCAGTTCTTCTGTTCGTATGTGGTCGCATAGTCGGTGTGGAAGTCTGACCTGTATACACAACGGCTTCCGGCTTGTCGAAACTGTTAGGTACCTTAAGGAGAGTTTGCCATGTGTCCCTTACATGCACCTTTACGTATGAACAGGAGGACGAACGCAGATGCAAGCCAGTCCTGAAACGCTTTGGCCCATGTAGTCTGCAGACCAGAATGTCCAGAATGTTTCTGAAGTAGTTTTATATATATTATATATACACACTAATATATTCAACGTGCTTATTATTTCAATTACCCATATATATATACTAATATATTCAACGTGCTTATTATTCCAACTACCCTCGTGACTGTCCAGCTGTGCGCAGTCACTGTCAGCGCCTACGGGGAGAACGTGCCCTGCACGGACACCGATGTGACCCCAAGTTACTACCACCGGGGCAACCTGCCCATGTACGTCGACAGGGTTTACGCAGATCTCGGGGTCATCACTAACGTGGGCAGCTGGGGCTGGCAGAAAGCCAACACCAGCAACGTCACATTCGACCCCGACACCGTCCGCCTGCGCATGCTCGTGAAGGCGACCAATCACAGCTTGGCTACTGCGGGCAGCAGCCACAACGTCAGCTTGGGGCTGTTTATCAACGATGATCGTCTGCTGGTCACCTCGTTCGTCGTGCAGGTGGAGGCTGACGCAACGGTACCCAACATCACGGTAAGTTGAACTGATGCGTGATCATTCGCAAGGCAGGGCTCACACGGTTTGACAAAGTCGGAGAGAAATAGTACAACTACTTTCAGAAATAGGACGGTCCCAAATCATCTGACGGCTACAGACAAAGCACATTGGACGTCTGTCGGGAACCTTGCATTATCGCAGACAAACCTGTCCTCCTTTTTCGAAATCTGGCGAATATTGAAAGTCCAAATATAACACTGACTTTTATACACCTCATTTTAAACTTGGTTTCAAACCGAGTTAAAATAATAACAAATATTGTTTTGTGATGCATTCTTTTCGCTGGCTTTGGCTGGTTCTTTTGATGCTGTTGTTTTACTTTTTAAACTTAATTTTCACTGGCAATGTATTTCGCTAGAGGAATTACGATTGTATATATTTGCTGTTTCTTATTATTGGCCTAACTTTAGAGTTTCAAGAAGCCTCCAGATTTATTCCCCTTACCATCTGGGACCTCCCATAATCTCGCTCTCTAAAATCTGTTCGTTTGCTTTCTCCGCGGTATTCTCCTTCAATTTTATATAAATTTACTATTGTAACGTGTACCGGTCTTCTTGTTATTGTTGTTGTTGTTTTTGTTGTCTTTACCAGATTCATTCTCTAAATTTTTTCGTAATTCTGTTTCTCTTTTTCACGATGTTCGTAGCTTCAACAGTTCCCCTTCCCTCATCCCCCCGATTTTCCCACTGTCCTCCCTATCACCCCGCTGTGTCTCGTTGTGGTGTTGTTTCCAGGTCTCGTGTTGGTTCCAGTTTTCATGTTGTTTCGCGTATTTACCAGCTTGAGTACTGTGTTTTCATGTTGTTTCGTGTTTTTTTCAGCTTGTGTACTGTGTTTTCATGTTATTTCCCATATTAAACCAACTTGTTACTGTGTTTTCATATTGTTCCACGTTTTTTTCCAGCTTGTGTACTGTGTTTTCATGTTATTTCCCATATTAAACCAACTTGTTACTGTGTTTTCATATTGTTCCACGTTTTTTTCCAGCTTGTGTACTGTGTTTTCATATTGTTTCGCGTTTTTTTCCAGCTTGTATACTATGTTTTCGTATTGTTTCGCGTTTTTTTCGCAGCTTGTATACTGTGTTTTCACGTTGTTCTGCGTTTTTTTCAGCTTGTTTACTGTGTTTTAATGTTGTTTCAATTTTGTGTGTGCATTTGCTGAGTTGTTTCTAGTTTTCACGTTGCTTCCCCGTTTTCAACATCTGTTTCAGAACGACGCCTCGCCGGACTGGGGTCTGAACTGGGCGTACGGCAGCGGCAACGTGCAGGTGGGATCTGCCGCACAGGTCCTGTTGAGCATCACCGCCAAACGCAACATCGTCTACTCCCCCTTCGACATCGAAGCCATCATGCCTAACAGCAGCGGCAGCACCATGGTGTCCGTGTGTAAGCTTCGCGCGTACTCTGTCGGCAAGAACCTGCCGTGCGCGATAAAAGAGTCTCTTAATTCCTCCGTCTACTATACTTCCGAGTAAGTATCGGCAACGCTTTGGTATGTAAATATGTTTACTATTTTGGTAAAATTATACAAGTTATTTTGGGTGAAAAACAGACCTCGCAGTGACTTTAAAAGAAAGAAGTCATTTTATCTGTTTTGACCAATCTGTAGAAACTCTTTTTGTTGAAAATAAGATTATTTCATTGCATCGGAAGTGACATATGTAAGTATGCATGGATAAGGGATGTGCGTGCGTGCGAGTACATGTGTGTGAAAGAGTGTGTGCGTGCGTGTTGTGTGAGAGAGCGCACGCGCACTTGCAGTATGGTAGTTTAAAATGTTGTACCAAACTGTTTCCTTCATGTTTCTATCCAAGCACGATAACATGGTTAGGGAAGAGATTCCGTTTTTGTGTCAGTTCCACGGTTGACTACCTGTACAACCGGGCCGTGATCAACCTGCCGTCGTTGTGCGACTACGAGACCGTGAACAGTACAGCAGAGGACAAGCTGGTCCTGGAGGTCAGCTTCCGGCTGGAGAAGAACGCCAGCCTGGCCAACGGCACGGAGCTGTGGCCGTCCGTGGGCATCATGTTCAGCCCCTACAAGATGTGGATCGGCCAGATCAAGATGTGGGCGCGCACGGACCTCAGAGTCGCCAGCGTGAGTCTCGTGAAGCCGTTCCCTCCCTGCTTTTCGGTCTGGTTGTCCGGGTGACGAGAGCTGTATATTGGTCTCGTGGGTCTGGGCCCGTTTGCGCTAGCACCAACAACAGTGCTGCATACACTCGCCTTGAATGTCTTTTCTGTGTATTTATGTTCTATGGTTTCGGGTTTTTTTTTCTTTCGTTACTTCACCGCCTCGGTGGTGTAGAGGTTAATGTGTCCGCCTCCGATGGGGGAGGTCTGTGGTTCGCATCCCGGCCGAGTCATAGACTTAAAAATTGACAATCTTGTAACCAGGCGCCTGGCACTATTGGGAATTGTACTAGGACCGGTTGGCCAGGTATCAGCATAATATGACTGGGTGGGACTGAAGCCTGTGTTGCGACAGCAGTCCCAGTCTGGCAGCCCGTAAACTTTGTCTAAGCAGCACTGTCTTGATATGCAGATAGTCTGCGACTGGACGTTAAGGAACAAAACACCAACCCGAATCCCTTCTTCCTTTACTTCTGTCCTTTTCTTTTTTCTTTCTTTGTTCTTCCTTCCTTTCTGACTTCGTTTCTACCCTTCTTTCTTTCTTTCTTTCTTTCTTTCTTTCTTTCTTTCTTTCTTTCTTTCTTTCTTGCTTTCTTTTTCTTAGTGTGTTTGGGGTTTTGTTGTGCAAATATAACTATTGTAAGAGCGCAAGTATTGCAAAAGAATGCCTGGAAATAATTCTGTATGTTTTATTGTACAATCCAGTATTACCTCATGTAAAAAGTGACTAGCATTGCATGCATGGGCGTACACATACATGAGCGCACGCACATCTGCGCGTATAAAGGCAAAACAACTTACAGACGTCAGTCCTTTAAACTTTGCCGGTCTTTGTCAAACTTTGTCTCATCACTGAATGGGACTCTCATATAATAAGATCTACAATGTTTGTCAGTGAAAGTTGCTTTTATCTCTGAGGTACCTTTCGTGTAGCTGCGTGGTGCGTCTCGTAATACATAATCGCCTTGAGACATTTAAAATCACTTTAAATTACCTTGGCAATATTGAGACTTTGGCTGCTTGTTGTTTTTAAATTCTGTCGTTGTTTTTAGTGCAAAGTGCAAGGGATTGCAGCAATCAAAATGTGATTGAAAAAAGAAGTTCCATTATGTCTTTGTAGTGTCGTTTTAAGAGGATAAAACTTCCGGAAGGAAGAAGCTGTAGATAAAAAGATCGTTCCTCACTTTACAGGGGGTCGCTCCGTACATCAGCGTCTTCAAGAGCGACAGCAGCGGCGTGCCTATTGGTTACTACGCCTTCTACACCGTCCTCATCAAGTCCGTCCCCGGTGACACGGTTCCTATCGTCCTCAACGTATCTACTTCCGCTGTGGGCTATGGCGTGTGCAGTGTCCGGGTCGTGCAGGTGAGCCGAATGTATCACTGGCCACCCACACTCCAAATAAGTGGCAAGGGAATGCTAGTCTCCTGGTCTGCATTGAAATCTGAACTTGATTTTTGTTCATGTTATCTATTTTTGTTTTGCTTCGTTTGTTTGGGTTATTTTCTGGAACAGCTGAACCATTGCCGTAAAAATCGTCATACCATTGTCTTACAATATGGGACAACTTTTCTCATAACGGGCAGATGATGATTTACGTTACTGTGTTACAAGCCTCGTTTCCACTTGCCAGTTTATGCGTATTTAACTTCAAAGGTTTAAATAACCTATTTTAGGGAATCTTCTATCAAGGGATGAAATTACTTGTCTTTATCATTTACATCCAAGTCATTTAACTCCTGATTTCATGCCTTTTTTACCTGAACACAAAAATGCTGCAATTGAGTCTGAATTTAGTTTAATTAATTATGGATATTCATTAATTATTTAACTATATGGTCACTTTGCCTTTGCAATTAGGTGGGAAACAACATGCCCTGTACCAATGTCACCAACCTGGTGGCTGTGTACGAGAGGAACACTGACGGCCTGAACAACAAGGCCACTCTCGACTTCGGCTCCGTGTCCAACACAGGTAATCACACGCACCACTTTGGCTACCTGTCCGATACAGATAATCACACGCACCACTTTGGCTACCTGTCCGATACAGATAATCACACGCACCCCTTTGGCTACCTGTCCGATACAGGTAAGTAGTGCACAGCCGACTTTGGCTACGTCTCCGACACAAATAAGTGCATGTTCGCCTTTTGCTACGTGTCCAGACAGGTAAGTGCACGCTCAACTTTGGCTACCTGTCCGATACAAGTCTGACGTTGGCTACATGTCTCAAACACGTATTGCGGGGCTTACACAACTCGAAAAAGTCGGATGAAACCATCCCTGAAGAACTAAGGATGAAAAAGATTTAAGCTAGTTTTGATGAAAAACATTATCTCCAACTGGCTCATCCTTTCTGAGATTTTACATATAAAATTAATCTGTCTTAAAAAATATAGCTTTTCGACCCTTCAGTTCTCAAAGGCGCTGAACTAACGAGATGTTCAAATTTCCACGATTTTTTTGTTGTTGTAAGACCTATGGAGTCGGACTGCAGGCGTCATGGAGTCCTAAGCGACTATATTTGTTAGGCAGTTTGCTGTGTTCTGTCTTCTCTTAAGTCTCTTACATAGATCTTCCTCCCGATCTCAGAAGTTTTCTGATTGTCTGCTCCCTTGAGCTCTTAGATTGTCCGAGCTGACCACCGTATCGACTGATCTAGTCCCACCATAAAATAGTTTCGCTACAAGAATATTCAATCCGTTTTCAAAGCTTTGCATTATGTTTCGTTGCAGCTGGTTGGACAAGTTTCGTATGACTGCTTTTATGGGACTTGTTGCGTCGTGTAGGGTAAAGGCTTGGATATCGGACCCCTTAAAAACAAACCGCTCTAATCTGACTATTATTAAATGATAAATCAAGTTCTAAACGGCAAACAGCAGTAAATGCTCGAAATTTTAATATTCTCAATGCACAGGTTTCAATCTGTAAGGGACGAAAGCAAATGAGAAAAAATGGAAATAAATTGGTATGATTTCACAGCCTTTGGGCATTTGAATATCGTACCAGCTGTTTGCTTCTTCATTCACCTCTGGCCCTGTGCGTTTTTTTGTTGTTGTTTTGCTCCATAAAATAAACATTGTTATAAAAACCCCGTTTAATGTTGTTGTCAAATTATTACACACACATACACACTTGGTCGCGCAAAGAAAAAATCTTGATTGTATTAAGTGAAACTTTTAATCTTAATCACGCACTATTCCCAAAACAGACAGCCTCTGTCTTCTTCAAAATTCACAAACGTAACTGGATCGCGGTCTAACTGTACTTATCTCGTGAGCCCATAACTGGCATGTCTGACACTGAATCATATTTTCACAAATTGTTTTTGCGCCCAAAATACAAAACCAGTCGTCTTCCTGGCTGATTGACATGTTTTTCCCCCCTTGGCTGATCTTTCTGTTTCTGAATTTCAAATGTCAGAATGTGTGGCGTTGGCTTTCTGCTCTGGACTGTGCTGTCCAGCAGCTGCCTGCCTGATGGACCATTACGTGGCCACTGGGAGGATTTGCCTGTCCCTCAAGGTGCCCAGGGCACTGATCTGGAGAAAAACCCACCGACGTGATTTTTTTGTACATGGAATTGAGGGCTGCCTTTAGAATATCTTTTGTTTCATGCAGATAATAAACTATTAGTTCATCAATATATTTGAAACAAGTCATGTCCCCTCCCATGAAAACCTTTCAGAAATGAGGGGTGGAGGTTCAAGTAAGTAACTGCCATACTGTAGTCCTGTTGTAAGAATTGTGTACCAGTGCGTTATCAGAAGGACCATAATTTACTTCCCTCCACATCTCCGCTGTTGAGCGACGATGCAGTCGTAATGACCAGCGTCGATGTTGCGGTGTACATGACGTACAGTGGGGTTTCTGCTGGGGAGTCGTCAATACAGTGTTTGATGATGGGTTGTCCACACAGTGTTTGATGATGGGTTGTCCACACAGTGTTTGATGATGGGTTGTCCACACAGTGTTTGATGATGGGTTGTCAACACAGTGTTTGATGATGGGTTGTCGGCACAGTGTTTGAAGATGGGGCTTCAACACAGTGTTTGACGACGGGGGTCATGCTACTGTCCAACACGACCACTGGGCGCGGAAGGAACTTTGAAGTAGCGATGACTTTTATATTTCACCAACCATCGTTGTAGCATCATGGATCTCCATTAAATTGTATGAAAGGTCCGTGGTAGCATCAACCACAGCCAACATTTTGTCGTCCATTGATTTCAGCTGAGGTCGACTGGATGGTTGACCACCATTGATGACGGCTGATGAGAGTTCAGTGTATAAATGAAAGTCGCAGATATAATTAATGACGTCGGGCCGAAGTTTGTCAGCAATACAGGTTTCTTTCACTCTAAGGACTTTGTCAACGGAGATTTTCTGCGTTCCTTTTCTCAGCTTCTAAGCCGGGAGAAAGACATATTGTGATGAAAAAATCATGAAAAAAATTCGGCCGTCTGAATTTGTTCCGAACTGACGTGGTAAACAAGATTTCGTTGGAATGGAAATGTTTTTCCCTGGTAACGCGAGAGTGTGGAGGGGGGGGGGGTAGGATTGGTGGAGGGGACTTGACAAGTGAAGCCTGCGATCTTGGAGGAGCTGGAGGTGAACATGGAGGTGATTCTGCGATCTTGGATCTCAAAACCTTGCACGCGAAGACGGTAATCTTGAAGTCCCAGACTCTGTGGGAGGGGATCTTGGAAACGGTGACTTGTGAAGTTAAATCGTACCAGTGGTACCATATTACAGACCAGAGATGGTACGATATCCAAAGTTTGGCTCTTTTAAAAATCGGTGCATCCTACATCTAAAAAGTCATTTTTCTAACCTAAATCCTTGCAAATCTTCAGCACTTGAATGCTTTTACGTTTCCCAACCAGAAAAGAATTTCTTGGCACTGCATTATTTTCGCTTATTTCTGAAACATTGCCTTAGCCGCAGGCACCGAAATGTAAAGAAAATTCTCTACCTCTTCTGCATCCCATCCTCTGTCCCTATGTTTACTAACCTTGTGTCAAAAGACCCGGATGGTGCAACATAACAATAAATCTGAACAGTACAACGTACGGGTGACGCACACCGGCAAAGGTACGACTTACCAATCGGTACGATTTCCAAGCCTTTACCCTGTATCTGTTGCGTAACGTAGAGTCTGCTGTCGCCAACGGCTCGCTTTCTCGTGTGCGTGCGCGCGTGCGTTCATGCATGCTTGCACATCGATGTTATACGAACAACAACGCCTGTAACGACGCCTTAGAGCGGGATATGTGTTTATCTTTTTGCAGCTACAGGTAACAAGACGGATAACAACACGTTTGACGACAACTCCATCCTGGCGCAGGTGATCATCAGCGTTCCGCCAACCGCAATCAGCGGATCGACGAGCAGCTTCAGTGTGGTGTTACAATATGGCGGGACTCTGTACACCCCAACCGTTCCAGCCTTTAACATCACCAGCAACACCTCTGTCATCACCAAGGTAAAGCAGACGTTGGTGATGCTTAAGTTATTGCTGGGTACTTGTCTGTGCAAGATCTACGTTCAGTCCAGCAAAAGGCTTAACGAACCGTTTTGACTGATGCTAACAAGAAGTCAGCTTCGGGTGGCTGTTTATTGTTTACAGAGACAGGCAACGAAGGTTATCTTGTGACAAGGGTAGGATGGAAGACGGGATTAACGAACGATGTTGAGGGACGGGTAAAACAAGAGGGAGAAAACGCGAGTACTTCTATAAAACTTCAGACAGATATTTTGCTAACCAGTGCTCCCTGAAGAGGAAGTACGTGTACTGGAGACGGGATGCGGACCCATGGGCCTCTGCCTTGGTGAGAAGCACGCGTTAATGTCCTTTAAGTCCTTTTCGGTCTGGACGAAATCAAGGTATAAAAGATTGTTTCGACGAGATAATAAAAATAAGAAGGGAATAAAAGGAAAGAAAAAGGAAAGAGAGAAAAATGAAAAGAAAATACAGAAAAATAAATACCAGTAAAGAAAGCAAAGAGGAAAACAACAAATCAAGAAAGAACAAGAAAAAAGAACGAAAAAAAAGAAAAAATTAATGTAAGAAAAACAAATGTGAAGTAAAGCTAGAAAAATGGGAAAGGAAGGAAAAACTGAAGAAAGATGAGGACAGAAGGAAATCAAGTGAAAGCTAGACTGAAAGAAAGAAAGAGGAAATAATCTCACTAATTCTGTAGACTTAGGGCAGGTCGAAGTTGTGTTTAGACTGGCAAAATATTCCTTGGAGACCTAGCGGGCAGGAGATGCACCCCGCCCTAAGCAGCTAATTAATGCTTAATGGTAATTCCTAATGTCTTACGTCATCTGCAGCCTTTACATTATAGATAATAATAAATGGACCAAATCATATGAATAATTCAGATTGCATAGCACTTCAGACGATCCTGGGGATGGTGTTCCTATGACAGGAAATACGCACGAGCTAGTCCTTTATCTAGACAACCGTTCGATGAACTTGCTGGCCAGTCAGTTTCTATTTTTAGCTGACTGCTTTGAGGATGTTGTAGCTGCAGAAATAAGTTCATACGTTCCCACTTTCTGCACTGCAGCTTGTTATTCAAGCATACGGACATAAAAGGATAGGCACGAAACTGTCAGGAGAGGCCACGTGTTTGAGACAGCTATCGATCTGTCTACTCAAACAAAGATAGCGCTAGATAAAACCACTTGCTTTTCTCTCTGGCCGACGCACCGCACTGCCCTGATCAGGCGATCGCGGGGGAAAAAAAAGTGATATCTGAGAACGTTTGCTGGTCTGGTTGCTAAGACTACGGTGCTCGTGCATCGGGGAAATCTAGTCCGGGCTGGAGATGTGTCGCTTCAGTCCTGTCAATAGGCAACAAATCCGACATTTTCGTCGTTAATACGTTGGATGCCGTGACTGGTTGCGAATGAAGGTTTAAAATAATGCCTGGAGTTTTGAAACCGAACAGCTAAAGGAGCGTAGACATAGTCAGTGATGTGTGTCTAATTCTAACGAAGTCGCTGTGCACAAAACTGCTGTTTGTGTTGCTGGGTGTTGTTTAAAAAAGCTACCGACAACGCTGTCCTAATGGGCTTCTTGCACGCTGACAGTCACAAAGCACCTGAACGTTTGTAAGAGCCTGCATGCACGTGTGCGCGAGCACGTGGATATGTGCGTGCGTGCGTGTGCGTATAAATTTCTGTGTGTTTCCGTGTGCGTCGCTTTTGTGTTTAGATTTTGTTACGAAACCGTGTCATTTCGTTTATTCAACAAATATTTTACGAGTTGTCTACATTTACAATCAAAATAACTAAACGGGTCCTTCCCTTCAGAGGAACAGAGCAAGAGGACAGAAAGCTTGTTGCTTGGCTGTTCGTTCATCTGTTTGGCTTTTGTTTGTTTGGCACTGTATTTGTTTATTTGTTGGGATCTTTGATCAGTTTTTTGCTCGTTAAATTGTTTGGTTGTTTGCTGGTAGTTTGTTCATTGGGTTGCTGGGTTGTTTGACTGGCTGGTTGTTCGACTGGTCGTGGGTTTGTTGCCACGTCAACAATGACTGCAAGGCTATGGCACAACAGAGAAAGGACGGGAAACGAAGACAAATGCTTTTCCTTTGGATTTTCTGTCTTTGAGGCTAGGATAAGGAGATTCCAGGGGCTCAGGGTGGAACTGACTTCCGACAGCCATAGTTTCAAAGGGGAAAGGAGGGGAGATAGTGGAGGAGGAGACCTATTAATAGATTTATAGCCTACACAACGCTCACACACCTACGCACGCACACACACGCATGCACACACGCACGCACGCAAGCAGCAGCACACATATCGTGGCCCGCATATTTACACAAGTAAAGGGGGTATGTACTTGTTTGTTTTGATTCCGACGTATCGAACCTCGTATTTGTCTCTTGTTGACAGAAAGCTTACAACGTGACAGACTTCCAGTTCGCCGTCATCCCCATCACGGACACCGACAACAGCACCAACGTGGTGCTGGGCCAGGTGAAACGGTTTCAGCTGTGCACGCGGACCCTCCCGGCGTCAGCTACGGCTCTAGGCTTTCAGCTCGTGGGTGCGTCCAGCACATCGCAGCACCTGGAGACCACCTACATCGGACTTTTGTCTGGCGGCAAGAACCTGCCGTGCTACACCGGGCCTTGTGGGAAAACCACGGCAACTTATGGGAAAAGGTGGATGGGCAGATTGTTTGGGGAGGTTCCACGAGCGTCCGCACTTTCCTGTAGATTTTACTGGGGGGGGGAGGGGGAGCGGCTGCTAAGAAGAGAGACGATATTTCATTCCTCTCTGGTTCTTTGATCTTAGGATAATTCGGAAGGTGTTTCTGCCTCAGAAGAAATCAGTGAAAATGCTCTAACCGCTACCCCTCTCTTCCTTTCTTCCCATCTTTACCCCCCCCCCCACTCGTGTCTGTGTACGTGTAGGTGTCTGTGTGGACCGCCATCGTTGTTAACACTGTGAGAGCGCGGCTATTGGTGCAGGTAATGCAACCTACAGTCGTCTGGATTTTTTTTGTTTGTTTGCAGCGTGCCATCTTTTCTGTACAATGACCTGGCTACTCTTGACCTTGGCTACGTGTACAACACCGGATTCGACGTCGCTGATGACTCAAACAAGGCAAGAGTATTTTTGGAGATGGGGGTTGGGGAGATGTGGCGTGTGTCCTGAAGGCTATGAATATACGCGTGTGCTTGCTAGTGCAAGATTGAAAGGCGAAGTAAACGAACGAAAGGAAGGGAGGAAGAAAGGAAGGAAGGAAAGAAGGAAATGATGAGCGCAGCCGTGAATGAATTTCTCCTTTAAAAAAAGCCCGAAAACTAAAATCGGGCATAAGACAATAAACGGATCAGATGGTAGATGGGGGACGGGTGGAGAGAAAACTGAAAGACAGAAAGTTCAACCGCAAGTGAATTTCTGCCCACCTGTACAGGTGTGCGCTGATGGGATGGTGCGGGTGCTGAAGGACAGCGGTCTGTTGCCTGGAAACAAGGTGTCCGTGAACGCGTCGGTCACTGTCAACGGTCAACTGCTCGCCTCTCAACTGCTGGAGCTGACCGTCCTGGACAATACGACCTTCAGCGACATCTACAGGGTCAGTGCTCCCGCATGTTGAACAAATACCGTGTATTCAACACTACCGATTGACAGCCATTTTCATGAACTTTACCGTTCTGCGCGACCCTTAGAAGCGAATCGCTTGCTGGCGGTCACTTCATTTGTATTGACATACATCAGGAATTGTTCATTGCTGCTTACAATTTATCTCTCCACAGCTGGGTCGCACGAGTGCTCAATAACAAACCTGAAATACTTGTAAAATGCACAAGGTAGACCGGCCTTACGATCCCTCCAAGACCGGGGGTGGCTTGCATGAGGGTCCCGGTGACAGGAGTGCTCGTAAGGTCCTGTTACCGTGTTCATTTTGCCTTCAGGGCAGGATGGCTTTTGTAGGAAAGCGTATGGTCTGAAAGGTAAGACAAATGGGAACTGACGAAGAACTTTTTTTCGCCTCCAGGCCAACACGTCCCTCATCAACGGCTCCGTCATCGACATCAACTCGACCTTCCCCAACCCCCTCAGGATGCGACCTGGTGATGTAGCAACAATCCCTCTCGTCCTTTCAATTCCTCCCTACGTCACTTCTGTTGTCACCATGGACGCGAAAATGGAAGCGAACGTGTCGGCTTGCATGACCATCAGTGGGGCCAGGATAGTCGCGGTGGGCAGAAATTTGAACGGCTTCGGCAAAAGCTACGATCTGACGTGCACGACCAACTCCAGCTTGGGCACGACCCAGATGGACATGGCTGTCTGTGACCTTGGCATTGTTACTAACCCAGGTGAATGGCGGGCATGTTTGGGATTTGAAATGACAGCGTCCTGATCCCTCCTTTCTAATATACTTGTTCATTTTGTCTTTCTGTTCTTTCCCTTTTATTTCTTCTTTACGTTTTCTTTGTTCTTTCGTCTTCCTACTTGCCTCTTGCATTTTTTCCCAAGTTTTTGCTTTATTATTTCTTTCTCCTTCATCTTCTCTTTCCTTCTCTTCTTCTTCCTTGTCCTCCTTTTTTGCTTTCTGTTCGTTTTTTTTCTCCTCGTCTGATTTTCTGTCTGTCCTTCCTGCTCTTTTTCTTCCTTCTCTTCCGTTCGATCAAAGATCAGTGCAGTGGATCCAAGAAACCTGGCCAGGATGAAAAAAATGGTCCTCTCCCAGTGCGCATATGTTACGTAAAGGCTGAAGGTTAAAGGTCAACACCTGTTCTCGGCAGGTTCGTCCTACACCTGTGGCAGTGTGCTGACCAACGACAACAGCATCATCGTGGAAGTCGACGTGCGGCTGGCCGACTGCCTCGTGACCACCAACAACACCAGCCTCATGGCCAGCTTCGGTCTGAAGGTGGCGGGCTTCATCGCCATCGGAGATCACACGGTCATCGTGACCCGTAACGGCCTGGAGCAGCCGGTTTTCAACGTCACGGCAGCGGCCAACGCCACGGGGTGAGTGCATCTTCTCACACCGTCATCAACGTTTGCCACATTTCAGTCTAGGTAGATGCTGATGTTTGGAGTAACTAACATAAATGTGCCCAGTCAAACGAAACGCTCAAAGTTGTATCATGGATCATGCAGACACATCGCGAAGTGAGTTGCGGACTTCACACAGCGCCAGCAGCAAAGTGCTGAATCCCGTTCATGTTTCGGAGCCGATGTTCAGACTTTGCAAAGTTAGTCGATATTTCGTTGGATTTGAACACGACTTTAGGACTTCCATTTGTCCAGACCAGTGCCTCGTACCAACGTACAGAAAATCTCAGAGACTCGACGGCTTTGAAGGCAGTGGCTATTTGCACGGATGTCGTCATAACTCCCCCACTCGCAGCCAACGTCTTCATATTTCCTCACATGAAGTCTTCTATGCAGAATCCTCCGCCGCTGCCCCACGTGTTTTACCCCTCGTGTTTCGGGTATGGATTCCATACCGTAGCGAGGGGCACTGGCGGTGGTTGTACCTGCTGTACAACTTGAGCAGAAAGTTTGAAGTCAGTTCGACGTGTCATATTTGTAAGTATACAAACACGATGCACAGCTCAGAGACCCTCCCACTCCACGTCTTTCCTCGTATTAATGCTGAGGTCAAAAAGCAACAGCGACATCACTTTACCGTTCACCATTACTAAATAAAGCCGTAAAAATAACGTAACCGTTTGTTTACAGGACTTTGTTGCTCGCGTAGACAGTTTAAAGTCTGATCGACCTGTCGTAAGTGTACATACACGATGCACACCTTCAACAACTCTCCCCAAGTATTTACTCAGATTACTAAGGTCAAAAAGTAATACCGATAGTGATTCATCGATCACCATAGTGAATAAAACCGTAAGTATAGTGTAAGGGCTTGTTTACACGGCTCTTGAGCGGAGTGACCCCTTTCTGCTATGACGACAGCCGTGCAAATAGCCTCGGATTCTATTTGCACGGGACTGTGCAAATAGCCACGGCTCGATTTGCGTGCTTCCACTTATCGCCTGGAAGAGCTTAGTCAGCCATTGTGGGAGTCTGTATTATTATCACGACAGTTGTCGATACTCCTACAGCAGTTGTTGCTACTGCTGCTTCTATCACCTTTGCCGTTTTTCCTGTCACTGTTTTTCAGCTGCTTTTTGGCTTTGTCGTCTGCAGTGACTTCCTAAAACTTTTGGCGCTGTTTATTTTTCTTTCGCTTTTTCGCGTGCAGTGACGTCATATACCTCAACTTTAACATCCGCCTGGACAACACATCGTCGGCAGAGCTGTACAACGCCAGCCTGCTGCTGTACCCGCCCCCTTACGTCAACTGCAGCAAGGTGGCCAGCAGTGCGGGGACCAACGGCGTGCCGGTGCTGACAGCAGGCTCCAAACAAACCACCGTCGGGGTACGTCACCTGGCCTGCTTGGTTCACGCAAGATCTGTGTGCGAAACCTGTAACGTTGTAGAGACTTTGCCTTGTGCCTAGTTCGGTTGTTGTGCTTGTATCGGTGTACTCGTCTTCAAAGATGACTTTGATGGTGATGATGGTGGTGGCGTACTGGTGGTTAAACGATGCTGAAGAAGGAAGTCTGATCGTGCTGGTGTTGGAACACGTCATGCCATGTTACATCACACAAGAGCATCGACCATGTCCAATAACATTATCGTGTGGCCTCATGATGTGAGATAATGGCTTTGAGCGTCATGCATGACGTAACAGTAGCACACATTTTCAGAAAAGACAAATTTAATTTTTGTTATGACAACACTGACGCTCATATTTGGTGGAAACCTTGATACAATCTGTAACTCACAACGTTTCTTCAGTCCAAAAGTACCCTGATCTTCCTTGGGAATCTATCGGGAAATGGTGTGTGCGTGAGTGCATGTGTGCGTGCGTGTGTGCATGTGTGCGTGCGTGCGTGCGTGCCTGTACGTCCCCAGTTCTTTTCGGTCTATTTATTTTTTTAACATGTGCGTAGAATACCTCTGGTGTCTGTAACTGGTGTGCTTGCTGGCAACCTAACTATACCTACAGAACCGTTCACCGCTTACAGCTCGGCAACATTTACTTCACTGACGCTATCACCCTTCTCGTCACCTGTGACGTCCTCACCACGTACACCGTGCCCACTGGCATCACGGGATACCACACCGTCCTGCCATACCACGTGTACGGCGACGTCGTCCCGCGCACACCCACACTGCTGAACTCCACAACCTTCTTCAGCGACCTCGCCTACGTCAACTTCACCGCCACCACAACTAGCAGTGAGCAGTGTTCATTCGTCACCATGCTGACAGACTGGTCTTTATAGCACGGTCCAGCCCTTATTGAAAAGGCGCAAATGAATGCAATATCCCTTATTCAGTAGGTGGGAACCGGGTGCAGATAGATAGGCTGGATAAGCTAGAGAGATAAATATAGCTATTTTATAGCTTCCCTATGCATCCAGTTGCTCCATTTTCTAATGTTTCAGCGGTGACATGTACCTCTGGAGCCATGGGCATGTCAGATGCAAACACAATCAAAGACTGTCAGATAACGAGCTCCTATGAATCCGTCACGTCAGTTCTCGATGCCCGCAAGGGTGGTTCAGGTATCATTAACATACTTTTCTGATCCCAGTTTTCATCTTTCTTGAGTATCAGTTACTGAACTTCCTTGGCTCGTCTATCCCGAGGTATTTTCTTAATTTAAAAAATGCCTTCCCTCTTGTTCCCTTTATGTATGCCTCCTTACCTACCGACACGTTTAGCACCTGTGGATGTTTAAGTACATACAGGTACCATCCTTGGCTGTGGTTCATAATTCAGAAAAAAATAGTTCAAAATGTTATCGTTTTCTAGTTTATTTTAGTTGTGTATCAAAAATGCATATGCAAAGTACTGTAGACGCAGAACCGGCCGGTTAGATATTTGCAGTGGGGACAATCATCGCCGTTTAAGTTGCTTATCAACCTGTTTAAGTCACTTATCAAGCCGTCCAGTCATTTAAGTCACTGATCAAGCCGTTTAAGTCACTGATCAAGCCGTTTAAGTCGCTTATCAAGCTGTTTAAGTCACTTATCAAGCCGTTTAAGTCGCTTATCAAGCCGTTTAAGTCACTTATCAAGCCGTTTAAGTCACTGATCAAGCCGTTTAAGTCACTTATCAAGCCGTTGTCACTGATCAAGCCGTTGAAGTCGCTGGGCAAGTTGTTCGTTCGGGGTGTTAGGGTCATCCCACTGGTCGGCCCAATGAAAAATTTCGGAGGGACTCCCAGACCTTCAAATCGCTGTAGACCCGATAAGTATGGCGACTTGCAATTACTTTAATCCAAGACCAAATAAGGTTTAGCTGGATCGATCTGAAAACCAACCCCTTCTTACCTGCTGGTCCGCGCAGGTTGGCAGCCATTCGTCCGAGACGGAGACCTTCTCGCGCAGCGCTACCTACAGGTGTACTTCGGCAACAAGGTCATCGTCAGCGAGGTGGAAGTCGGGCAGAACGGGCCAACGATAAGCACGCGGCTCAAGCTTTCCTACAGCGATGATGGCATCTCCTTCGTCGATGGCAGCGAGGTAACATCTGATGTGACAAGATGACTGTGATAACACTCTAGATGGGTTTTAACGCGCTTTCGCGGTCTTTCAACAACGACAAGTACGAAGACTCATCTAACCATTTATTTACAAATGTTTTCAGTTCCCCCGTAGTATTTCGTGTTGCTACCAACTTATAAACAATTTATAAAGTACACTGTTACCGAACAGTGTTCCAGATATCCCGTTGATAAATAATGTCTCTAGTGCTCTAGGTCTGTTAGTAAACGCTGCTTTATATATTTTAAACAATCTAGCTAATCTTTCAATCTTGTTCCTTCTACGGCCTTTTTATGAAACCCTTTAGTAAAATCCTGGGTACTTATTTAATTCACTAAAGTATTCAAGGAATAATATCTGAGAAAAGCATGGCGTCCTGTGCAAAAGAAATTGTAAGGTCGGACTTTGCAGCGCGACCTGTCCCAGCAGCAGTGGCATTTGCCCATGTATAGGCTTATGTATCTTTTGTACCCTCGTTTTGGGTGCTCATCTTCCGAATTCTGTCACTATGACGTCATTTTTAAACCTATGTGCACGATCATGTTTCGACCCAGAGAATTATAAACAGTACGTCATGCACGCGCCTCATGTGGGATGACTTTTTTCCTGCTGGTCGACGTCCTTGTGTCTGTGGCTGTGGCTAGATCGCGCTCGGTGGATCGACCACAACTCGGGCCATCGTGTCCCAGCCTCGGGAGTCGCGCATCCTGCGTGTGTACATCACAGCCGACAACAGCACGGATCAGTCGCCCAGCTTGACCTTCGAGTTCTACGGCTGTGCGACCACCGCCGACATCACAGGTCAGCATGTTCTTGGATCTGTATGCATACTGGGTGTTTGTGAGATCGCGCGTGTGTGTGCGCGTGTGTGTGTTGTGTGCCCGCGTACCCGTGTTTAGTTGTGTCTGCGTTTTAAATGTTCATAAATAGCTTGTGGAAAAATTGTGTTTTTTTTCACAAAATTTAGATTGTTTGTTCGACTTCCTATTTTATTTTTCCAAAATAAAACTCGATATTATCGCAGCATCAAAACATTCTTTTGGCCGTATGCCTGTGTGTGTAGATGTGCGACTATGCTCACCTGAATGCGCAGGCACGTGCATGAATGAGAGAACATGAGTTTTTTTTTAAAAAAGCGACTGTCTTTGTTCATTGTTCTACTTTTCTTTTATCTGTCCCGGTTCAGATCCCTGCCAGACTGCTCCAGCAGCTCCCACAACAGGTATCGAATACTGATGGCCGAGATTCATTTCCGCTGTAGCGTTAACGACACGCGAGGAAGACGAGGATTATGTTGATGAGCGTGTTGACGATGATTACCCTGATGATTACTGTGATGATTACGACAGTGTCATTGGAGCAGAGTCTTAAAACAGGCAAAAACTTTGCCCTTAGAATATTTAAAGGAGTCCAGAAACTTCGGACTCTGGTTGTGCTACTCAACACTAAAATCTGATTTCCCAATGTTAATTTCAAATATAAATTGGTAGAGGTCAAGTATGTACGACATTCTTGTAGTTTATTTGTGATATGGCATACAAAGCAATGGGTTAATGGCAACATCAGACCCATACCAACATGTGGAAACCCTAAATGAGTACTTTACGGAACACAGAGCCTTAGTTTTGATACAAAGTTCTGCGGGAGATTGCAAGAAACGTGTATTTCCTGACGTATTTTAATTCAGAAATTAATTTAAAGAAATCCTTCAGGAACTACAATTGCCATTTTAGTCTACAACAGGAATTGCAGGCAATTGGAGATATATTTCCTGTCATATTTACTTCATAAATAACGTAATAAAACCTCATAGAGAAAAATAATTATCGTAATTATTTTTTTATTCATCTTTTTTGTTGAAATTTAGAGTTGTAGACGTTTAATGACAATACATGGTGCTGCATACGTCATTTCCGCTCTGTTCAGATCCTCTCTACTTCCGCCGCAGTTTTCTGTCAGTGGACACCAGCGTCTTCGTCTGCGACGGCATTGTTGAGGCCAAGTACGTGGTGAAAAATTTGCCAGCTTATAACAATGGCTCGAGAACGAATGACATAAAGAAAGAACAAAACAACACAAAAAATAAAGAAAGTAGAATGAAGGAATAAAGCAAGGAAGGAATCACCCAAATGAGGAAAAAAACCCAGATGGACTGACAGACAAATATAAAAGCAGAAACATAGACATATGGATGGATGGATGATTTGCAGTGAATCGTCTTAAGGAAAGTCATTTCAAAGTTGTTTTCAAAAGCTCGCTGTATTATGATTTGTATATGTGATTAATGATTGCTGTACATATAAACCTGTTCGCACCAGGTGGCAATAACATCTATGGTCACGTGATCATTTTCTGCTTCAGGGGAGTGCAGCAGCGATGTTTCGCATCACCGGATGCCACTGTCTGGCAACGTAAGTATTGGCGTCGCAAGGGAAAGACAGGTATATATTCTTTTTGTTAGGTCGAGCACAGTGAGCATCATTCTGTGCTATGTAAAAGTTCATATAATAATAAATAGGTGGCTTTGTGAAATCTAACTACGTTTGTTATTAGCACCTTAAGTGGACTATATCTGTGTACGTGTTTGAACGTTTACAGTTTGTGCATTGTCAATCGCAGACTGGCTCTAGGATTTAGCAGTAATTCCTTTTGCAAAAAATATTGTTTATTGATTGAATTTTAGTACTCGGCCAGCCAGCAAGTATTTCAGCCTGTACAACAGGCCGTCTTCCAGTATGTCTGATGATCCGCTTGTACAAACTGTCGAGGGTTTGACTTTCACAGCCCTAGACTCGCGCCTGGGGTCCATGGTGGGTCATGACCCGGACGGAGCCCGCGTGTACGCTCTGGCTAACGACGGGGTCACCTACATGAGCAGCGGCGACAACGGCCTGACGTGGGCGACCACCCAGCGCGAAGATTACGAGGCGGCCCGTGCGAAGGCCACTGCCTTCCGCGCTGCCATCAACGTGCCGTGGACTAGGACCGTGGCCAGCGGTGATCCTGCCCTCAGCTACCAGCAAGGAAACTGGGGAGGTGAGTAAGGCTTCCTTTCCCCCCTCCCTACCAACCCAGACTGACTGACATAGGCGCAATGTACAGTCTGCTGGAGGAGTTTGTGTACGGCCACAAGCGTGTGGGTTTTTGCAAAGAGCAAGCGCGCCCTCGATAGTCATCAGAGCTCGGTTTCAAGCTGGTTGATTGGTTTAAAGGGTCAGTGCTTCCGCCTCATGGTGATTTCGCACTGTGTGTGTGTGGGGGGGGGGGGGGGGG
>SMGT01003590.1:231581-254280 GCA_004794575.1 Lanistes nyassanus | reverse complement strand
GTTGCTGTGTCCAGAGTGGAGGGATGATAGAGCCATTTCCACAATTAAGGAAGTAACAGGACCCGCTACCGCTCGACCCTGTTACATACTTCATATCTGTCGCCATACCCGCCAGAAAAATCTCTTTAAAAGAAAATTTTTCTCTGTGGCTTGCTTCAAGTCTGTCAGAAGCTTGAAATAATTCTCCATGGAATTTCCAGGCTCTGAAAGTTGTCGCTTCATCTCACTGAATGCCACTTCATTCTTCTCCCTGCATGGCAATGTTCAGAAACAAAAGTTAGAAGTACAGTCTTGTTTGTATTTAAAGAAACATGTCGCTGTCTTTTCCTGTATATAATGACTGTCGTACTAGAGAATATTTGTCATTTGAACTACTGCCATTAATAGTTTCTTCCGCATTACAGCCCATAATGTTTGATCATATATTTCAAAACATGTTGTGTTAACAACAAGATCTTCCACAAAAAATTCATTTTCTCACTGTTGAAAGTTTTACTTTATGAGGTAAAAATTTTAGTTGTATATTTGAGTACAATATTGTACAAGAAGAAAGCAAACTTCACTTTGACAAATGACTAGACAGTGACAGTGATTCTCACAACAAGTAATCCTTTTTCTGTAACCAAGCACATCTAAGCAAAGTCTTGCATTTCCAATTATTTGAAAAGCATTACACACCACAGGTTTCTAAAATTTCTGAACAGAAACTAAGGTAAACAGACTCTTTAGAATTACAAGTGTTAATGAAGAACAAACTATAAGACAAGCTCTATCCAAAGGACATTGAAGAAACAAAGATTACACCACCACTACATTTTGTTTGCAATTCGGCTCATAGTTCCTGGCTATATGAAGTATTTCTAATTCCACTCTTATGCAGCTGAAATAAGGAAAAATGTCTCAAGCATTTAGTGATGAGTAAGAAGCAATGGTTCAAACACTACACAACACATCTTTGGCAGACGGACACTAAACTGATGATCGATAGTCATTTGATCAGTTTCCACGACAACGGGTCTGACCAACTGTTGCCATTTATTTAAACACACAATAACTACAAAGCTGGTAAGCCATTGTCTTTATCGATGTTTGAAGCATAAATCTTTGACAGCCTTAATCGTTAATAAAGTAACTCAGGCAGAAAATGCGGTGGGCAAAAAAAAAAAAAAAAAAAAGCTGAGTGCACTATTCAAAGAAAATATAGAAATGATCAAAACAACTGGTAGTGTTTGAATCGATCTCACCTGTATGAGCTGAAATGAGCAATGCTTACTAAGTAAGGTTCACTCAAACTCTATTAAAAATATTCTAAAGGCATTCGGCCAGAAAGGCTTTAACATTTTTTTGTAGCATCTACATCTGTTTTGTCTCTGTCTGTATGTACATTAACAGGTCCATCTCTTACCTGCCTACCTGTCTGTTTGTTTCATTGTGTGGATGATTTTTTCATAAATGATTTAATTGTATTTATTAAATGCCATTTCCATACATTCCCACCATTAAATTAATTTAATAGAAGCTTTTAACTATGTATGCATGTATGCAGGTGCAAAAATCAGCTGCTTTCAAAGCTGAGACTGCATATAATCATTGTATGCAGACCATGCTTTTTCTAGCACGCTCATGCAGAAACAAAGCTAGCTCTAGAGGTATGCAGCCAAAGCGTTTGGAAAATGTGGTACAGTATTCTGCATATGGATCACAGACTATTAGTATTATGCATGCATCCATGCATATAGAAATACATGTGTGTATTTATACATAAATATATACATATATAAATGTACACCAACCCCCCCCCCCCCCCACACACACACACACCAATAAGCTAGAATTTTAAAAGCTGTTACCTATGTGCTTTTGAGTTTTGAATTGAGCGAGAAACAAGTACGTCCGGTTCCTTTCCTGCATCTAGTTCTAATGTTGCCCTCTGAAAGCAAGAAAGTATTTGATCACAGACAGTTTAGACTGATGCATAAACACAGGGATGAACTGATATAGTTTGCCCATAATCTGAACGAGATGATGGTGAATGCATCTGCAGAGAGAGAGGATTCAACAACAGAGCACCAGGTAAATGATCGGCAATCACCAGCTAATGTCAAAATCTTTGGGCTTTTGGTTGCTTGTTTGTTTGTTTTTAATAGGAGGAACTGATTCTGAAGGGGTTAGCGGTTGGAGAGTTTGTTTGCCAGTGGTGAGAAGTTTGTGCCAGCCTCATATTTACATATTTTACAGTCTAAACAGTTTTTGCAACAAAATCAGATTTTCCTACATGGTAAGTGTTGAGAATGTCTCAAAATGGTTGAGACCAAGGGGTATGTGGATGATCTTTGTTTATCTAGAATAAATGACCTACAGACTTCAGAATAAATAAATGTGACATATCTGTAAACTATTTTTAAATTTTAGAATCAACAGTGACATGCTCACAATGATGTAGTTATTCCAAGCACCACGAATCAGCATGATCATAGGGGAGGAAGAACTGAGCATGTAGATATGTAGCACAGTCTGCCGCTGCTCAGGGTTTGAATCCATGGACACTAAGTTCAGGCCATTGGCAGACCCACCAAGTTCTGAGGGGAGGCTAAGAAGGAAAAAAAGAGGATGGAATATTATATTTATAGTGAAACACTTTCAAGAGTAAAGTATGACAGCTTCACAGACACATGAAAAGTCTGTCCACCCTAGTTTCCACATACCTCCTCACTCAGCGAACTAACCAATCAGTGACTACGGGAAGGTCGGCAAATCAATAAATAAAAGAAAGCAGATGAGGTCAAACATTTTCATCTATACAACACACGGCCACAATTCTTACAAACTGCACCCCAAAACACACCAATGAGATTGTTTAACAGGTATCTGATGGCGCATAAAGAACAACACTCAAAAAATCGCATAAAACATGACTCTTTGTTCGCACTCGCGGCCTCCTGAAGTTCTTTTCTAACCTTCCACATCTGTCGGATTCTGGAAGCGGTGTTCCTGTCCTTGATGGCGGACCCACACCAGTCAAAGAGCCGACGACAGAAAGAGCGCGGGTTGGAGCATTGGATGGAGTCATCCTACCCTCCTCGCTGGCAGCGCTCATGGCCAGCCTGGGGACGTTGGCATGGCTATACGAATCTGACGCCGCCAGCTGTGCCTTGGGAACGAACATTGGGAAAGCACACGTGCCACAGATAAACTGCTGCTTGGAGACAGGACAGACAGAATGCTGACAGATAGTCAAGCTTTGGCTAGGAGACAGGCAAAACACTTACAGACATTCATGCTTTTGCCTGGAGACAAAATTCACCAACAGAACGCTGATACACATTCATGCTGTTGTTTGGAGACTAAATTCACAGGTAGAGTCCTGACAGATATTCATGGTGTTGCTACAAGACAGAATAGACAAGCAGAACACTGACTGATATTCAAGCTGTAGCTTCAAGACAGAATTCATAGGCAGAATGCTGACATATATCCACGCTGTTGCTAGGAGACGGAACAGACAGCTAGGAGCTGGTGTGTTCAAACCTTTGTTTTACAGGCCAAGACCACAGAACTGCGCAAAAAAAGCTTGTTTAGTCAAAGAAGAAAGGCGTATATTTCGCGTGAATGCCGAAGTCGTTATATCAGATGTACGTGAGTTTCTTCTTTGCTTGAACAAACTTTTTCGCGAAATCCAATATGGATTAACAGGCGTCGATTTATGGTTAGGAACATCGAATGTCAGGAATCGTATGAAAGAAACTGGGAAAAGGATAGGAAGCTTTATTTATAAAAAGGCTGTAACATCGAGGCTGACACAAACCAACGAAATGTTGTGCCTTTCTTCTCAATCTTTGTTTGGAAAACATCACCTGTACATACCTTGCTGGGGAACTCCACCTTCTGAGCCCTGTCTTCGCCAACCTGGTCAGAAGGTCCCACCCCGCTCTTGCTCCCGCGGCAGAAACCGAACGGCGCGCAGGCACAGCCCCACAGACGCCCTGACGTCTTCGAGGTCGCGACCTTCTCGTCGGGTGCCTGTTCCCCCGGGGTCACGACCCTCTCGAACGCTGCCGTTTTGGGCGGCGGAGGCAGCGACCTGGCCGTGTCCGAACCTCCTCCGTCGGCCTTCACGTGTTGACCTTCGGCCCGGCCGAACCCAGCGCCGCCCGCGGTTGATCGAACGCGCCGCGTGGCGGAGCCGGGCAGATCCTGTTCCACGCTCTCCAGCATGTCCTCGTCCAGTTCCTCTTTCAGCGATCGCAGGTTGTTCTCGTGCTCCCAGCCCTCGCCCATGGGCAGAGCTTTCTTTTTCTTCTTCCCGGCGGCCCCGCGGAGGTCGTGCTGCGAGCCCGTCGACCCCCGGCTGGTGGGCCGGCTGCCCGGCAGGCTGGCCATGCTCTGGGTGAAGTAGCCCAGGTCTTCGGAGCCATCCAGCGAGGAGGCATAGCCCAGCGGGGTCAGGCTGTTGGAGCGGTCCGCGCCGTTGTGCAGGTCCGAGACGGAGCTGGATGGAGACTTCCGAGGCCGCCGCAGCGCCCGTCGCCGGTGGGGCTCGGTCGTGATGTAGGTGACGGCGATGTGCTGCGTGTTCCTCTGCTCCTCCCCCGTCAGGAACTCCGGGTAGTCGTTGATCTGCAGGTAGCGAAACTAACCATAAATGCAAGGACCATCTCCGCGCTCGCTTGCGGTCATGCACGAGGTGCGGTGGGTGCGGGCTGTGTATACATTTGTCCCATACGTCCAAAGCCAATGGCTTGAACGAAATTTTCTTTCTTTCTTTCATTCATTCATTCTCTACC
The DNA here is from genome assembly GCA_004794575.1 of Lanistes nyassanus. Lineage (NCBI taxonomy): Eukaryota > Metazoa > Mollusca > Gastropoda > Architaenioglossa > Ampullariidae > Lanistes > Lanistes nyassanus. The sequence goes on along the minus strand of SMGT01003590.1, from coordinate 249,496 downwards.
CGCCCTCCAGCTACTAAACGTTTTCCATCTGTTTTCTCCCTCTTTCTTACTTTCGACCATTTTTTAAAAAAATGGTCACAGCTAGATTAGCTCAGAGGGTTGCGTGAGATACTTCTAAAGAGGGCGATTGGGCATGGGAATATACGTATATGCATACATATTATACACACATGTATATTTGCCAAACTTCACAACACTGTTTATTTTCAGTCTCATCCACGATTAACACACATGCACACACACAAACACAAACACACCACACACACTACAACAAAACAATACACACGTTTGCGCGCAAGACTGTAAGCCTACCCACCGAGCTGGGAGTACAGCGCTACCCACCCATCTTCCACACCCTGTTTAAACCTGAGATGAGACTAAAGCCTCGCGGCACGTACTCCACCAACCTCCTCCAGCCTCCCCCGCCCCTTGTTCCCGTTATATGGCGAAAGGGGTGAACCCCCCCCCCCCACGCTGCCGTACATGTACACTGACGTGCAGTGTGTTAAAAACCTTGCTCGCAAAAAGGTCATGATAGTAAACATACTAACAATCATATTATAATGGATTAATAAAGTTACAGAGTAACTCAAGGCGCACACACTCCCCCGATGGTGCAGTCACAATGCAACCCACCCACAAGCCCTCTGACTCACACACAGACACGGGTACACACAATTCGCTACTTTTAAGTAGGAGCGAACAGGACAGAATGAAACGTATTTACGGGACAGAAAAGATAGGTTTCCCGAGAACGTTTTCAGAAATAGTTTATGTTTACACGCTGACGGAACTGACTGGGTTTCACACGAATGACACCCCCTCCCCAATCTCAATCCACCTGCCCCCATCCCCCTCACTGGTTGTCGTGTCACATCCTATGAGCTTTTTTCGCTTTTATCGGTTGCAATAAAAGTTTTACAGCGAAACAGGTCTCGCCATTCCTCCACGCTGCTCGTGTTCCTGGTATTTCTCCCTCCACACCCATGCTCTCCCACCCTGCCAACACACACACGCGTGCGTGCTCAAGCGTGTAGCTTTACCATCTTGAATCATATCCTTTGAACACGAACTGCCCGCAACAATGCTAGGTGCGGTTCCGTAATAGAGCGGACAGGGTATGTGAAGAACAAAGCTGTTTAACTTTACCTACGTGATAACATAAAAGCGGGTGCACCAGACAAGGCTATGATAAAAAAAAAAGGGGGGGGGGCCGCTCCCAACGTAAAATATTAGAACGAGTCTTATAACTGTTACATGCACAGTTGTCGAAGTCCAGTGGATACTAAGAACTATCTGACTTCCGACTGCGTCGACTCGTTTGGAAGAGCATGCACGCACACGTTTTTTTCTCTCTCTCTCTCACGCACACACACACTGACATACACGCGGACACACTGACGCGCGGGGGCGCACACAGTGACAGATACACGCACATGCACGCGTGTATTCATAACCCAGAACTACTAGATTATAAATGAATGGGCTATCCTTGCCGGAAAGAATCTATCACAGATATCGACAGCAGTTTGCAGGGAAATTAAGTTTGCAGTGAAAACACACTGAAGTAAAGACTAAAAGGACCAACAGGTGCAGACATATTTCTTTGTGATTTGCTTCCAGTGGAAGGGATCAAAAGAACTTTAAATGCAATAACGATTCACCGGACCCACGGGTTGTGTTCTCAAGTGCGCGGGCTCCCCCGACAGAGAGTGGGGAAGAAATGTTTTAAATCTGTTCTGCTTGCGGCAGTATAATTACACGTGTTTTGGTCGCGGTTGCTGTATATATACCTTCCCATGCTGACTGTCTGGCACTTAAAAACAAAAACAAAGCTGTTTACCTACGTGATGACATAAAAGCATGGGGTTATAAGAGCGAGGCTGACAGAGAACAACTCCTATAGCAACAGACACGAAGGTTGAGCAATTAACTTCAAGAGAGCCACATGACTGGCTACACAATTGTTTTGATTTACATGCGCGGCTGCAGAACTAATTTAAGGCGCGCCCTACATAGAAGCCGTTGTAGTTATCTTGCATGTTCAAACTCGTTAAAAGGCTGATTACGTTTTTATGTTCAATAAACAGTACACTTGAAAACCGATCTGAATGACTGCACACAACCATCTAAGGCAAACAGGGTGTGGGTACATTTTACAAATCAAACCAATATACCTCGCTTCTTGTTTATGCAGATCGATGGCAGGGGAATAAATTTTTGGCACCTAATTAGCCCTTTTTATTTTGTAAAAGTTTAATTTGGCACTGTCGTGTATTAATTAGCTGACTCCAAAGCATGTGCCGCAAATTTCGTCAAGGGCGCGTGAAGTCAGTTGACCGTGCTTACGTAACGGCTCCCTTCGTGATCGGTTTGGGGACCGCCTCGGTGGTCTAGTGGTTAGGCGTCCGCTTCTGAGGCGGGAGGTCGGTGATTCGCATCCCGGCCAAGTCAAAGACTAAAAACTGCCCTGCCGGACGCCTGGCCCTATAGGGAACAGTATTAGCAAAAGATCTGCCCGGTGTCAGTATACTGTGACTGGATGGGACTGACGCCCGTGTTGCGCCATCAGTCCCATGTGTGGCAGCACGTAAACTTTGTCTAAGCAACACCGTCCTGATATGCACATAGTTTGCGACTATGTGCATACCCCGCCCCCCCCCCCTTTCGTGATCGGTTTGGGAACTTCCACGAAATTTCAGACGGTGCGTCAGCAGGCACTCAAGTGACAATTGAAGTGACAATTGACTAACTACAAACCTATCTGGCGACGATTGTATTCTGGACTCCGTCCTTTCTGTTTTCACGTGATGCTGCAAGTGGACATAGCGTTTTCACATACACAACATTCCTGTCGCAAAAGATCTGCCTTAAACTTTTTTCCTTATAATTGCGCAGTTTCTTATAATTTATTCAGTGTGTTTGATTTTTTTTTGTACATGTATCACAAAAGACAATGATGGTAGTAAATTGCTCGAGTGGCATACCCATAAGTATTTGACCTTATTTGTTGAGATTCTCCCCCCACCCCAACCCTGCTTAAGTTCTCAACTGAAAACAGAAAGGCAACCTTCTGTAGTCAAAGGATGATAAAACTTTATATGGATGTTGTCATACACCCATATAAGACTTCAGAAGATTATTTAACTGAAAATGTCTAAATGATATAAATTTCTAACTCTGTTGTATATTAAGATGTCAAAGCATATAGACCTACTGGGAAGAAGAGAGGTTCCATAATTTTCATTGGCCCAGTGCTAAGTGCTGAAATTTACTAGCTGTCTGATATGTCTCCTGCCCCATGTTAATTGTTTTCTGTATGATTACAGCAGTCAGCGACAGGCCGCTGGGCAAGTGATTTATGATTTTTAAGGACAAGGCAAGATTTCTAGTGGCCTGGGACCAGCGGACCACCATATTTTTCTATCCCTGCTCACAAATCTCAAGTTAACTTGCAACAGGGCAAATACACACGTATAATAAAATATATAATCCCCTTAGTGTTTCTCATGGAAACTGCATCCCAGTCTGTCTAGCTTTGAGCACTGCTACACCCCTACTTCCATCTATTGATTGCATGAATTTACATTGACTTTTTACAGTGATTGGTAAAAAACATGTTTTTCAAGCAGATAAGGATAATCTGAATTTGCCTTCACTTTCGCTGCAGAGAACACTAGTTCTAAAAACTAGTTACTCAGTTACTTCTCCAATGTTTGTAATTGGTAAACTGGTCTACGCCCCTTTGGCCTGTAGGATAAGAAAACAATGGGCCGTCAGAGACTTTCAACAAGCAAATGCTTTACAGCTCAAAAAGAAACAGACTAAAACCACATGGAGTCGAGACACAATGCCCCATTTTCTGATTTAATGTGCTAATGGCACATAGTACAGTCCAAAAATGAACACTGCTTCCCTCTGTCCAGACAACAAGCAACAGCATTTGTTTAATTATGGCCCTTTATGTGGCTGTCCAACCCAGCAAACCTTCACAGTTCCTGATCTGGTTCTGTCAACACTAATGGGGCATGGTATATGTATATATACACAGGCAGAGCAGAGGGCTAACTGGTTAGGGTACATACACCCAAACCTGAAGCCATGGCCACAGGCTGGTTCGATACCTGTGTACTGCAGCACAGTTCCCCCAGCTATGAATGGGTACTTGAGCCCAAGGAAAAGCAGTGAGGTAGAGGAGATAGGTACACGCACTGCCCTCATGATGTTAGCCCACAGAAAAATGGGGGTCTCATACACCCCAGTCCCCTATAACTTAAATAAAAACTCATAGGACATTCTTGACCTTTACCTTATAAAAAAATATTTATACATTATACAAACGTCAGCAGATATCAGGCTGGATAAGGAAAAGTAATTACATGTATCTTCCTAGTCCTGTTTCCTTACCATGTAAACAGAACTTGTTCCCCGTGTCTGCTGTCTCAGGATTTTTTTTTTTTGATTAAGAAAGTATCCATAATCCCTTTGAGCTGGGTAAATCCCGTAGGCACACTTATTATTCTGATTTTAAATTAACCCTGCATGGGTGTGCTTGATTGATTAACTACCACATAATGTACATTTGTACAGGGTAGTATTAGCACCTGATATGCAGTGTAATCAAGATAACACAAGTCTTGACTACACAACTCACAAGAAACAGGTTAACATGGGTCTGATCAAATCACATTTAAAGACAAAATAGCTAACAATAACATGACCAATTTTTCCTTGTCTCCTGAACGTCGTCTTAATCAGACTGTGCCACCACCACTACTTCTGCTCTTCTCTTACTACAGAAAATCTATGCCACTTGCAACTGCTCAAGCCGTTTCCGTATGCAAAGGATTTCAAATTTTCCCGTGACTATATTAATTAGTGCATATCCTTTTGTGAATCATGAGTTTCTGGGTACTTTTTGTTTATTTTCTGTCTTGCCTCTTAATCCCCCCTTCACAGTAGCATAGGACTGTGACTTTATTTAGACATTGGGATAATATCAGGGCACTTTCAGACAAGGCACTCTGCATCCACTGACATGGACAACCATATAGACAACCATAAGACATGTTTTTGTACCATATAAATCCTAATGTGGGATCAGGTTCTACTATTTTACTAGGCAGTAACTTCTGAGTGGCTTCCCTGGAGAACTGGTGATAGCGATACTTTCAGTTTTAATATGAGCAAACAGATCACTCTTGCAACTGGCTACACCTAAACCAGCTTAAACACACCATCATAAAAAGATGCCCACGCATTTATCTATTCAGATTTGTCACGTTGCTAATAGAGTAGTGTGTGCAGATAATTTTGAAAGTGACATGAATCATTGAATCATGTTTGCTTCTATCAGGGAATGTTCACAATGATGAATGCTTGACTCCGGACAACTCAGTAATGCAGTGTAAGCACCAACGTTTACAATGTTCTCCAGTTCATTTCTAACATCTGAGTACTTCTCTTCCTGTGCAGATACCCTTCAACCTGTCTTGCCAACAAACTTAAAACTGGGTGCCTTTTGTTTTTATCATTTCTGCTGATCCCAGGGGTCTAGCTCTACCACAGATGTGATATACTCCCTCAAGTAAAATGCTTCTAATTTATGGGCAACAGTGACTGTACAACTGATGGTTTAGACTTGCTGTAGAGCTATTGAACTAAAGACTCTATGGTGGCCACTTGTGAATTCAAAGGCAGCACGAAAGTTGCAGTTTGGAATACACAGTTAAGACCCGACCCCCCCCCCCCCCAAAAAAAAAAAACAACAACAAAAAACAAACAAACAAAACCCAAACTCAAACAAAACAAAAACAAAAACAAAACTCAGAACTGAAAACAAGAATCACTAAGCTTCCTACCTGTACATGCACATGTTTCTATAGAACAGCTATATTTCCACAATTCCAGGTATATTGATCAGTGTGTTATTGCAAGCCACCATGTATCTATAAACTGCACATTGTTTATTTATTACTGACTTTTCTGTTTCACAGATGTGTCCTGTCTCTCATCCTTAGAACATTTTATGGGGGTGGGGGGCGGTGGTGGTTGTTCTCATGTTGATGATGGTGGGCCATGTCTGAGAATTCTCCATACTGTATCATTCTACAGATCAGGCCACACTATTAGGCTTCTTTAACAAGTGACAGTGAACATCTTTGCTCATGGAAACCTGGCACCTCACAATGCAATGATGACAAAAGTACCCAACCCTCCTCCCAGCTGCATTATGGGTCCCTGACCTCTTTTTTAAGTCTGGTGAAGGAAAGGTTAGAAGATAAGATAGGTGCCATTAGGCAGCCTGGAGAAAATAATAACTGTCATAAATGGCTGAAATGTTAAGACAGATTTTACTGGTGCTGTTTTATCTCCATGTATTCCCGCTTAGCATTTGATTCCCTTCCATGTGGCTACACTCTCATCGTCTCAGTGTTGCCCAAGTCTCCTCCTACCCAGGGTTATGAGTTTGATCTGCATTGTAAAACTGTGACGAGAAGATTTAATATTAAAAACAAATACATGTATTGGAGAATTCTTGAATCGTTACACATACTTCTTAACTATGCTAAACCTCACATAATCTCAAATAAGATCATGACAAGTTTATGCTGGAGATAAAATAAACAGAAAATTCTCAGAAATGGTCCTTAGCACACCCATCATTACCACCACCACAGCAACATCCACTATCACTATAGGGTCCATGCTATCACCATGCACCGTGAAAAGGTTTCAGGAAGAGCGCCTGTATCCAAGCATGGATTCACGAACCAGCTTAATTATTTTTAGTCTGCGTTCAAGTTTTAAAAATTATTTGCAGTGGAAGCTGAGAAACCAATTTAAGCAAAAATAAGAAATGCATTGAACTGTATTTTCAGATACTTTTATAAGTCGATCAGCATCACTGCATCACGCCAAACTCTCATCAATCCACTTGATGAATTCTGGTATTTAACCATATTTTGAAAAGTACTCAAGAAATCTGAAATTATATCAATACACGTCGCAGTACACAGAAAAATTATTTTTTTTAAAGTCTCTCACCAGTTCCACCGAAACGACATCGCGAAAATGAACAACACCTTGGATAGACTTAGGCGGGTTTTCTGTGAGGTAAATCCACTCGTCACTGAGAATCACATATTTGAAGGCTTTGTTTTCTTTGTCAGACACACATATGCACGATTCGTAACCGCGAACGCGATCGACTGTTTCTGCTGTCAGAGATCGCTGAAGAAAACTCTCGAGTTTGGAGTTCTTCTTGACTAGATCTTGGTTCCCTCGCGCCATGCATGCTGTGCTGATTACCAGACACACAGATCAGCCGGTTCAGGTTGTTTTAGAATCAGGCTGTTGTGGTAGCATTCTTCGTTACAATGAAGTCTGTAGCACGCCGAAGCCTTGCGGCTATCAATGCTTACGTAGCTACCGCAGCTTCGACGCCGTTGGCCGGAGAAACGCACTAAAGCTACCAATACACCTCAAGTCGGAATAGAAACTAATTCAGTAATAGTAAATATCGAGATCGGTTAGCCGAGATTCTGACAGATTTTATACTTTCTTTTGTCATGGATGCCGATCTGAGCATTGGTTAAAGTTTACAAATTTAACGAACGTTTTATTTACCATTCAACTTCAAATTTCTCATTAGTGACGCTCCTGCTATTCGCATTTAGCACCACTGTTGCATCATATGATGTTGTCAAATTTATTTGTAATCTGTGAAGAGGAAAACCAGTCCTAGATGAATTTTTATCTGAAATGAAAGTTAGCATACAATAGTTTAAAACAAGACGTAAAAAAATCAGCATCCAATATCTTTTCTACATTTTCAGATACCTGAAGATCGTCGCTTCAACATCGCAGACGTACAATACTTCAGGGTCACAGGTCACGTTTAGGCAAATTCATGATATATAATAATTAAAATAATTCCTTTGTACTGTGACTTGGCGTACTCCGTGTCTGACTTGATAGAACTTATAGGGGTTTGGATCTACAAAATCACGGTACCTGTATATACCCTAAAGGGACTATATAAATCCTCCTCATCAAAACACATCCCAAAATTGCAACTGCATGTATATACGAAAGGTCTGTCCCTTGGACCCAATACACTTTTACAATTAATTCAGCTGAATTTTTACACATTCGTGAGCATAATCTTAGCGCGTATATATGCGGCAGTCTGCCACGTGAAGAGTTGCGCCAAACAGTCCGACCTGTACAGTTTCATTGAAAACTAAATGCGATGATGTCATGCACTGCAAAAACTTTCTGACAACATAATACAGCTGGGTGTGGGTGAAACTGAGTTAAATAGCCTTGTTTTTAGGGTGAGCAACTAAACGGTATGTTTTCTTCTTATGAGCAGCAATTATAATTAAACTGCTCAACAATTAGTAGATACTATATATAGACCCATCGATCGCCGACTTACTTAATTACTGCAAACTTTGATGATAACCCCAGGAAGCTAAAAGTAGAAACTCTAAATGAAATCATATCAAACCCAGTTAAAGTTAATGTGACGACATTATTTAAGACGTGCTAAGTCTGCTAACTGATGGGGGAGAGGTAGTATCAGCAACTTGTTAATATCAAAGGGTTCTGGCGTCAGGTATTTTTTTAAATCGTCCCCGTCAATCGGCCTCTGCGACTGCGGTTAGGTAATTAAAGTCCTTCCTGGTCCTTTCTCGTTTCCGTGATTCTTCCAAAGAATGAGAGATATAACCGAAGATCAGGACTGGCAAGTGGTACTTTCAGTATAGCCACGTGCTATGCATCTGATGCTGTTTTGTTCTACTTGCAAAAGACTTGCATGCACAAAATATTCATCGATGTTAACTCTGGGTCTCTCTCTCTCTCTCTGAGCCACGCCTGCACGCACACACAGACACGCACAGGCAGTGAAACAGTATGTTTTTCTGTATTGGTACCCACTTCTACTCGCCGCCATGCTGAGGCGACGCTCTGCACCCAGCTGCCAGTTTTCTTCTGAGCTAAGCAGGGGAGGTGATAAGACAGTGCTATATTTCCGACAGAATATCGGGATTATTCCTCTTGCATTGATTTTAAATAAAGGGCTCCGCCGAGTTAGAAAGTAACCAGAAGTGCGAACGATTTTTTTGGGGAAAGACTTGCTACATTTGGAAAAAATGCTATTTTTTGGGTTCATTTAAAAGCTATAGTTCTCCGATAATCATTAGGGTCCACATCTGATCCCCACAAAATTAAATGTCCGAGGCTCCGAGCAGACGCTTTCTCTCCGTCCTGTAACCAACTGATCCCCATTCTTCCTTTCTTTTGATTGCTGACAAGCATTCTATAAATAAAACCTTTTCTTGAATTTATAAAAACCATTAAAAGTAAGAACTATTTCCGTCAAAGGCATAAATCACAAAACTTCAATTGCCTGCAGTGGCAGCTATATAGGGCATGATGTTATCCTAAATGCCTTTCCCCAGGCTATATTCTGTAAGAAACATAGTTACTAGGCTGGAGGACAAAGTATAAGCTAGAAAATTTTATATTGCAGATATAAGTGCTTTCTCCAATTTTACTGTGTCAATCTTGTAATTTTTAGTGTAATAAATTGCACATTATTGCGGCCATATTTGAATTTGAGATTACATGCCATTCTAACTCTTTTTTAAAAAAAAAAGATCTGGCAGTTTAATACCTTTGTTATTTTAGAGGAAGTGCACTTTTCAGAATACTCTTCTCATCTTCGTCCAGAAACAAGCACAATTCATATCTTCCCCTTGGCAGGCACACTTCACGGCGATGACATAATTACAGGTAGGCTTCACGCTTGCATGCATGTGTCACAGTGCAGGTTATTGTGACCTGTCATCGAAATACTGGTGCCGCATTTGGTCCGGTGTAGGTGGTTTAGTTACTGGCGTCACCAGCCCGCGACAAGGACATCGTGCCGTGCAGTTGCTGCAGGAGGGAGATAGTTCGAGATTCTTTGACCTCGGCAAAGGACCTGTGCACAGGTCTGTCTGAGGTCATTCTGGACGCTGAGATGTGTTGAGTGGTGGTTGTTCTGATACTACAGGTGTGGCTCCGCCTCTGAAGTCTTATGAGGTTAACCTACCTTCGCGCATTCGCGCAAAGGCACATGCAAGCTGCTGGACACTCAAGCTTCATTTCAACACCCTACACTTTCCTGTGACTTTCTGAATTTTAACAGCTTAGCGTACAGACTGCACATTTTCTCTTTCTCTCTCTCTCTCTCTCCTTCTTCTATCGCTTCCTAGCTTTTGCTCTCTGAATCTGTCCATAACAAAAACAAAACAAAGAACGAGAGAGAGAGAGAGAAAGAGATCTCAACAGCCCCAAAAAAAAAGTAAAAGAAAAAGAAAAAACTAGATTCACACGCATGCCCATATGCACAGTTTATCTTTGGCCCTTTCTCCTTCATTCTGCAGTCTCTCAGACTCGCGTGCACACACCCCAACACATCCCGCGCATGTTTCATTATTATACTTGAATTTCTGTTGCGCTCATCTACGCGCAGACAAACAACATTTTCACTACATATATATATATGTTCCACGACCGGCCTGCATTTGTGTTCGTATCTGAACTTTCGGTCATAAGAATGGTCGTAAGGTCCATTCGGCCTTTGTATTTTACATGCACCTTTACGTACGAAAAGGAGATACGTACGCATATGCAAGGCACCCTAGATTTGTGTACCCACGAAGAAAACATTTTGCCCATACTTTTCGCGAAAGGCACCTGGTCATTTCCCAAACCTTCCTTTTACGAACACCCCATCATATATATCTACCTGAAGAATTTGCTTGATCTGACTTGACAGCCTCGGTGAATGCCGGGAAGAAAATTCCTTTAATGGGGAGCTGGTTATGAGGTATTTAGGTCACAAGTTCACCAGTAGCGTCTACCGCAGGTTAGGCCGCTGACAGAAGCTTACCGGAAATTAATGTGCTGCAATTGGTTGACACGGCCAGGGCATTGTTTCATTAGCTGCGATCGACAGCGCTCAGCGCAGGACATCCGTCAAAGGCTTCAAAATCCTTTAAGCAGGTGTGACTAAGCGGTGCCATCATGGAGATGCTTTTGTCAGATATGCGCCGACTGTCGTCACCCCAGCGTCTGAATGCATCCTTGGGACATTTTTTAAAACTGACATTTAAAAGCGGAAACAAATTTCAAAATATGTCAGCATTCAATGTCTGACCTCTCTACAACGAAATTGGTATAGAAACTAACCCTTCCCAAAGTCCAAAGCGATCTTTCCCACCAGGCAATGGTCTCTGCCCATAACCTCTGTATTTTCTACCATCGTTTTTGCGCACGGTAACATGCTTGTTACGTCACTAGGAACAAATTTTGTGACGTGCCCACAATGAACTCAGATCATTAAAGGCAATGCGACACGACTGACGTTGCCCGTCGTCCAATCACAAACGGTAGGGCTACATTTTTATTTACTGAGTGGAACGACTTAGTTCAACCTTCCGTAGAGGCAAACAAAATATCATTTCGATTGATCCTCTCTAATCAGACACAAGTGGTCGTTCTTGTTTCGCTGAAAAGATTTAAAGGTTGGAGACATTTGTTGATCGAATTTGAATGATAATTTGTTGCAGACGCATTGATTAGTTAACTGCTTTATTTGCTTATTTGTATTTGTTGGGTTTGTTTTGTGTAGCTGTTTTGTATTTACTGAGGTTTATTTTCAGTCGATCTATCCAGTTGAGCCCGGTTTTAGTTCGATGACGTCAGATTCATTTAGGTATCTTTTTCTTTTTTTCAATATTTTGTAGGTACTAACTCACTGTTCTGTAAATACATGAAAAACCGAAATTTATTGACGGTCTGTATATTTCACAGACTATATTTCTGAGCGTATATTCTCTCTCTCACACACACACACACGCACACATTAAGATCACCAGGATTAGAAAACTTAAGCAAAGAAGATGATAAATCAACATGGCAGTGATGGTGAGTTCTTCCCAGATTGTCAGAATTTTAAAGTGACTTTCAAAGGCATTCTGCTTTGGTCGCACTTTTGCTGCAAGTCCTTAATGAATTCAGTTTATTGTCAATGGCTTGCATGCTTCAGATCAGGACAGACAATCAGCGGTGACTACGCGTATATTTCCAATACAGGCTGCAGAGTAATAGATTATTTTATTGTTTCTAAAACTCTCTCTGCTTGGTGTGTTAGCTGAAATAGACCGGGTGAGGCAGTTAAGTGAGATAAGCAGGTGTTTTCGGAGCTGACGCCAAGTGACCTGAAACACATGCAAGAGATCTAAACGTGTCAATAGGTCTATTCTTCACCGATAGATAATTATAATCTGATCTAATCTGCTCTTCAGAGTTTATGGTACCGCCATGAGACAGTGACGTAAGCGCCAACCTTCTGTTTCATCTTGATCGACGTCAGTCAATTTCAACAGCACGCATGCGCCGTCGGCCGCCATGCAATGCGCAGAGCGTGCAACCGCTGGGCTATGCACGCCTTTCAGGTCCTGGACGACTGCAGAGCTCATTATCGCAAAGGGGAAAAGCCTCCAACCGCTTGCCATTTGCACCCAGCTTGTCATGATCTCACCTCCATGACCTCTAGATCCCGTTCTGAAGGAAACTGCACGCAAATCTCTGCCTCATTACTGAATTAAAAAAAAAAAAACCTTTTCAGCTTATTTAATGCGTCAACGTTTTTTGGTTTTCTTCGTATCTTTCTTGTTCGGGGTAGAAGGGATAGGTAGAATGTGCGTGCCGTATATGTTTGCTTTCTCGGTTGGAAAGGCTCAGAAGTTTTCCTTCTGTGGCAGTTCTGCCATCATTGTGATATTTTCCTCTGGATTTTTCTGAACCATTTTCCCTTATTATTTGCGGGCTCCATTTTTTTGGCTGATAAAGTAGGAACTAGAGTCGCTAAAAATTCTACAAGGGCAAAGCTTTCTAGACAGCTTCATTTGATGTTCAGTTTTCTTGGTGTTTTGTCGCAATAATATTTACTGGATTTGTTTTGATGAGTTTCTCGCCGCTTTAGAGCCGATTTACACCTTTCAAAGGTGCACAGTGTACTTTGAAACACCTTGAAAAACCTTTTAAGCCTGGGGCCAGCCTGGATCTAGTCCTTCTCAGATAATTTCAGATAGCATCATGTTATGCGCGAACAACACAACAGCAGCCAGTCATGAGGACAGCAGCCATTTTCGATGTAGGAAACCATGACTGCGCTTGTAAAACTTTCGTTGGTTGGATGCCGAAACTTGGGTTGTTATCAGGCGTACTGCCCTCTTTCTGGCCACTGGAAATCTAGGTGCACGCTGCTTCTGAATTCTAGTTCTGGACGCTGCACAGACACTGTGTGTGTGTGTGTGTTTACGTATGCACAGGCAATATAAAAATGTCCATGCACCCCAACCCAGGCTGACCCGTAAAGGCCAGACGCGTTCTGCCTGGAGCTGCGGAAAACTGAAGACATCACACCCACCGCTTGGAGATGCCATGTGGCAGTACGAACGTCCTCCTGTAAAAACCTGATATCCGGATCGAGGTAAGTCGAGGCTGTACTGGATAGGCCCACGGTCCGTACCAGGAAGCAAAAACATGTAAAAAAAATTCTCACCTTTTGGCGGGTACTTCGTGTTTTTTAATCACATATATTGCCTAATCTGTGCTGCATGCAGAGCGCATAACGAGATCTTCAAACATGCCATCACCCTCTGACGACGCGAATCCGTAATGTGTTCGCACGTCCATTCACTCGTGCACCCATCTCTCTCTCTCTCTCTCTCTCTCTCTCTCACTGATTAGATTTACAATTATGTACAAAATATTCAAAGAAAAACATGAAAAGTAATATATCAAGATGAATCGCAAATAATCAGAAGGTATGTTTCGTACTTTACAAACTATAAATGATGCATGCTGGTGTTCATGGAACGCCTTCTGCAGTGCAGTCGTCGAAAGCCATTGGCACATGTTGTGACTTTTCTATATATCTGACCACCTGCGGGAAAATCTTTATGTGATTTCATCAGATAAAGAAAATTTCTCAAAGTTAAATTGATCTGAGGATGACTTAAGCGAGCTTCACTTGGTTTTACTATATCGATGGGTAATAAAATATCTCTTAGAAGTTTTATCGTCTGCAACATTTAGAAAAATTACTCGTTTCACGTGATTAGATCTGTCTGTAAATATCACCTTTCATTCGACTTAAGCGTGTAAGGTCGACTGTTTTCAGAGTTAGTAATGACAGCGCTGCATGGACTAAAAAAAAATCAGGCTGTACAAACCTTCGGGTGTCTCCAGACTGTCCGCTATAGGCCAGGGAAGAGTCAGTGCAATTCCATAAAAGTCTCATGAAAGCATACAACTGAAGACAGGAGCTGCACCTATCTTGCTAGCGCATGGCGTCAGTTTGATTGATAGCTGTCGATGTTTAAGCATTTTCGCCGTAATAAGTCGGTCAAACAATTAAATTAAAAATCTTCACCTGCATAAAACCTTTGAAAAGTACATTAAATATGGCATCTTCAGACATTATTTTAAGAAGTTCCACAAAAAATTGAAACATTGATGACAGATCTAAGTGTAATTATGGTTTTAGTGTCCGTTAAGCTGCCCTCACACTGTTCGACCAAGTCCAAGAACGTGGTGATAAAGAACTATGGTTGGCTGATCAGTCTGGCGTACGTGACGCCTTGCACACACGGAAGGATCAGGTATAATACACCTGATACAGGATGCGATACCTGATACAAGATAATTATTTGCTTCTTGGAAGGCACCAGGTCAAGGAGATAGCGTGGTATGAAAAAGACTGTGTTGCGATCATAGCCTTTATTTGCTCAGTGCGTCGCAAAACCGACAGACTGCTTTATTATGAGTGCGAATACTTAGGTATGACTACGAACTCGATCAAATCTTCCCTCAAACTCCCCTTCTTGGATTACCATCCCCTCTCCTCTATCAATAGCCCCCCTCCTCCCTCTACTGTAGTCACGTGTTCCTGCCCACAGACAAGGCTGTTTGAAACCAACAAGCGGAAAGTCGATCTTGATTTCTTTGGTGAGCATGTGCAGTGACGAACATTATATTACAGGGCATGAATTGCGGAGACTCTTGAAAAGGTAGAAAATAAGAAGAAACATGCTTTTGTTGTAGTTGACAGATCTGGGCCATTCGTGAAAAAATAGGGGCGAGGGCAGTGGGACGTCTGGTAGAATTCTTGTTTTGCAAAGCATTATTTCTGAAGAGGTCAAGGTGAAAACATTTTATGTAACACGGAAAAATTTTATTTACAAAAAGTCCTCGTGACGAACCCTCTCTGACCTCTCCGGTGCGGTCAAAGCCCGCCTCCCAAATTAAAGTGAGGAAATGTTTTCATTTATTACAGAGTTGGAGATGCGTGTTTCGTTCGGCGCAGATCCTGGTCATATTTCCGGGGTGGTATTGGGGTGGTCTATTTTGACTAGTAATTGTAGATCCTATCTCTGTATCGTTAAAGATTGAGTTACTGTCAATTGTACTTGGCAATAGATTTTTTGTGCGTTGTTGGTTTCTCACTAAAAGTAGTCGAGGAAAAGACATCTTAAACTCTTCATTTCTTGCTGTATTTTCTCGGTCCTTCATTGACTTACACACCTGTGGCTCATGCTTTTAACCATTCAGTTACTCCCAAACCATGTGATTGCAGTCTCAATGGGCAATGGCGTCTTCGTTCAAAAATATAGATGTCAACGTAATTTAGGAGAGGGGGTGGGGGGGGGCAAGATGAGCCTCGTAACCAAATTATGCTTCACGTTCCCTCAGTAGAAACTTTCCTTTCCTTTTACTGATAATATTTTCATTTCTATTCAATTGTTTCGCTTGGCAGTTCGATCTTTTTTGGATTTGTTGTTTTTGGTTAGTTCGGATAACCCGTTTAAATTTAATGTTCTGGGAATTGAGTCCTTGCAAAACGTTATATCCTCAAGATACATTTGATATTGTCCATTTCTAAATTTGACCACGCGGCCTCCACAAGCCAGTCCGATCTCTATAAACGAGCTATCCAGACCCCTCATTTTTTACAAGCAGGTTGTACTCTGGGATATGGAAGTGCATGGCCAAAGAATTAGCTCTTGCTTCACTGGCCTCCTCACCCGAAGGCGCTGGTTTGATTCCCATGTATCGCACCACCCTTCCCCTAATACCCAAGAGAGAGAGAGGGATGGGCACTGCCCTGACGATGTCTGTATATATGTAAACTACTAAATTTGTTCCAGAATAGCGGAGTTTTTCCGTCTCTGAAAACGCTGTTTCGGCGAACTTGGAATAAGCTATTCGTTCCTGGGGCAACCAAATAACTTAGTTATTACGGAATAACAAGGGAAAAATAGGCTATTCGGTTTTCGTGTTTAGGAAATTCAAGAAGCTTATCCCTGTCCTAGCGACTACATTGTGGTGGAAGTTAGCTATTCGAGTTTCTTGCATACGGGGCCTGGTTGTTGATCTTTAATTGCAGATGGGAAAGACGTGCGCGCATAGAAAAGTGATGTCAAAAACATATCCCTCGGTAAAGGCTTTTATCCTTTGAAGATTCAAAGATCGAGTGAGCAGGAAGAAAAGTCTTTTCTATGTGTTATGTGTTATTTTTCTTGTTATCGGAGCACATACAGAAAATTTTCTTTAAAAAGACCCTCTCGAGCCTTCAGGCGAATCCATTATAACCTTTATGACGTTTCAGCATGCTATGCTGTTTCTTATTTCTTTATATGTCCTTGGTGACCCTTGACCGTGACCTCCTAACGTAAGGTGCTATAGGGTGATCTTAGCACGTACGTTTGTCTCCATTTAAAAATGTGCGAGTCACGGGACAGTCTAAAAAAGGTGCAGCCTCTGACCTCATTTCAGTCTCTCACGTGATAGAACTGTCTGGTTTAAAAAATGACTATCTCGTGTATATATATATACGAGAGCTTGCTGTCATACTGTACGTCAGGTCCTACGATTAAAACTTTGTTTGCCTTTTTTGAATTCTTGTCCCCCCTCCCACACCCCCCCTGCACCCTTGGAATTGTGGGCTGGGGAGGGGGTTTAGGGTAATTTAATTGCTAACCGTCATATTAGCAACGAAGGTTACATCATGATGCGGAGAGAAGTGGGAGACGGTGTTGGTGGAGGAGGAGAGGGGGAGTACCGTAGCACCCTGAGACCCCCCCCCCATATTCTGGGAGGAAAAACGAAAAACTTGCTTAGAAAATGAGTTATCTTGAATCTTCTGCCGTCTGCCTTCTGTGAACTGTTTTGAAATCTGTAGGTGTTGGGGAGAAAAACTAAACTGGGATAGGGGTAGAAAAGTGGAAACTAGAGCCAGACTATTTGTTCTTTTTCTGCTTAAGAACATAAAGAAGTGTTTGATAA
Organism: Lanistes nyassanus; assembly: GCA_004794575.1. Lineage (NCBI taxonomy): Eukaryota > Metazoa > Mollusca > Gastropoda > Architaenioglossa > Ampullariidae > Lanistes > Lanistes nyassanus. Next base: position 232,084 of record SMGT01003590.1, on the reverse strand, counting down.
TAATTACCTAAACTGCTCTTTAAAAAAATAAACACCATGAGAGTTTATACAAATTACAGTTTATCCAAGGTAACCCACTGGATTTAGTCAGTTTACAGCTGATTATGCCTTCTGTCATCATGTTTTACCCGTCTGAATAATATGTTGTCAGAAAGTAGCCGGCATACCACAATTATTAAATTATTTTTGAAACAAAAATCGTGGTTGCCCGTGTGGACTACGGCGGCCAGTTCTGCAAGCAGATGCCACATGCAGAGAAAACACCTGTGGCGGATCTGACCACACGACATGCCGCTATATATATATATACTAGCCAGGGGGACCCGGCGCAGCCCGGTTTTGTTCTTTGATTAAAGAGCATGAAAAAGTCACGATTCTGCTTAGCCAATCAACGCGGAGAAGTCATAATCTTAAGCCTTACTCAGCCCATCCTACGTTTTCTCTAGCCCCCATCCCTACCCCCTACACCCCACCACTTCCCTAACCCCCACCCTACTCCTCCT
>SMGT01003590.1:209863-231444 GCA_004794575.1 Lanistes nyassanus | reverse complement strand
CCCAATCCTATCTCTTCTCCCCCTCCCCCGAAACACCCTCCGCCTGCCCCCTCCGCCGGAAACATCATCATCATCATCATCATCATCATCATCATCATCATCATCATCATCATCATCATCATCATCGACGACAACGACGACAATGCCCACAGAACACTCTCGATCTTGATCTGAAGCATGCATTTATATGAATGAGACGCTCACTACAAATTAAAATTTGGTGAGATAGTCACTACGTTTCGTGTCAGGGCGCGTACGTTATAGTCGAGCTTATAGCACAGACCTTACAAATATGTAAGCTGTGCTTATAGTGAGTGGCGGCCGGTCGTTTCGCCCAACCAGTTCACCCACCTCATCGGTCATTTCATCCTCACGCTTAAGTCGACTCGCCCTTCGAGCACTTATGAACTTATGAAAATATGCTCAGACTTGCTGGCCCCAGGCAGTCATGTGAGAGAGACACACAGAGAGAGAATTCGTTAGCAGACATGCATTTTATTGTAACGTAATAGACCATATGAAAGGTGACAAAGTGTGACCAAATGCAAACTCTGATGGCCGTGGGAACGACACACCTAGTTAGATGTGAGTAAACAGATCGCGAGGCTGGCGATTTTCGCGTACGACAGCTCTACCCCTAAGATACTCTCCCCTTTTTTTTTTATCTTGAACACTTGTGCACCGCCAAATCGGTGAGGGAGGTAGGCAATGCCGGTGGGTACTGGATTTTCATTGCCATTGTGATGACTGCCATAAGGCTTAAACAGCCAACTATTATTGGACTTCTACCGCAAAGAGGAAAATACATATCGCCAACTGGCGTTCTAAAATTTTTCTTAAATAAAATAACTAGTAAACTTTGGTTTGTTCTTTTTTGAAGAGATTAATTCTGTCAAACGCAGTAAAATTGCGAACATTCACTGATAATGTCCTGCAAGTTAGCAAAATAGAAACGCTTAAATGAAATGTTAAGGAAAGCCCAGCCACGAACATACGGCCTATGATTAACGAGTTCTTAATCCTGTAAATGGTGAATGAGTAATGTTTTCATAAAGACCGTCTTTGATGCCATCACGAACAAATAGTGTGAAGACAGCGTAAGCCGCAATGAAGAGGAATGTAGTCTGGGAGGACATTGTTTTCGAGTCGTTAGACGGCTGGCTTACAAAAGCGATGTCTACTTAGTGTCTACTCGCCTTGCCATCCACTAGATCGACAAACTAGGGTTCAGCCAAGGAAACCGTAGCAGGTCTGTTGTTGATCTGCCAGAATCTTGTACTGGCACATCTGTTGCATGAGTTGGTCGCTTTCATTTAGACCCGTTCTCCCCTCTACCCCCACCCTTCACTCCAACCCCTTCCCTTACCCCACCGCTACCTTTCCCTAATCCCCAGACCTGCTCCCCAGGAAACACCCTCCTCCTCTCTCCGAGACGTCATAATCTTAAGCATTACCCCGACCACGCCTACCCCTTTTGTAACCCCCAACCCTAACCCCTACCCTAACCCTCCTCCAAACCTCTACCCATCCCTAACCCCGGAAACACCCTAGGCCCGCTCCCTCAGAAACATAGGCCCCCTCCCCCAGAAACATAGTCCGGGTATAGAGCTCGCCATCTGATTACCTACACACAACCACAACGGTGACTTTTTCGTTTTGGCTTGTCAAGCGAGGCAAGGAAAAGTACTACTCTTGGGCAGACATTGTTTTCGAGTCGTTAGACGGCTGGCTTACAAAAGCAATGTCTACTTAGTGTCTACTCGCCTTGCCATCCACTAGATCGACAAACTAGGGTTCAGCCCAGAAAACCATAGCAGGTCTGTTGTTGATCTGCCAGAATCTTGTACTGGCACATCTGCTGCATGAGCTGGTCAGCTTTCATTCAGCTTTCTCTCCTCTACCCCCGACACCTCCGCACGCACACACGCACGCTTGTAACTACGATGCAAGACATTGATGTCACTTTTAATCGCTGCACACCACGAACCCTCTCAGCCGTCGGTGCTTTTCCGATCCTCACGCATGTGGTTAGGTTGGGCTCCTGAAGGATTGTATCAACGCTTTTTGTATCAACACAATCTCTGGTACGTAGAGTGCACACGACTCCGAGGGGGGGGGGGGCCTCAATTTTGGAAAGGAAGATATGGGGTGGGGGGGGGGGGTATGGTGATATATAGAACTGAGGATGAGGGGCGGCAGAAATCGCGAGGGTATTGGATTGGAGAGAGACCCCTCCACCCCCGAAAAAAAAAAACCAACCAAGCAAACAAAAAATCCCAAAGACTGGGGTGAAGGGTAAAACGAGGTAGAGAGAAAAATCCAGGGAGAGTATAGAACATCTAGGAAGTATGGTTGGCCAATACGGTTACATGGGGCAAATTACTCCTCAGAGAAATTACTTTCAGTAGTGGAATTGGATCCAATGAGAGCTCACGGCTGTGGTCACGAGAGATGTATTTCACCTAGGTGAATCGTATTTACATCTACAATTGAATTCGTCGCAAATCTGAACATGGCTTTCATTGAAACGATAACGACATCATTTTATCTAGCGCACACTGCTCACAATGACTGACGCATTGTTGAAACAAGCGTTTCAAGTAATGAAGGCAATGTGCTTCAGTCAGGGCTGGAACCGTTTGAAGTCATACTGGGACTCGAGAAAACAGTTTCAAACAGACGACTGTTATTCGTACTGTGAAATCGTCACGCCTCCACGAAAGTTGATTTCACCTCAGTGAAATAGGTCAGGTGAAAACAACTGTGATCAGTGACTGGCTGCAATTTCAACGAGGTAAAATAAAATTATTTCTTCCAGGAGCAATTCGCCTTATGTGACCGACTGCCTCGCTGGTCTAGTGGTCTTTATTTTCAACACTGGCACTGTAGGGAAAAGGACTAGGACTAGGACTGGTGTCAGTATAATGTGACTGGGTGGGACTGAAGCCTGTGTTGCGACAGCAGTCCCAGTGCAGCACTGCAACGCCCATGACGTTCTGCCGTTAGAGAAACAAGCAGGGATGCATGTTGCCTATATTTTAAGAAATGAAAGCGATGTATTAAGCAACTAAAGCGTGAATATGTAGAATGAAGGGGAAATCAAACATCTGCTGAAGTTACCCACGACCTTGTTCTTCCTTTAAAGTCTGATGCTAGCTAATATTTACATTAATTCTCCAGGTACATAGATCAATCCTCCTGGTCGGGGGCTCTCCGGAGCGTCGGGACTTTTCGCGCCGTCTCAGTCCGCTGGGCTGCCAGAGTGTCAGGAGTCGGAAATGCAGCCCAAAACGGGTGGTGAACTCCGTCTAAGGCTCAATAACCCACAAACCATCGAAACAGTACAGATATACCTGCTGACACACGTCACCCTTCCGTAGGGCGAAATGCGAAGACCTAGCCATTGCTTTTTTCCCCAAAGTTTCAAGGCATCTTCTTCGCTGCGTCTTCAAAACTGCTTGGGTCGCAAAGAGGCAGTTAATACAAGCATGTTCAACGTGCCATCTTTCTCTCAATTGGGCGTTTACGACCCCGCGTGCACATGCACCTAGACACACACCAGTCTCACAAAGACCCATACTTTGTGGGTAAAAAACAAAACAGCTATCTTGGTCACTTTATTTTCAACAACCAACGGAAATATCTTGTTTTCTCCCTCTCTCCAAGGAGCAAATCGTACATTTTTTTCTTTTACCAAATTCTTTTTATCTGCAACTCGCTAAAATATCATTACAAATCCGCTCACGGCGCTTCATATAGTTGTCCTTTGTCCTAGCCCGTCCTGTTTTGCATGTAGGGTAAGGGCGTGCATATGTCGAGGGGTAATCTCGAGAGCTAGGGCTGGTTGTTTGGTTTAGAGGGACAGTACTTCCACTTAGCGGTGGTTTCGCACTAGTGGGGGGATGGGGCCCTATTACTGAGCTATGCACTGAAAGAACCACCAGACTAATAGCTGCAGTAAGATGGCCAGTGGGTACAGACAGTTTAATGCGCGGGCAATGGCCGAATGGAGTCTGCAGGAAATAATCCTTGGCTACACCTGGATACGAACCAGCAGCCTTCCACCTGCCAGTGCACAGCTCTAGCGACTGAGCTATCCAGGCCCCCGCTAGCTAGGGCTTGACATCGCCCACCAGTTTAAATGAGGGCGACAGGCGTGAACTCTGGGAATCAAGACGTCTGTCCTGCTGATGGCGTTACAATGGCACCTGCACTTAGAAATGAGTGCGGGCATTTCCACTTCCTTGTCAAATCTTCTGCTCGTTTCTCGCGTCCTTTCTTCTTTCTAGTATGTCACCCTATTGCTTGGGCTTAAATTTTGGCAAAAAAAAAGGTGGGGTGGGGGGAGTAACTTGCACTTCATGCTTCCAGTCGGTGGTTAGGTGTAAAGTACGAATTATTCCGACTCTACAGTGCAAAAATTTGGCCTTTCAAAACTGAGCCTTTTTAACCAGATATGCTGCCCCTTAAGGGGCCGTTACATTTAGTGATTCACCAGCGATTTATCATGCCACATCTCAGCGATTCAGTGCCGATAGGGGTCGCGCAGTCCCTCGCCGATCGAGTCGCTGACACGGTCTTTACCGGCTGCTCTGTTGCCGAGCTACTGGCGAGCAATCCAGGTCGCTCACTTCCAACAACCGTGTGGCAGCTATAGCCCCAGCGACTGGCCAAAAAGCGATCCGGGTCACCGACTGAGATCAGCGATTCGGATCGCTCGCCCAGTCGCTTAACTTAAATGCGACAGCCCTTTAACTTAAGAACATTTCAAGAGGTACTACATAACACAGTGTAAGCAATGAATTCCCACATTATCTGCTTCTTTTTAGTCATGGTAATACTCTGATAAGCGACATGCTCTCTAACTGCATCCATGAATGTCTATTAATGAAATGGTACAAACACCATGATGGGTTATGTCCAGAGCTTCGACTGGGCACATTTTAGCAATTTAAGTTTCCAGAAAACGTATTACTTTCAGTGCAGTATGATACACATTACATACAGCTGCCTGCCTGAATGAAAACAGGCAAGTGCAACAGTAAATTTTCTTTACCTAGCAACAATTGAATAGCCAGGAACTACATTGTTACTCTACATGAAACAGGAACACCAGAATCTAATCCAATTTATTGAATCAGTCTGTGCAAAAGGAAACGAAAACAGAACCCTGTTAAAGACTTGCCAACAAGTTTCGTGTTTAACAGTGTACTCACGTTCACAACACCTTAAAACCTGTGTGGCTGGTGGTACTTGAACTGGCATATATATGACTAAAGTATAATCTGTATGTGATGAAAACAGTTTCTTATATTCTACAACAACAAAAATTACGCTACACGTATTTGTAGCAACAGCTGACAATATTTCAACCATAACGATTAGTGAAAAAATACATGGCTTTTAGTTGTAAAAAAGTTTTGTGGTCCAATACAGTTAATTTAAACAGCTACAGCAGTGTGTAATATGAACACCGAGAAAAAAACAAACAAGACAAACCCACCAAATGTCTCTGTTGTGGTAGTTACTTAAAAATGCAGACAAACATTATCTAGAATCATGCAATATCTGGGCTGCCTTGGCTATGGCTTGGCCATACAATGTTTTGACGAGCCTTCAATCGTACAATGTCTTAGCTAGCTTCCCAATATCATGTTCCATGTTCATTTTTTTCCTCCATCACTTGTGTTCCACAAAATATTTGCCATTTTTACAAAGTTGAGGTCTGCCTGGCTGGCATTTTAAGGCCTTCTGTCTGTAATTGTCGAATCCTTTTCACTTCCAGTTAGACATTTCCTTTCTCTGGTGTGGTGTCAGACACAACTTTCACATCTCCAGCCGTCATGGCTTAATCAGTTTCTCCATTTTTGGTTGGGCTTTAATAAACCACCCTACCCCAACTGAAAAATAAAAATCTACAAACACGTTAAATAAAATATTTGTTAGTCTCCAGTTTGAAAAATTTGAGTTTGTCGTTGCTTCAACAAGTCTCCAATCTCTTATTTGACCACGGCCACATGTCAGCCTAAGCTTCATAAATCTTCAGAGAATGTGGGTGGATAAACTGACCAGAACCCAGACAGCAGCAGGAATCCCGTTACCTTTCAATGCAAGACCAGGTAAGTGCAACGCTACTGGCAGTCTGCTTGTCCTATAATCAAGTTTTAAACACCATTAGTAATGTGAAAGAAACATTTTATGCCTTTAAACCGTCAGCGTGAAATAAAGCCACTCTGAGATCTCGTAAGCAGAGTTAATTATTTAAATTGCCGGTGGCAAGGTGTACTGACCACCACCAGGCTCATCAGGTTGTGAAAATGGAGTGACCAAGACCCCTACACCATACAATGCAGGATGAAAAAGTAAAGCAAAACTAAGCCAGGGTGGGAGGGTTACAAAGCCCAGGGTAGTCATTAAGGATATTTCAGCAAGCCATCTACCAAACCCAAGAAAAAGGTTATAAGACAAATATTAGATACTCAGGAGAAAGTGTAAACAGAAAATAAAGGATACAAGATAGACAAATATTAGATACTCAGGAGAAAGTGTAAACAGAAAATAAAGGATACAAGATAGAGAAATATTAGATAATAGGAGAAAGTGTAAACAGAAAATAAAGGATACGAGATAGACAAATATTAGATAATAGGAGAAAGTGTAAACAGAAAATAAAGGTTACGAGATAGACAAATATTAGATACTCAGGAGAAAGTGTAAACAGAAAATAAAGGATACGAGATAGACAAATATTAGATACTCAGGAGAAAGTGTAAACAGAAAATAAAGGATACAAGATAGACAAATAGCAGATAATTAGGAAAAAATAATTTTTAAGTGCCATTTCCCATGATACCGGTGGATGAAGACGGGGAGGGAGTTGCAGCCCAAATAAAGGAATAGGGTATTAATCCTGGCAGCAGGAATGATGAAATCTTTAGAAAAAAATGCTCTGTTTAAGGCTGTTTTGCGGAAAATATAATATGTATATGGGACCCTTGAATCCTTAACACCAAATAAAAAATACTTTATTGTACCCCTCACCACTCCTATCACCATCACCCAAAAACATTTTGATCACCTCATGTCTTTGATTGCCAAATATTTCCCCAAATCCATCCAATATTGTTATACTTTCGCACTTTAGTGACGACTATCTCGAGGATGTCCTAAATCTCTATGGTGCTCACAATTCATGGACAAATATTGTGAAGACCCCTGATGCTAAGGCTTACATCTCGATTTGCCAAGTAATCCCATGTGACTATCAGCTACCTGGATTCATATTGGATGTTGAGAATTATTTCATTTTAACCTCTGCAATGATCCTTACACTTAAAGTTTGAAACACGCGCCTATCTTACTTTACTGCACCCCGTAGCTTCTGCACTATCTTTAATAAGTTTTTGTCTCCTCTGTTTAACACGGTTTTCTTCTTGTTTAACAAACTTGTAAGAAGCGTTCTCATTTACATATAAAATAAAACAAATGTTTAACACAAAAAGGTGATTATAGATTGAAACCAAACTTTAAAAAAAAAATCTATGTGAATCTACAGGCTAGGACTACTATACAACGATTAAGAATAAAAGAAAAAGCACAGGTCAGTTGAATGCCGTCACGTGTATGACAACTGTCATTTTCCATTCACCCTCCCATCGAGGATGAAAATGTGGGTATATCATTCTTCAAACATACTGAGCTGCTGATTAGAATAACACCACCGCTGTTACGCTTTAATAATAAGCCACATTTTGGCTCTTGTGTGAAAAATCCTGGTTGTTTGGATCCTAGCATACAATCAGAAATTAGACTGGTTTAGTCACAAGTTTCCCTCAGTTTAAAATTTAGAAAACTGGTCTTTCAAATTCAATGAGCAAAACTTTCCCACAACATTTAAAAGTAATGATTTTTGTTTAAATATTCGAGGAAGTTTAAAACCTGTTTAATGTTGTTGAATTATGAATGGTCACATATTTTTGATGTTAAAATTAAGACAATAGTGAGGCATCACCTGGTCCTGCATTGCCAGTACTCGTCATCCTTTTGTCATTGCCATGGTCATCAACGCCCGTCTTTGGTAACAGATGACTGTCACATGCATTATCAAAAGTTTCTCACGCGATTAGTGACTTTTCCTAAATCCATTTAAAAAAAAGACTAATTTAAAAAAAAACCACAGCATCGTCCTCTGTTGCTGAAGTTGATATCTACAAAAATGCCAACTCAAATTTTGTCAAACTACCTCTCATCAGATTTTCAGTTTTCTTCTTTTTTGTGCTTCAACAGAAAAAAGGTTAGCGTTTTGGATTCAAAAATTTGATTATTTCCCACGATGCACGGACAGTGTTCTGTTAACTAAAGACTTGAAAGTTTCTTTCAATCTCCATGACGGAAGATTAATGAAGAAGACTGGAGAATCAGGCAAGGGCAGCCTGCAGGTTCTGGTAAGTGCAGTTGGACCGACCACAGATGGGCTCTGGCCGATAGAGCTGGTCCAGCGACAGATCCCTCTGACAACTCTCGCAGGCCTTTGGGTGGACCTGCTTATGCATGGGCAAGCCCAGACGACGCCAGACAGTGGCCACTGACTCTACAAAGTAGTCCATCATCTCTGGAGTGTGGTGGGCAGTGGGTGCAAGGCGCAAACGTTCACTGCCGCGGGCGACGGTTGGGTAGTTGATGGACTGGACGTAGATGCCGAAGTCATTTATAAGTGTGCTGGAGGCTTCTGTGCATTTTTCTGCATCACCAACCTAAAGGCCAAGACAAGAGGCTTTCTGACAACACCATGTTAAATAATTTCTTTAAAACCCATGACCAAAAAAAGATCTCAACACCAAATAATCAACAGTTTCTCATCAGACTTTCATGTGGTGTGAGGGTGCCTGAAGGTAAAATGAGGAATTAGTGTGATAAGCCTGAACACACATCACAAACATTTGTCTTCAAAATTTGTCAGGAAGAAGTCACTGTTACAAAGATTAAAACCAGACTACGAAAATATCTGCTCTCTTAAAATGGCTGTTCTTCATGACAAACAACACTCAGTTACTCAGCAGCCGTGTGATGTATAAAGACCCCATTAGCTGTATTGTTAAAGTCAACTGTTGTCTATATCAAAGCACTGCCATTACAAAACTAGTAAAAGAGAGATTGTAATCCTGAACACAACTTACACGAATTGGTATAATATGGCTCGGACTATGCATGGCAGGTATCCCAGCTGCTATAAGCTTCTCGCGGATGTAACGTACATTCTTCTGCTGCCTGGCTCGCAGTTCTCTCCCTTCATCACTTGCCAACACCTGAAAGACAGCCATTGTCAGATTATATGATGCAATATTTTACCACATGACAAAGAGTTACCTCTTTCCACAATATGCTACCGCAGACCTGCGGCTGCAGATCTGGAAAAATGTGCTTTCTTAATTATAGGTGCAAATATCAATTTTGTGATGCCACTTTTAGTTGAAATTTGAAGATAGAAAGTATTATGATTTAAATTAGAACATGTGACCCAAAGATGACAGTATTTTATTTCTCCATGTTAAGTAATCTGTATTCATGAACAGTGCAAGAAACCCCCATTACAGTTTTTTTTTTTGGAGGGTGATGTTGTGATGAACGAGTGTCATTTAAATCTTAATATTAACAATCCTGCACAAATGACCGCAGGAAATGAGATGACTACATGCAGAAAAGCATGCACATACATGTGCAGACTCATGTGCACGCAAACACGCATGCATGCAGACAGACCAAACACAAAATAACAGCAGCCTGTAAACAATTTCAGAACATGTTTCCTGATCAGACCTACCCTGATTGCTGCAAGCGCGCCTGACAGGATGGTAGGGGGTAGAGAAGTGGTGAAGATAAAACCAGACCCATAGCTTCGTATCATGTCCACCATGTTTGCAGAGCCCACAATGTAGCCTCCCATGTTGCCATATGCTTTGCCTACACAGAGACACAGCCATGTGCATCCATGCATGCATGCACACACAAAATTCAGAAAAAAAAACCCTGTGACTTTTAATAGGATAATGGCAAACTTTACAGGTGTCTGTATGTGCAATCACAACAGAATTTATAACCTGCGTGAAGGTAAAGGTTGCCCTGTGATCTTTGAAGGATGTAACAGTGGGGGTGTGTGAGACCCTCACTCTTCTGTGGGTCAGCATTTTAAAGGCAATGCCCACCTCCTCTCCATCGCTGCATAATTACTTTCACTCTTCTGTGGGCCAGCATTTTAGAGGCAATGCCCACCTCCTCTCCATCACTGCGTAATAACTCTCTCTTCTGTGGGCCAGCATTTTAAAGGCAATGCCCACCTCCTCTCCATCACTGCCTAATTACCTTCATGGACCCACGGGTGAGGTACCCAGCTGGGTCAACTGGGGAAAGTGTGCTGCGGTGCACGGGTATCGAACCAGCACCTTCCAGATTGCAATCCACTGCTCTAACCACTCAGCCCACTGCTTCCCCAACCTGCAGTAAGGTTGACTTTAAAAAAGAGAAATCCCACGATCAGCACAAACCAAACTAACTGTAAATCTGCCACACCATTAGCTGCAGACACTCACCAAGGGTGCCAGAGATGATATCCATCTTGTGCAGGCAGCCATCCTGCTCACCAACACCTGCTCCATGTTCTCCATACAGCCCCACAGCATGCACCTCGTCCACAAAGGTTATGGCGCCATACTTGTGAGCTACATCGCACAGCTCGTTGGTCGGACAAATGGACCCTGTAAACACCACGTCTAGGTTGGGAGGCAACAACAGCAGCAGCAGTTCAGGTGGGAGTGCCACACTACCATTGTCAGTTCTATCATGGATTTGAGATTTTTCATAAGCAAGTAAGAACGTTATTCATGTACAGTGAAACTGTTATGTGGCAGTAGAATTTGGGATGGTCATCAAATATCAGCAACGGATACTGATGTTTTCACATACATGCAAAACACACTAGTGTATTTAGAATGGAGTACCACTAAAATATGAGGGGTTACAATAATGCAGCATGACACAGGGGTATATGGAACATGAACATCACATGAAGGTGATGCTATCATGCACACTTGTGTCAGTCTGCAACATTTTAACCCCTTTTATTTCAAGCATAAACCATTTTATGTGCCATATCATGTTCTGTAAGCACAGCTCCTCTCTTACCATCCATAGAATGGACGGTTTCAAAGGCCACAATCTTTGGCACACTGGGGTCCACCTCCTTCAGCAATTTTTCAAGATGCTCTGGGTCGTTGTGGTGGAAAATGTGTTTCTTTGCCCCGCTGTTACGTATTCCTTGGATCATCGAAGCATGGTTTCCAGCATCCGAGAAGAAGTGCATTCCTGCAAAGCAAGATCTGTCAACATTAAATTTACAGTTACATATCTTCACGTATTTGCTTCACAACTACACCAATGTACACCAACGCAAGTGTGATGAAGCGGGTTCGCTTCGCAACTTTCCTCTCTCTCTCTCTTCCAACAGAGGGGCAGGTCTTTTGTTGAAGCTCGCGCTACATACTTTATTGAGTGCCGCCGCTGTTGCTGCCCAGCACTGTCCGTCGGCCCACGGCTCACTGCCCTTTGTCCGGCATGCTACCCGCATTTACCGGGTGGGAGCGAGCCACAACAGAACCATTGCCAGCAACAGCACAGCTAGTGGGTGAAAGTGCGGTGCGTAGCACATTTTGTGTTTGTTGTGCGCACAAAAGTATGGGTAAAAAAGCAAAGAAAATATATATACAAGAACATGAAAATATGTGATGAATACGGTGCGCTCTGTTCTTCTGTTGGTGTTAAGGAAAGTTAAGTAGAGTGGTGATGAAATAGAGATAATTACATTAAAAGGCAGTTAAACTAGCTAATGTGAATAGATAAAGAAAAGAAATATGCCTACAAACTAACCTAATCTATTAAGATGTTTGATGAATTTACTATCTGAAGAAAGAGTATATCGAGTGGAATCACAGGGTGTAAGTTGTTGGTATCTGTAACTATTCTAGAAGGAGATAGAAGTGTCTAAAGAGAGTGAGCCTAGCACAGCAAGTATGAGATGCCACAGCGCGTCACAATCACTTGTCGCTGGCGGTACCCAGCCTGTAACCTGATATCACCCGCTGTGAGCGGGTGGTGGCAAAACCGTCTCCGTGATGGCTGCGTCCATCACACAAGAATGTTTTCCCCTTCTGTATAAATTAAAAGCTCAAAATGAGCAGTAGTGACTTTTGATTGTCTGATAATCAATGACATGAGATTTGAAACAACCCCTTCATTTATGCTTTTGATTCTCTTTAAAGACTTTCCTACTGTTCTGCATCATCCAAATTTGTCTCTGAAAATGGACTTTGAAAAACGGCTTAATGTAAATCCCAGAAAGATCATAATAATCGATTAATTTTGTGGACAATTTCCAAAAAAACACGGAAAATGAAATATAATAGGCAGCTCTGCTGTTTGAATGTCTTACCTGGCAGCGCCTTGCCTAGGGTGAAAAGTGTGGTGTCGTTGGCCACATAGCAAGAGCTAAAGACAAGGCCTGCCTCCTTCTGGTGCAGTTTGGCCACCTCTCGCTCCAACTCTTCATGGAGAGGCGAGTTCCCTGAGATGTTCCGGGTGCCACCTGCACCTGCTCCATGCTTTTCCAGTGCTTCCCTGCACACAGAGGGGTAACAAAATGAAAAAAAAAAAAATCTCATGATTTGAACATGCATTGTACAGCAAGAACAGTAAACCAAAGTTTGTATTTTAAAACACCTTTCAGATGCCTCACCAAGAAAACAAACCTTGAACAGAATTAATGGTTTCCACAGAAAATACTTTAGAGCTTTGCTCCTTCATCTTGAAAAACTCAAAAATTTTCAAAAGCATTTTTACTGGATTTGAAAAAAAAAACAACATACCCCTGTAACAAGACAACTGCTGTGCATCATACCTGACTGCCTTGATGACAGCAGGATGCCAGCTCATCCCATGATAGTCGTTGCTGCACCACACCGTAATGTCCTTCTCTTCGCCAGTGTGCTCCTTGGCGTATGGAAACCTGCTCGCGTTCCGCATCACTTTGCGAAATGTGCGGTAGGTGTGGTCCTGCTTCTTCTTATCCAGCTCTCGCGCAAAGAAGTTCTCGTAGTCAAAAGCGGCAGCAGTCACTGAAAGGATAAAACACATGAAATAACAAGCAGCTTTGAAGTGACATGGGATTTCAGTCTATAATTTTCTGCTTCAATCCTTATTTCAATATATTAGGGGCATGTGACGACAGACACAATAACTCCCAGCTCTCTAGTGTGGAGGTTCCTCTGCTTAAAGGTAGGAGCTGTAAGTTGTGTGAAATAAGCAGCTTTGAAATAACATGGAATGTCAGCCTCAATTTTTTAGCCTGAATGCTCATTCCAAAAGATCACGGTGTGCATGTGCTTGTGTGCAGCTGCGTTAAAATACAGCTGGTTATGGGGTACCTAGAGAAATGTGAATCCGGAAACTACTGCTGACCTTTTGGAAGATCTTCGGGGTCTTCCTCCATGACAATGGTGTCATCCTGCTGGGCTTGGCTAGCCATGCGCACAGTGACCTCATTCTGCAGAAAAGGGCACTTGGGCTGACCTGCAATCCAACAATTCAAGCAGTCAGCTATTTACACTCATCAAAACCCCTGAGTTTTTATTCTTAGGGATAGTTTGGTCCTGAAGACCTTTCTCAAGGGCCTTGTCAAAAAAAAAATCTAGCAGAAAGGCAGGAAAAATGCTTTTCATAAGTGTAATATTCACCACATAAACTGTATTCACTAACCCTCCAAACAACATGTTGAATGATATTGGTTTCCAGAGTTTCTTGAGGTTTTGGTCCAAATTAAACTTAAAACACATCAAAGTATCAAGCATCACCAACACCACCACAGCCAACTTCTGTTGCATACTAAGTATTACTTTAGCCAAGACAGTTGATATTTTTATTGACATACTTTCAGCCAGACTGGCCCCAGATGGTGAGACGTTGGTTGAGGCTGTGCGGCTCGTGCTGGTGGTGTTGCTGGAGCTGGTGGGTGTCCCAGCCATGGAAGCATGGTTGGCCACGGTGGCGTGCGCCATCACAGGACAGCGCTTGGCAATGCTCAGCAGCTGAGGCGCATACTGGCGGACAGCACTCAGCGAGAACTTGTTCAGGAATGGGCAAGCAATGGTGTTCATCTTCCCTCTCCTTCAAATGAACATTGAACTGTCATGGAATAACTACATTTGCAGTTCTCATGAATACAAAAACAGGATTAACTGATTATGTATTAATTTGACCTATTCTGGTGAAATACATACACTGTAGATGCTTTACTGTGATTAGCCGACTTTCCCTCTAAAAATAATAAAATGCTTGCATGAGCAGAGTAATATTTAACGACAAGGAAGCCATGCCAAGTGCTGTTTTTAGCAAATCCAATACCACAAAGCTGCCATCAGGTGAAGGAAAAGAAATCATGCCGAAAACCTCCAAACAAAAAAAACTAGAAAGCTTGTTCAAACAACCCTTGAATTTGGGCCTTGGCCAAACCCCACACAAGAGCTAGACAGAAGATTCTGCAGACTTACGGTGTAAGCGCTCTGTTAAATTCACCTGAAGCATTTAAATTTGGACTGTATACAGTTTTTCAGTTCGAGAGATTTTTGTCAGCAGGAACTCTAATCTATCAAGAAGCCCTTAACGACCACTGAAAGTCTTATCATATCAAGCAGTACTTAAACTAAAGCATATTGCAATTTTCCCAACAAGCAACTCACAGGGAAAATCTTATCAAGCAGCGCTTTATCTAAAACATACTGCAATCTTCCCAATAGGCAATGACCAGGTGAACTGATAACTGTTGTTAACCAGTGATAAATACGAATTGAGGTAAAGAAAAAAAATGCAGTAAAAGGTCAAGCAACGAATGACTAAAGCGATGCCAATTTGTTGCTAATGCAGCCAGACAAACTGGAACAAAACTTCTGTATGGTTTCCTTGCAAGACTTGTATTACTTTTTAAAGTTTTTTTTTAAGTTGGGGGATCCTTTCAAAGCATTAGAAATGATTGACTACATCGGTTTGTATCTTCTTGTCGCACGCAGAACTATCGACATATTTCCTAACGTGAACGAAATATACACGCATTTGTAAAACTAGAAACGGATAAGAACGATCATGGAAGTGCCAAACTAGGCCTGTACCATGGTGCTAAAATCCCTTTCTACAAGCCGCTTGTGTAGACTGCTGCACGGGTGGAGTCGTGTGCAGCCAGGCTGACGCCTGCGCAAGATAAACAGTGGTTCACTCTGTCGACCCAAATCTGCGGTGTGCCCAGCTCGGCAGCACGGATAGACACTCAAAGAGCTTCAGTCACCTGAGAAGCCTCTGAAGAAAAATAAATCTGAACTAACGAGAAAGTAGGTGCGTTCGCCAGCCCAGGATTCGCATCCCCCGGGTCTTTGCCTCTACGTCACCACAAAAAGCCTCCTGTGAAGTTCCTGGGGCGATAAAAACATAATTGACGTGCATGGGTGTGCGCGCGCGAGCGTGTGGATGGGGGGGGGGGGGAATATGGGATAAGTGAGGAGTGACCATGACGCAGCTTGTTCATAATGAAACCATTTATCTCTTGCAAGTATGTGCCAATACGTGCACGCGTGTGCGTGTGCATGTGTTAGAAGGTATACTTTTATAGTGATTTCACTTTGGCCATCTAGGTCAATCTGTTCACTATGTAAACACCAGTCACAGAATAGGTAATGTCCTCCATATGGGAATAATGATGAATCGATTTAAAAATTATACATCTCTGATCTGTCAGGCCACATCTTTCTTGTTTGGTTGGGATTTTTTTTGCCGACTCCCGTACTCCTATCAAACAAACAAACAAAACCCCAACAACCACCCAGGCCAGTGGAAATCAAAAGTAGGCTAGTAAATTTCAAAAGTTATCTGCCAGCGGGATACTGACCATTTTGAAACTTCTCCACCCCTGATCACAGGGGCCAACATCAAACATCAAAGGCACCACCGCCCCCCCCCCCACACACACACACCCCCTTTCATCCCACATTCGCCCCGCACTTCTCGGTTCTGCAGCTTGCACCCACACGACCCTAAAGAGTCCTTTCTTCGACTCCGATCTCAACGGGAACTCTTACGCAACTGCTTCTGACATCCAGGTCAGCAAACATGAGTCAGAAGCACGCGCCTTGCTTGTGTAACATCCTCACACGTGTGCATCAAAAAGGTCTGACGCAGCCGAGCTTCCCAAACTACACGGAGACGACAAACGGTTCTCCTCTTGCCGACTACGGAACGTCTCCGTCCCAGGTACTCACCAAACATGTTCCAAGGTACGAGCTACCCGGTAGTGACCCGGATCCCCGGAGTGTTGTGGTCACGTGATCAAAGACGACGCGTGATCTTGCCAACCGCGTTGACTAGTTAGGACGGGTGTACCCACACATGATGGGGGATCCCAACCCCAACTTTTTCGCTGTCTACCCCGAGAATGGTTTGCTTCCGCTTCTGAAGCCCATGTCCATTGAACGCTCTATCTCTCCGTGCCAACTCGAACTTGCAGCGGTAAGAATGATCGGTAAGAACTGTCTTCACCTCTCGCTCTACCCTCCCGTTTGCACTCAGGTGGTTTATAAATTATGTCTCCTCCTGTAAAGTACAAGGTAAATAAATACTTCCCCCAACGCTACCACCACACACTTTTGTTTTAGAGTTCTTTGTGTACTGCTGTCTCTCGTGGACAAGTCATCAAGAGCACAAGCACAGCAAGAGTGGGGGTCCGACTGTAAAGAGGTACAGAGGGTCGTGGATTCGCGTCTCGTGTCAAGACACAAATCTTCTCTGCACGCAGCATCTGTTTACAGGCTGACCATTGGGGACACCCCTTTACTAGGCCGGGGGTTCCCGCCCCTTGTCTATCCTTGCAGAGAGTCTGCCAAATCGATGGTCGCTTGCAGGACACAATATTCCGTGGTATTAGGTTGCCTAACGCCGAGTCAGCAGCTCAGTGTATAATTATGGCGGGAGTCGCTTGCAGGACACAATATTCCGTGGTATTAGGTTGCCTAACGCCGAGTCAGCAGCTCAGTGTATAATTATGGCGCTTGCCATGTCCCTCTATAACTGCTGCTTGAAAATGATAAGTCCCACTTCGCAAAGCGTTTTCACAGTTTTATTTTATTATTTTTTTGGTATGAATCAATGACTAAGCAACGAGAAATTCTTCTTTCCATTTTTTTTAAACACCTGCCAATATTTCGACCAAACTGTCCATCCGCCTCTAACAGGATGAACTGAGAAATGACTCTCCAAACAAAGCGATCGTAATTTGATATGAAACCCCACCCCCACCAACGATTATGGGCCACAAATTCCTGTCTATTTATACGACCCATCAGGCGGGCGGGGTGAGAAGGGGTGAGCGAAGCGACACGAAATAAACTTAAACCCGGAAAAACTCAGTTGGGCGTCAGCCAATCCCAGCTAATTTAAAAACAACGCGGATGATGCCCTAGCCCCTAGGGGACGATCTCGATCCTTTTTTCAAAGGAGATTATTTTTAATGTGCAGGTGCTGTCGTCAGGTGCAATCATCTCAATATACCTGATGGTTTTTCCTGATTCAGGTGAGAATGCATTTTCTGGGAACATCCGCTATAAATATACGTGACATTGGACTTTCCTCGGCAAACATTTCTTGAAATGGATCGGTTGTTGTTCGGGAAAAATGCCCAAATTATGTTTTGTTGTAATTTAGACTCTCAAACAAAGAAGACCTGCACGCTTTTGTAGCTATGGCGAACGCCTGTAACTGAAAGATGCGTTTTATGGGAAATGGAACGCAGATCAAAGAGTTAAATATAATGCACTGCTCACGAAAAGCAGACAGCGAATTACTTAGTGATAACATTTACACAGGATGCGAAAGACCGGAAATGCCGAAGAACACGCGGCATCAATTAAACTGCAACCGTCGTTCTGCCAAGGCCGACAAGCAAAAGTACACCTGCTTGAAAAAGCATTTGCCTCCACTCGAATATCTGCACGTTCGTGAACGTGGAATAATCACCCAGACCGAAACTCGATCGTTTACTAACATTTTGGCAAGCTTGCATCTGAAAGCATTTAAGAGAGGTCGGAATTTAATTTCTTTTTCTCAGGGCTCCGACAGAGAGGGAGGGAAACCGGCTTGTACCTGGAT
Source organism: Lanistes nyassanus (assembly GCA_004794575.1). Taxonomy (NCBI): domain Eukaryota; kingdom Metazoa; phylum Mollusca; class Gastropoda; order Architaenioglossa; family Ampullariidae; genus Lanistes; species Lanistes nyassanus. Next base: position 213,213 of record SMGT01003590.1, on the reverse strand, counting down.
AATAGCAGAAAGGAATGTGAAGGTCTCGAGGGCACTCTAAGGAGATCGCCTTGTCTCGTGGGTTCACTGTTGTTTCCACGTGCTACCTGCACTTACGGGTTACAACTCGGTCAACTGCAGTGTTGGCCACGACATACAGACCTGTGCTCATGCACAGTACATCCACGCCATCCCGCAAAAGTCGCCTTTGAGACGTCCTTACCTTTCGATGCGTCGGTCTTCGTGTGGCGATGAAGAGAAACTGATAAACAAGTCCGCGAGGTCAACTCGGGTGACGATGCCCTAATTGCTGCGTTGATTTCAAATATGGTCCTTTTGTGGGTCCCGGGTAGGTGTGTGCTCTACACTGAAAGCGACACACTCAATCTGCAACAAACAGCGAAGGTGTGATCAATACAACGATGGCTCCAGACAAAAAGGTAATTAACAACACGCTGTCAGCCCGTAGTTTCACCACTGACAGATGTAGCGGAACTCATTAAACCACAAAATATAACTGAACTGGAGAGGTGGAAGCTAGCTAGGGGTAGGCAGGAATTCTCCCTGCAGTTTTCACGGGCCTTTCGATGTTTGAGCGATTTGGATTCCTGAAATTCATCGTTTATGCAGATTCGGTTTATTTCCACAACGACGATCGAGAGTTGTAGGTTCGGATGGCCGAGGAGGTGAAGGGAGAGGACCTCAGACTGGACGGGCCAGACGCCGAACCAAAACCACAAGCTCACCGAGCACTTTCATCTTTCATTACTTATTCAACGTCCGACTGGAAGCTGGCGTAAATCGCGGACTCTGATAAACAACAGTCACCATGGAGACGTCGATCTGCTCATCACGTGTTCGTTGTTTCTAAGGCGCTGCGGCTAGCCTTTCGTATGCGTCAGAAATCCCCCACTTCACTAGGCTCCGGTGTGTGTGTGTGTGTTTAGCCCGTTTAGCACAGGTGTGCGCGGGTGTGGGAGGGCATGTGTGCGTGCGTTTGTGTGTGTTCGGGGGGAGGGGGGTAGGTGACTGGGTATGTTTTTTTGTGTGTAGTAGTGTTTTATTTGATTGGAAGAGCTCTCAAAAACATTGTCTACCTCCACAGTCCATCGCCTCCACGTTAACATCTTAACTCGACTCAAGATCGCGTCGAGGTGGTGATAGAACTAACAGGAACATTCCATACACAGTCGTGATGTCACATGCAGTCTTCTTACAGCGACCTTGGTATATACGGCAAATTAAAACTAATATCTCCAATGCATCACCTTATCTCGTCGAAAAGCACAGATTAAAAGTGACTTGTTAACTCTAAATATTTCCCAGATATACATTTATCAAACAACCGGACACGTAATCAGTCCCATACCGAAAGCTGTCCACTGCCGGCAATGAAGAGGTCTTCTGGGCAGCAAACACGTACACAGCGGAAGCCATCGCGATTAGATACTGACCTCTGTCCGTGTTGCGGTGACAGAAGCCGCGACGGGGGTGGGGGCGGGAGTGGGAGTGGGAGCGGAGGGGACACCCCCAGCACCACTGTGATGACGTCAAGTCCGGTTGAGTTCTGTACTTCACGGTCCACGTCTCATTCACGCACTCATTCGCCCTCAACCATTATAATCATCATCGTCGTCTGTCCCGTAGACTTGAAGACCGTTGGGGCGTCACTGACAACTTGGCAACCATCTTCCTCCGTTTCTCTCTCTCCTCTGTCCGTCTCTGGGTTTGCTGGGTCAGTCCACACATGGATGTTGTTTTCCCGTCTCTTCCTTTGTCTGGTTCTTCTTCTTCTTCCTCCCTGTACTGTATCTTGGAGAATGGATTTTGCAAGTCCTGATCCCGTATGCAAGACAACCTAATAGCTGATTTATTCCTGTCGTGGCGGATATTCTAGACTAAGTTCCTTGAATTTCCCATGCGCGAAAAACCGAAAAGCCTATTTCCCCCTCGTTATTCATAACACATTATTCGGTTGTCCCAGCATCGAATAGCTTACTCCAAGTTCGCCGAAACAGCGTTTTCAGAGACAGAAAAAAAAAATCCGCTATTTGGATATAAATTTAGTACGGTTTAAATCCATACGGGGTCTGATCGATGATCTCAAGATGTGCCCGTAAAATTGTCTCCTTACGCTTTTTTCAGTGGCCATCAGGTCTTTATGTGATCCAGTTACTTGCTGTATCCTTTTTCACGCTGCCTCATTTGTGATGTGGTCTTTGTACAAGACGTGAAGGACCTTTCTGAACCATCTGTACCTCCGTTGAAGAGTCTTTTTGACATTTTCTTGATGCCCGCAGAAGGGCAAGAACAAATCTGAAATCTATAGGCACACCCTCTCGGTACCAACAAAAGTTACCCCTGCAGCCCCCCCCCCTTCCCCACACTCCGTTTCAGCGAAAATGCGGGAAGTCCTGCTGCACGTTTAGCGGACTTACGGAGGGGTCAACTGCTATATTTACACCCAGATCACGGATTTCACGCAGCCCCTGACGACGACGGAGTGGGGAGGGGGGCTGGAAGGGGGGGGGCAAGAAACAGCAGGGAAAGGGGAACTCTTTGTTTAAAAGCCCTTGACAGGCGGATCACACACTAGGCATTAGATCAATCTGCACGCACATCACCAACCCCGCTCAAAACTTTTGAGCACACGAGACTGTCGTGGAAAAAGGACAAGCATGTGATTTTAAAAAAAGGTGAACGGGATGCGCTCGCTATAATACACTTTAACTGAAAATCATCTAAGGCTGGGAATACTTAAAGGCGAATCGATTCAGCAGTGACGTCATCAAAATATGCCCAAGGAGTTTGGGTTGTTGCTGCATCGTCCGGTGAGGCTCGATCAAACGCGACATCACGTGATCGCTTAAGGCGGCAATCGATGCCTGTGGAATACACTTGGGGTCTGTCGCTGGGCAAAGCAGCCTATTAAAAGTTCTTCAATACTGGGCTTCACTAATAGTTCTACGAATCACGTCAGGTGGGGTTTGATAAAACCGATCTAAGAGACTTGGTCGGCCAAGGTGAAGACCTCGCGATACCTGGCAAAGAGCGAGTGACGCAGCTTTGTTCTCCGCTCATGCCATATCAGGATGAGGCTAACTATACTTGACCGAGACAGTCTGCTGCGGTTTCTGAAAAGCACAGTTTGTTGTTGTTGCAAAATTTGTGACCACCTCTCTCCTTGTTCGGTTTAGAGGTTCCTCTCTCCCCCACCCTCTCCTGCAGCGCTTATCTGCTGTACGCTAAACCAGACTCTCAAAACCGAGACCACTGAATGACGTCATACGAACATCTGAAGACCGCTGCTGTCTGTAGTCTCTTACAAAACCTCTTCGCAACTGCCCCTTCCACCCTCACCCCCCACTCCC